>SJYO01052474.1:38989072-39086937 GCA_006410555.1 Capra ibex | reverse complement strand
GGGGGTTTTATTTTAGACTGTAACAAAGGTGACAAAGGGGTAGATAAAGGGTACTTCACTACCCTGGTCTACGGTACTAGAAGCAAAAGACTTACAACTCGAAATTCGGTTGAAAAAGTCAGAAGAGAAAGTGAGAGTAGTTCTTCGAAAAATCAAGGAGAAGTGAAAGACGGTATTCCCATCACAGTAGACGTATAGACTCCAATAACTATAAAGAGGGTCGTTAGAACTAAGGTCGAACACAAAGAAGGTCAGGTCGCAAAGAGTACTACATGAGACGTATATTCAATTAATTCGTGCCACTGTTATATGTCGGAACTGTGTGAGGAAAAGAATAAACCTTCGTCAGACAACAAGGTACAGGTTAAGATTGACAACGAAGGACCGGACGTATGTCTAAAGAGTTCTCCGTCCAATCCACCAGACTATAAGGGTAGAGAAAGTCTTAAAAGGTGTCAAATAACACTAGGTGTGTCAGTTTCCGAAACCGTACCAGTTATTTCGTCTTTATCTACAAAAAGACCTTGAGAGAACGAAAAAGGTACTAGGTCACCTACAACCGTTAAACTAGAGACCAAGGAGACGGAAAAGATTTTGGTCGAACTTGTAGTCCTTCAAGTGCCAAGTGTATAACGACTTCGGACCGAACCTCTTAAAATTCGTAGTGAAATGATCGGACACTCTACTCGCGTTAAACGCCATCAAACGTTTCGTTCAAAAAGTAGTTACTTTTACTATAATTCTAGAAACATATCTGTTTTTGACGAATACTTATATAGAATTCTGATAGTGAAGCATTTCATCGTGTATTACAGATATTAAATCCCTATTACTTTTAATAGACTCTTCCTTCCGAATTCTGTGATGGTTTCCTTTTTTGTTTCGATCTTTAGTTCCTTTGATCTTTGTTATACAATTAGCTTTATATATGATTGACATAGTTCGTTATTACTTTAGTTTCGTAACTTCAATAATCATCCCACCACCCAGCTTATGTTATATTCCGGGAAAACAAAAATTCTTTCTACAATTTTTATTTTAATTGAAATGTGAATCCCGAAGGGACCATCGAGTCTACCATTTCCTAGACGGACGTTACGCCCTCTGAGTTCAAAATAGGGACTCAACCCTTCTAGTGGACCTCTTCCCTTACCGATGGATGAGGTCATAAGAACGAACCTGTTAAAGTACCTGTCTCCTCGGACCGGTCGAAAACTCGTCGATTATTTTATGATATTAACGTAATTAATTTCTCATATTGATTTGGTACTTTTTAGTCAAGTCAAGTCAAGTCAGTGAGTCAACACAGGTTGAGACGCTGGGGTACTTAACGTCGTACGGTGCGGAGGGACAGGTAGTGGATGAGGGCCTCAAGTAGGTTTGAGTACAGGTAACCCAGCCACTACGGTAGGTCCGTAGAGTAGGAGACAGCAGGGGAAGAGGAGGACGGAGGTTAGGGAGGGTCGTAGTCTCAGAAAAGGTCACTCAGTTGAGAAACGTACTCCATCGGTTTCATGACCTCAAAGTCGAAGTCTTAGTGAGGAAGGTTTCTTGTGGGTCCTGACTAGAGGAAATCTTACCTGACCAACCTAGAGGAACGTCAGGTTCCCTGAGAGTTCTCAGAAGAGGTTGTGGTGCCAAGTTTTCATAGTTAAGAAGCCACGAGTCGGAAGAAGTGTCAGGTTGAAGGTGTAGATATGTACTGATGACCTTTTTGGTATCGGAACTGTTCTACCTGGAAAGAACCGTTTCATTACAGAGACAAAAACTTATACGATAGATCCAACGAGTATTGAAAGGATGGTTCCTTATTCGTAGAAAATTAAAGTACCGACGTTAGTGGTAGACGTCACTAAAACCTCGGGTTTTTTTATTTCAGTCTGTGACAAAGGGGACAAAGGGGTAGATAAAGGGTACCTCACTACCCTGGTCTACGGTACTGGAAGCAAAAGACTTACAACTCGAAATTCGGTTGAAAAAGTGAGAGGAGAAAGTGAAAGTAGTTCTCCGAAAAATCAAGGAGAAGTGAAAGAGGATATTCCCACCACAGTAGACGTATAGACTCCAGTAACTATAAAGAAGACCGTTAGAACTAAGGTCGAACACGAAGAAGGTCAGGTCGCAAAGAGTACTACATGAGACGTATCTTCAATTTATTCGTCCCACTGTTATATGTCGGACCTGTATGAGGAAAAGGATCAACCTTTTTCAGACAACAAGGTATGGGTCAAGACAACGAAGGACTGGACGTATATCTAAAGAGTTTTCCGTCCAATCCACTAGACCATAAGGGTAGAGAACTTCTTAAAAGGTATCAAATAACACTAGGTGTGTCAGTTTCCGAAACCGTATCAGTTATTTCGTCTTTATCTACAAAAAGACCTTGAGAGAACGAAAAAGGTACCAGGTCGTCTACAACCGTTAAACTAGAGACCAGGGAGACGGAAAAGATTTTGGTCGAGTTTGTCGACCTTAAAGTACCAAGTGCATAACGACTTCGGACCGAACCTCTTAAAACTCGTAATGAAATAATCGCACACTCTACTCACGTTAACACGTCATCAAACTCGTAAGAAAGCGTAACGGACAGAAACCCTAACATTACTTTTGACTGGAACAGGTCAGGACACCGGTGACGACTCAAAAGGTTTAAACGACCGTATAACTCACGTCGTGAAAGTGTCGTAGTAGAAAGTCCTAAACTTTATCGAGGGTGACCTTAAGGTAGTGGACGTGATCGAAACAAGGATCACTACGAAAGATTCCGGGTGAACTGAAGTGTAAGGTCCTACAGACCGAGATCCACTCACTAGTGTGGTAGCACTAATAGAACCAGTACTTCTAGAAAAAACATGTCAAGAAGACACATAAAAACAGTAGAGAAGAATTATAGAAGACGAAAATAATCCAGGTATGGTAAAGACAGGAAACAGCTCGGGTAGAAACGTACTGTACAAGGGAACCATAGAGAGTAAAAGAACTTCTCTAAAGATCAGAAAGGGTAAGACAACAAAAGGAGATAAAGAAACGTNCGGAGGTTAGGGAGGGTCGTAGTCTCAGAAAAGGTTACTCAGTTGAGAAACGTACTCCACCGGTTTCATGACCTCAAAGTCGAAGTCTTAGTGAGGAAGGTTTCTTGTGGGTCCTGACTAGAGGAAATCTTACCTGACCAACCTAGAGGAACGTCAGGTTCCCTGAGAGTTCTCAGAAGAGGTTGTGGTGTCAAGTTTTCATAGTTAAGAAGCCACGAGTCGGAAGAAGTGTCAGGTTGAAGGTGTAGGTATGTACTGATGATCTTTTTGGTATCGGAACTGTTCTACCTGGAAAGAACCGTTTCATTACAGAGACGAAAACTTATACGATAGATCCAACGGGTATTGAAAGGATGGTTCCTTATTCGTAGAAAATTAAAGTACCGACGTTAGTGGTAGACGTCACTAAAACCTCGGGTTTTTTTATTTCAGTCTGTGACAAAGGGGACAAAGGGGTAGATAAAGGGTACCTTACTACCCTGGTCTACGGTACTGGAATCAAAAGACTTACAACTCGAAATTCGGTTGAAAAAGTGACAGGAGAAAGTGAAAGTAGTTCTCCGAAAAATCAAGGAGAAGTGAAAGACAGTATTCCCACCACAGTAGACGTATAGACTCCAGTAACTATAAAGAAGACCGTTAGAACTAAGGTCGAACACGAAGAAGGTCAGGTCGTAAAGAGTACTACATGAGACGTATCTTCAATTTATTCGTCCCACTGTCATATGTCGGAACTGTATGAGGAAAAGGATCAACCTTTTTCAGACAACAAGGTATGGGTCAAGATTGACAACGAAGGACTGGACGTATATCCAAAGAGTTTTCCGTCCAATCCACTAGACCATAAGGGTGGAGAACTTCTTAAAAGGTGTCAAATAACACTAGGTGTGTCAGTTTCCGAAACCGTATCAGTTATTTCGTCTTTATCTACAAAAAGACCTTGAGAGAACGAAAAAGGTACTAGGTCGCCTACAACCGTTAAACTAGAGACCAGGGAGACGGAAAAGATTTTGGTCGAGCTTGTCGACCTTAAAGTACCAAGTGCATAACGACTTCGGACCGAACCTCTTAAAACTCGTAATGAAATGATCGCACACTCTACTCACGTTAACACGTCATCAAACTCGTAAGAAAGCGTAACGGACAGAAACCCTAACATTACTTTTGACTGGAACAGGTCAGGACACCGGTGACGACTCAAAAGGTTTAAACGACCGTATAACTCACGTCGTGAAAGTGTCGTAGTAGAAAGTCCTAAACTTTATCGAGGGTGACCTTAAGGTAGTGGACGTGATCGAAACAAGGATCACTACGAAAGATTCCGGGTGAACTGAAGTGTAAGGTCCTACAGACCGAGATCCACTCACTAGTGTGGTAGCACTAATAGAACCAGTACTTCTAGAAAAAACATGTCAAGAAGACACATAAGAACAGTAGAGAAGAATTATAGAAGACGAAAATAATCCAGGTATGGTAAAGACAGGAAACAGCTCGGGTAGAAACGTACTGTACAAGGGAACCATAGAGAGTAAAAGAACTTCTCTAAAGATCAGAAAGGGTAAGACAACAAAAGGAGATAAAGAAACGTGACTAGTGACTCCTTCAGAAAGAATAGAGAGGAACGATAAGAAACATTGAGACGTAAGTCTACGAATATAGAAAGGAAAAGAGGAAACGAAAAGTGAAGAGAAGAAAAGTGTCGACAAAAATTCCGGAGGGGTCTGTCGGTAAAACGAAAGAACGTAAAGAAAAGGTACCCCTACCAGAACTAGGGACAGAGGACATGTTACAGTACTTAGAGGTAGGTATCAAGTAGTCCGTGAGATAGACAGTCTAGATCAGTGAAGAGTGAATGACATATTAGTATTCCTTAAATTCAGTAAGAACTTAGCAGATCACCAAAAGGGGTCAAAGAAGTTAAATCCAGGCTTAAACCGTTATTCCTCAAGTAATAGACTCGGTGGCAGTCGGGGGCCAGAACAAAAACGGCTGACATATCTCGAAGAGGTAGAAACTCACGTTTATCATATTAGTTAGACTAAAGCTAAAGGTACATATCTCAGAAGAGATACTTTCATATATTGACATAATTTTGCACACCTTTTGTTAGAGTAACTTTACCCCCAATTCCAAACAACTCGAAACAAAATGAAAATTAGCCACATTAAATCCTTTGATAACCTCTCAATTCGGAATACTATTCTCCTTGACATCTATCTATGACATGAGATCAACTATTTGAACAAAGGTTTCTTCAAATTAAGACTTCGGTAATATATATTTCTAACTTGAACATTTACCTACCGTCCACCACCCTCGGTCCAAAGAGTGACTTCACCCTTCAATGTCTATTCTTTCTCCCTTCCGATCTTACTTGAAACACCATACCTAATCTCAACCTCCGTAGGTATATTGAACCACAAATCGAATTATTTCTGTGTCTATATATGTGTCTATTTATAAATATCTATACACAATTATATACGTACCCAATCACATGTCTGGATTCAAGGATCGAGACAGGAGACTCTCCCGAATTTTCGATTTCTCGTATAGGTCGTGGTTCTAGAACCAAAGATTATAGTGAGAGAGCATTTTGGTCTCGAGGCACTTCTTTACTGACTAAGATCCCGACTACCCTTCATTAGTTCTACTCGGATCTCGTAGACCATCACGATCTTTTATTCCTTCACGAAGTATTTATTTTACTACCTCATGTAGTTTTCTTATTTCCTTGGTCGATGTTTTCGAGGGTCACTAGTTGTGACTTTATTAAACTCGTTGTTTTATTTGATATAACCTCATATTAGACTTCATATCTTACTGACAGATCTTAGACACCACTATCTTTTTTTTTTCTGACTTATTCATTTACCCCTCTTATATGTTTAACATCTTCTTACGGTTTATTACTTACATCTTTATTAAGATAATTTTCCATCTAGTATTAAGGGGTGAGGAATATACACCCGACGTGTAACATTAAAGTAAGGTTTCTCATCTTACGAATTTCCCATCTCCCATCTCTCTCAATTCATGTTACCCCTTTGAACTGTTCATGACGGAGTCCCCTACTTCGAATTGTAGTAATTACTGTGTAGTACAACTGTCTTACATGGGAATTGTGTTACACGACTCTAGTACGAATAGTGACACCAGAAAGAGGAGATTGGGTGATGGGATCAGATTGGTACTCCCTTAGGTTTACTTCAGACCCGAAATCAAATATTATTAATATTCTAACTAAGTAATCAAAACAGTTTATCTACTACGATTACATTCTACGATTATTATACCTTTAAAACCATACCCTATATACCCTTGAGACATGAAAGTATGTGGAAAGGACATGTGAATTTAAAAAGACTTTATTTTTCGAATAATTATGTGATGTCTTTTAAGTTCTTCTAATTTTCGTTTTAAGTTCTATCACAAACAGAGTTCGTCCTTTTCACTCTCCTTACTCTGTGTACCCCCTGATTATAAAATAATACATCCACTATAAATATAAAAATAACAAGAATTATAAGTACATATGAAGTGTTTGATAAAACATACATATAAAATATTGAAATTTTTTCATTACTAATGGACTACTAATCACCATGTCTCTACTACTTTCTATCAGATTCCCGATCCGATGAGTCCAAAAAGACCCTCCGTCAAACATGAGTTGACCGGTTACTTAAATTAACCTTACGACATCGATATTAACTAAGACTAAACTTCAACCTCATACTTTGACGTTAATACACTACACGGGTCATGAAAATATTCTCCTTTCAATCTTTCCAGTAGAAAGGTTTCACTCTTTAAATAAACCGACCCGTAAATTTTCCGATACGAGACTCTTAATACGTATAATTAAGAGAAATTTTTTCACTTATTATTACAGGTTTCACTATTATTATCGACGTGAAATAAATACGGATAATACTCGAGTTAGTGTTCAACTTACGAAAGGTTAAAGACAACTTCCGAGACGTATCTCTTAACTATTAGTTCTCTCTACAAGTTATTTGAATAAAATAACGATAAAATCATAATTAAAATACTAATGAGTACAAGACGGTCGGTGGTATGTATGTAACACCATCCGACATATTACTTTCTATAGATCCACGATTAAGAGTCTTAGACACTTAGTTACCAGAATATACCGTATTCCTTAAAACTTCTACTTTAGTTTACATTTTAGAATTTTGTTCCTATAGTAGAACCTCAGACGCCCACCAGGTGACATTAGTGGACTCAGGAGTATTCTTCCCACTTCCTACTCAGTTCTTTTTCTCTACACCGTTACCTTAGTCTCCAAGGTCACTGACACCAAGTCTCTAACTCCTTTACAGGTGTTACGTCTATACATTCGTCGAAGATGTGTGACCTTTTCTGTTCTATTATCTAAGAGAAGAGTTCGAAGGTCTTTCTCGTGTCGGGATTACCGTGACGACACCCCGAAGACGACAGGTCTTTAAATTCCTTGAAAGAAAATAAATAAATAAATAACAATTCCTTGAAATAAAAACGACAAAATATCGTGACTGTTATCCCTTGTTTATGTAACAAAATATTTTGGGATGGCCTTAAGAGATTTAACCCTGAGTCTAAAAGTTAAATATCTACTTCTAAATTAAAATCGTTTAATTCCTTACACAAGTCGAAGAGAAGTGTTTCAACTCCAAACTTGCACACAAGAAGAAGGAGACTTGAAATATGAGAAAGTCGGGAAGGTAGTGGTCGCATCACGTCTCCGGGACCTCGATTCGACGGAGTCAACCTAAGGTAAAATCATAAAGGTCCCGTTTCAATGAGTTGTAGAGGTCTTTCTTAGTATTGAGATAAAACGGATCCTAAGAAGTAGTTGTTTTGTCATCTTATTGTCATGAATTAGCTGTCAAAACAGTATCCTTCATTTCCTTCATCAGATCATAAATCATTGTGTAGAAGCATAAATAGATATATCAGACCTCACGAAATATTGGTTTATGTAGGTGTTAAATTAAATAAGAGGTTTGAGAGTTTGGACGGGGTGGAGGATATATCAGAGACCTAAGAATATCGAAGTAGTCGATGGAATATAAAAAATGTGGACTAAAAGAGAAGGTTGGAGGTCGATCTTTTGAACAGTGGTCACTGAAAGGGAAGACAACATGTGTGTAAGACTTTTAGATCAACAAATGTACTTTTTGCATAGTGAACCTTGGGTCAATACCCATAACGTAGAGTAAATATACCAGTTGACAGAAGGGGAGAAGGGAGGGTGTGTCAGATTTCGAATAAGAGGACACTTATATAAAAGATTCAAGAGGGAGAAATCCGAAATGAAAGGGAATCTTTAACAATTTCTTAAGGTCTTTGACTAAGGTAAGTTTCTTTCATTGAAAAAGAAGGTTCTCGACGACGACGACGACGATTCAGTGAAGTCAGTACAGACTGAGACACACTGGGGTATCTGCCGTCGGGTGGTCCGAGGGGGCAGCGACCCTAAGAGGTCCGTTCTTGTGGCCTCATCCAACGGTAAAGGAAAAGGTTACGTAATTTCACTTTTCACTTTCACTTCAGAGTCAACATAGGCTGAGAATCGTTGGGGTACCTGACGTCGGATGATCCGAGGAGACAGGTATACTATAAGGTCCGTTCTATAACCTTACNGGTCCGTTCTTGTGACCTCACCCAACGGTAAAGGAAAAGGTTACGTAATTTCACTTTTCACTTTCACTTCAGAGTCAACATAGGCTGAGAATCGTTGGGGTACCTGACGTCGGATGATCCGAGGAGACAGGTATACTATAAGGTCCGTTCTATAACCTTACCCCACAGTAACGGAAGAGACGAAGGTTCCCGATCTACTTCGAAATGTGACTATTTTCTCAACGACTATTTCTCTTCGGACCCCCGAAACAAATGAGACGTCACTACAGAGGGGACCAAGTCCAGGGTCGTGTCCCTCGTCCAGGGTACCCAAAGACGATGTACCAACACTGAGAGAATCAAATACAATAGTACAAGTCCACGACAAAGGATCTTTACATGTGGGTCCGGTCCAACCACTCAGGTCTTACGTACGCAAGAATTGGTAGCAGGAAAGGTCTTGGTTAGTTTGTGTTGAGAAATCAAGGTCAAGACTGTGGTTCAGTTGTTGAGTCTGTGTACAGGAGTGAGTTGTTGAGTCGTTGAATATCATTCAAGGTAACACCCCAGGAAAGAAAGGAAGTCTGTAGAAGAACTAAGTATCACCGTATCCAAGACAATAGACTCGTCATACTCTTCTTTTCCAATTATAAAACAGGAATTTCGTAATTATCAAAATTAGGTTTTTTCAGACACAAAAAGTACACACCATAAATACAAAAAAGGATGTGAGAGTCATGTGATTCTCTATGACTTTTTCTTGTCGATTTTATGCAGTTCCTTTACTAGGATAGTTGTGAAAGACTGTTACTTATGGATCAGTGGAATACATTGGAGAGTATTATTCTTTTTAGCCGAGGTTGAATTTTATACAGAGGTATAAATTTGTAAGTCTACTGTATTAAAGAAGTTGACACAAAGTGACCAGTACGATAAAGAGAAACAATGACCTACCGTATCGAGACTGGAGAGAGTTTCGACTGGAGGGGACAAGTATAAGTTACGAGATTAGAAGTAAGTTTGGATATAGTGGAAAGTGGACTCTGAAGGAGTCGAAGATTAATTAGAAGAGTGGAGTTCTGAGAGGGGAAAGATCAGACGGGTGATGAAAGTGAAAAGGGAAGTTTGTTTGTATTACCTAATAAACGAGAAAACGTAAAAAAATTTTTAAAGTAACGTATATCCTAGCCAAAGTTGTATTAAGTTATTTAAAACTATACTTCCATTCATCTTTACCCGATGTCGAATTGAAAGGTCCGACTTTAGGGTCGTGATGATGGTAGGTATCAATGGGTTTAGAAGATATATGTATTTTTGGTAACAAAGTTCTATACACGTAAGATATCTTTGGGTAAAAAGTGTTCCTCTTTTTTTGATTCAGGAAAGATATAACGATCACATGTATAAATACAAAATTAACTGTATATTGTAAGTATATATCTAAATTTACTTAAGTCAAACTTTGTGACACCAAATAAAGTTTTAAATTTGAAGTATTTATTTATCACGTTACTTTATTACTCGAACAAAAGATTTTGATACAAATTGTAACATACAACTCCCAAAGTTAAAGAAAACTCTAAAGTTGTTATATTATAATTATGTAAAATTTTTAACCAAAATCCCGTTGTTATAATCGACGGTGTGTGTGAGATACACATTAGTAAACTCAAAGAAAACTAAATACGTAATCCCGTCGTTCTATCAATCACTCATTTGTGTCTATGTGTAACTTATCTAAATGATATGTTATCTTTCATCAGATCCTTTATTGAGTTTTGCGGAAGGGACACCTTAATAAATAAGTGGGTTCATTGTTATATACCTAAAATTTCTTTATGACAGAGTACTAACAGAAGTCACTCTTCCTTTAATGAGGTTTAATTATGTGATTTTTATTCAATTTTAATCTATCTAAGAGTCTCATTTACCCCGAGATTAATTAACTCGAAACAAGAGAACACTTTGTAAATACAGAGTAATATTTGAGATTTATAGAGTCTCTTTTGAAAAGGATATTTTATACAATGAATTTATAATGAATGAATATATTATTTCTAAATATCAGTGAGTGCGATTCTAATTACTTACACATGATTTTTAAAGTTCTTGTCATACAATAACAGTAAGGTACAACTCCAGAATCAACCCCGTTATTTACCGATTTATATCCATAAGTATAAAAGTGACAGGTGTCCTTAATCTGGTCTTTAACAATGACAATTTCACTTTTTAAGACTATTCGGTTTAGATATAAAATTTATATTCGAAGGACATTAAGGGAGAGGTGGTCTTAAAAACACTCCTTGTTTATTTTCCTTTTAATTTATCGATGTTTAATATCAAATATATAGAGTCACCGAAAGAGTAGAAGTCTACTATCATAAGTAGTTGTCTTTTTACCGACTTACATTCTTGTAATGACCGACGTCATTCTTGTTTTTAACCTTCAATCTCTCGATCGACCTACAGTGTACGATTTATAGTTTGGACCTAAGTTTAGTATTATCTATCTGATCTTACGGATTGTTTTTACGTTTATTTTTACACTTCTTATACATCAAAACTGTGAAAACAGAATAAATTCCTTATATATACTTTTCGGTCCCGTCGTTACTTTTTGTATTACCATAAGTCAAGTCAAGTCACCGAGTCAGCACAGGCTGAGAAACTTTGGGGTACTTAGCGTCGTGCGGTCCGGAGGGACAGGTAGTGGTTGGGGGCCTCAAGTGAGTTTGAGTGCAGGTAACTCAGTCACTACGATAGGTCGGTAGAGTAGGAGACAACAGGGGAAGAGGAGGACGGGAGTTAGAAAGGGTCGTAGTCCCAGAAAAGTTTACTCAGTCGAGAAACGTACTCCACCGGTTTCACGACCTCAAAGTCGAAATCGTAGTAAGGAAGGTTTCTTGTGGGTCCTGACTAGAGGAAATCCTACCTGACCGACCTAGAGGAACGTAGGGTTCCCTGAGAGTTCTCAGAAGGGGTTGTGGTGTTAAGTTTTCGTAGTTAAGAAACCGGGAGTCGAAAGAAGTGTCAGGTTGAGAGTGTAGGTATGTACTGATGACCTTTTTGGTATCGGAACTGATCTGACTTCATTACAGAGACGAAAACTTATACGATAGATCCAACCAGTCTTAAAAGGAAGGTTCCTCATTCGCAGAAAATTAAAGTACCGACGTTATTGGTAGACGTCACTAAAACCTCGGGTCTTTTTATTTCAGACTGTGACAAAGGCGACAAAGGGGTAGATAAAGGGTACTTCACTACCCTGGTCTACGGTACTAGAAACAAAAGACTTACAACTCGAAATCCAGTCAAGTTATTTATACGGACCTTTTATCCTGTTTATCACGCCTGTAACACCTTAAAATGAAATAACCCGGTAACATGTGGAAAACACGGAGACGGAGAGTGAAACAGAGTAGTGAAACCGAATTACAACGAGTGTATAATAATTTTATCACCGGGACGGAGGGTGGAGTGTGGGAGGTCACTTCGGAGTAAACTAAAAGGGATCACGTCACACAATTCTGGTACAGAATTTTATAGTACAACCGTAAGACTCGAGTACAAATACTGGAAAAATGTATCTGACCTGTAAAATCTGGAAGTTATTTACACAATCATAAATAACTTACGTCTGTACCTAATTATAAAAACCTCTACTTCTCCATCTTTTTTAGACTCGTGAATCACCGTGAGACTTTACCTATACTACTTCGAATAGTCCATATCTTTTTAACAAAAGTGAGTAACATAGTATGGGAGACCCGTCCAACCGATGAGAGGTCCTCGCCGTCCTTCGTCCCACTCACTGTCTAACACCGGTGTCATTGATCGCCGTGTTCGGTCGTCTGTCTTTTGTGGAGTTCTCATTCGGAACGACAGAAATCGTCCCTAAAGAACTGTGCCCACAGACCTGTTCCTGTCACGACAGCTACACCTAGATACTCGTGGACCAAATAAGCGATATCAGTGGTGGTGAAACGTCCTTTTTACTGTACGGTTCAGTACGTCTTTGAGTTCCGAGTTATGTCCGGAAGATACGTCTTAGGATTAATGACAGGAAAAGTCTTCAAGAAGGGAGAAAGAACGTTTGTGGAGACTTTGCACAGATTAAAATAACCGAGTCAAGGTATAGAAAGACGACTGTTTTATGTTTTTATTTTCTATGATCATCAATTGTACCTACTAGTGACTATTGGAGATGATCTGTGTAGGAATATGTACAATCTAATTCTTGCATAAAGTCAGGAAAAATAAAAATTAAAAAATTCAGGATAGTGAGAGAGAGTATACAACCGAATTAGGTGTTTTAAATTCTCATAGGTATTACACCACTTCCCCTTTTTCACCTTCGTCACTGTCTAAAAGAAAAGAACCCGAGGTTTTAGTAATGTCTGTCACTGACGTCCCAACTTTAATCTCCTACGAACGAGGAACCTTCCTTTCGATACTGTTTAGATCGTCGTATAATTTTTCGTCTCTGTAGTGAACGACTGTTTCCAGACATAGAAGTTATGATACCAAAAAGGTCAACAGTACATACCTACACTCTCAACCTGTTATTTATTCAGACTCACGGTTTCTTAACCACGAAAGTTTAACACCGCGATCTCTTCTGAGAATTCTCCAAGAAACCCGATGTTTCTAGTTTGGTCAGTTAGGATTTCCTTTAGTCAGGACTTATAAGTAACCTTCATGGATACGACTTCGACTTCGAAGTTATGAAACCGGTGGGCACTCGTCGACTGAGTAACCTTTTCTGGAACTACGACCCTTACTGACTTCTGTTTTCCTCTTCCCCCTCCGTCTCCTACTCTACCAATCTATTGTAGTGAATTAGTCACCTGGCTCAGTCACCTTAAACTCGTTTGAGGTCTTCTATCACTTCCTGCCTCTTCGGACCTCACGACGTCAGGTACCCCAGTGTTTCTCAGCTTGTGTTGAATCACTGACTCGTTATTACACCACTATAAACCTGTTTCATGCTTTCTTAGTAATTCATATTAAGGTATTTTAATATATTTTAAACGATGTATAAATCACATGTTTTATATTTTGATAGGTTAAAAAATTTAGACTCTGAAGGTCATTATTCTATAAAACAAGAAAAAGCAATACCAAATAGTGTACTATAACTTATGCCAAGGGACACGATGTGTCATCCTGAAATTAAAAATAGGTAGGATATACATGATCAAACGTAGACGCTTAGGATTCGATGGTTGGGAAGGGAAGGGGTGTGAGTAGAACCATTGTTATTCAGACTCTTTTTCTTATATATATATATTTGTTGAAACTATATGTCGTTTTTAATTGTATAACGTTTAGTTGATATGAAGTTATTTTAAAATTTTTATGTAAAATATAAATTTTAATATGTATATGGATGGACGTATGTATAACATATAATACATTAATTTTAATGAAGTCCATCACAAATTGGACTTTCATGTTGTTTTATTTCAGTTTAATTATATTTTGGTAAATGTTATTAAATTGATGTTAAACATTTTATATGGTCGAATTTAGTAATTTTTATAAAGGATACTCGGTGATTTACCTAAAACACTTGAAGATCATACACTATCTGACATTAAAATTTTTTGTGTGTCTCATGTAATATTACGTAACATCATTTTTATGACATATAACGGTAAATCAAAAATTTCTTTGGTTAATCTTTGGTCAACTACGGAGGGAAAATCTTATACACACACACACACATACACAAACACACACACAAATTCTTTTAACCTTTGTTAGTTTACTATAAATTTAACCTTTGTTAGTTTACTATAAATTTAACCTTTGTTAGTTCACTATAAGCTGGACAAATGATACATTTAACCTAAAAACAGAAAGTAAATGTTTGTCCAAGTCACTTATGGATATATAAGTCATTTTTTTTTTCATATACACAGTTAGTAAGAGTTAAGGTAATACTTCGGTAAGTAAAGACAAGTTTAACTAACTAAAACGTGTAAAATTATCAACGATATTGAAAATATAAGGGTGTGACTAAAGTTAATCTAACTGTCTTTCTTTAAGAAACAGTAGTTCTTTAAACCAAAGCCAACTTCTTTCAGCCCTTTTGGTGATCTGGTAAGTCCATACTGGATTTAGTTTAGGGAATGCTAAAATGTCATCTTCACTGTTTATCTAAGTTCCCTAATCTAGACTATCTGTCTCACGGACTTCTTGATACCTGTCTCCAAGTACTGTAACATGTCCTCCGTCCCCAGTTCTGGTCAGGGTTCTTTGTCTTTACGTTTTTCCGTTTTACCAACAGACTACTCCGGAATGTTTATAGACTCTTTTCTTCTCTTTGATTTCCGTTCCCCTTTTCTTTCTATATGGGTAAACTTACCTCTCAAGTTTTCTTATCGTTCCTCTCTATTCTTTCGGAAGGGGTCACTAGTTACGTTTCTTTATCTCCTTTTGTTATCTTACCCTTTCTGATCTAGAGGAGTTCTTTTAATGTCTATGGTTCCCTTATAAAGTACGTTTCTAACCGTGTTATTTCCCGTCTTTATAATACCTGGATTGTCTTCGTCTTCTATAATTTTTCTCCACCGTTCTTGTGTGTCTTTTTGACATGTTCTTTCTAGAAGTACTAGGTCTATTGGTGCTACCACACTAGTGAGTGGATCTCGGTCTGTAGAACCTTACGTGTCAGTTCATTCGGAATCCTTTGTAGTGATGCTTTTTTCGATCACCTCCACTACCTTAAGGTTAACTCGATAAAGTTTAGGATTTTCTACTACCACACTTTCACGACGTTACTTATACGGTCGTTTAGACCTTTTGAGTCGTCAACTGTGTCCTGGCCTTTTCCAGTCAAAAGTAAGGTTAGGGTTTCTTTCCGTTACGGTTTCTTACAAGTTTGATGACGTGTCAACGTGAGTATAGTGTACGATCGTTTCATTACGAGTTGTAAGAGGTTCGAGCCGAAGTTGTCATATGCTTGACACTTAAAGGTCTACAAGTTCGATATAAATCTTTACCGTCTCCTTGGTCTCTAGTTTAACGGTTGTAGTCGATCTAGTAGTCTTTTCGTTCTCTCAAGGTCTTTTTGTAGATAAAGACGAAATAACTGATACGGTTTCGGAAATTGACACACCTAGTGTTGTTTAACACCTTTTAAGACTTCCTCTACCCTTATGGTCTGGTGGACTGGACGGAGGACTCTTTAGGAATGTCCAGTTCTTAGATGTCAATCTTGACCTTTACCTTGTTGTCTGACCAAGGTTTATCCTTATCCTCATGTAGTTCCGATATATAACAGTGGGACGAATAAATTGAATATACGTCTCATATAGTACTCTTTACGACCCGACCTACTTCATGTTCGACCTTTGTTCTAACGGCCCTCTTTATAGTTATTGGAGTCTATACGTCTACTGTGGTGGAAACTCAGTCTTTCGTTTCTCCTTGATTTCTCGGAGAACTACTTTCACTTTCTTCTCTCACTTTTGAACCGAATTTCGAGTTGTAAGTCTTTTGATTCTAGTACCATAGACCAGGGTAATAAAGTACCGTTTATCTACCCCTTTGTCACGTATGTCACTGTCTGAAATAAAACCCCCCGAGATTTTAGTGACGTCTACCACTGACGTCAGTACTTTAATTTTCTACGAACGAGGACCCTTCTTTTCGATACTGGTTAGATCTGTCGTATAATTTTTCGTCTCTGTAATTAAACGACTACTTCCAGGTAGAACAGTTTCGATACCAAAAAGGTCATCTTTACATATGTACACTCTCAACCTGATATTTCTTTCGACTCACGACTCCTTAACTACGAAAACTTGATACCACAACCTCTTCTGAGAACTCTCAGGGAACCTGTCGTCTCTCTAGGTTGGTCAGGTAGGATTTCCTTTAGTCAGGACTGATACGTAACTTTTCTGACTACGACTTCGACTTTTAGGTTATGAAGCCGGTGAACTACACTTCTTGGATGAGTAACCTTTTCTGGGACTACGACCCTTTCTAACTTCCGCCCTCCTCTTGCCCTACTGTCTACTCCTCTACCAACCTACCGTAGTGGTTGTACTACCTGTACTCAAACTCATCTGAGACCCTCAACCAATACCTGTTCCTTTGGTCCTCACGACATCAGGTAACCCAACGTTTCTCAGTCTATGATGACTCACTTACTTGACTAACTATCTGACTAGTTCTTTAGACTATTGAAAAGAGAAATAAACATCCACGAACGATCGTTACTAAAAAAAAAAGGAGGACAAATCCTTAATCATATAACATTGACGATACGTGTAGATAGACTTTTTATTCTTAATAGAAACAAATAGTCATTTCTTAACTTTTACAAAAATTTTTGTCGTTAGTTTCGTTCCGTTATATGACAGACACTCTTACGGTTCTGTACGTACCTACACAAGATTCAGAGAAGTCAGAACAGGTTTAGAAACTCTGACATACCTGACAACGGGTGGTCCGAGGAGACAGGTACCCTAAGAGGTCCGTTCTTATGACATGTCCCAAAGGTAAAGGAGGAGGCTCCCTAGTAGGGTTGGGTCCCTAACATGGGACGTGGAGAACACAGAGGACGTAGTCGTTCGTACAAGAAATGGTGATCGTGGTGACCTCCTTTATTGTCTAGTTTCCTCACCTTTCTTTTCTTTAGTCTTCTCCAGTAGACCCAAAGTACATGGAGCATCTTTAAGAACGGAGGTAATCATCTTGGACAAGTAGATAATTTTTCGTAAACCCATGAGACGAACGACTTTGGATCTGACAGTATAAGTTCAAGAAGGAATGGACATCTTTCTTACTATTTCCCTTTTCTCTTTAAAACCTATTCCTTCTTTTTCCTCTCTTAGTATCCTTCGATCCTCGTCTTAAGTCGAGTTAAGTCAGTGAGTTTACACAGGTTGAGAAACGTTGGGGTACCTGACGTCATACGATCCGAAGGGACAGGTAGTGGTTGAGGACCTCGAATGAGTTTAAGTACAGGCAACTCATCCATTACGGTAAGTTGGTAGAATAGGAGACAGTAGGGGAAAAGGAGGACGGAAGTTAAAAGGGTCGTTGACCCAGAAAAGGTTACTCAGTCAAGAAACGTAGTCCACCGGTTTAATAATCTCGAAGTCGAAGTTGTAGTCAGGAAGGTCATTTATAAGTCCTGACTAAAGGAAATTCTAACTGAAACTAGAGGAACGTCAGGTTCCCTGAGTTCTCAGAAAAGGTCGTGTTGTCAAGTTTTCGAAGTCGAGAAACCGTGAGTCGAAAGAAATACCAGGTTAAGAGTATAGGTATGTACTGATACCCTTTTGGTATCGAAATTGATCTGCTTAGAAACAACCATTCATTACAGGACCAAAAATCATAAGATTTACCCAGTATCGAAAAGAAGGTGTCTCGTTTGTAGAAAATTAAAGTACCGACTTCAGTGGTAGACGTCACTAAAAATCGGGTTCTTTCATCAGACAGTGTAAAAGGTAGTAAAGGGGTTAGTAAAAAGATACTTCACTACCCTGGCCTACGATACTAGAATCAAAAAAATTACAACTCAAAATTCGGTCGAAAAAGTGAGAGGAGAAAATGAAAGTAGTTCTCCAAGAAATCAAGGAGAAGAGAAAGAAGGTATCAAATCAAGTCAAGTCAACGAGTCAGTACAGACTGAGAAACACTGGGGTACTTGACGTCGTACGGTCCGGAGGGACAGGTAGTGGTTGAGGGCCTCAATGAGTTAGAGTCCAGGGAGTCAGCCACCATTCCCACCACAGTAGACGTATAGTCTCCAATAACTATAAAGAGGTACGTTAAACATAAGGTCGAACACGAAGTAGGTGAGGTCGTAAAACGGACTACATGAGACGTATATTCAATTTATTCGTCCCACTGTTATATGTCGGAACATGATAAGGAAAGGAGTTAAACCTTGGTCCGACAAAAAGGTAAAGACCAAGATTGACAACGAAGAACTGGAAGTATGTCTAAAAAGTCCTCCGTCAATACCACTATACCATAAGGATATAGAAATGTTTAAAAGGTGCAAAAAAACACTAGGTGTGTCAGTTTACAAAATCGTATCAGTTACTTCCTCTTCATCTACGAAAAGACCTTAAGAGAACGAAAAAAGATACTAGGTCACCTACAACCGTTAAATTAGAGACGAAGGAGACGGAAAAGATTTAGGTCAACTTGTAGACCTTAAAGAACTAAACACATGACAACTTTGGATCCAACATCTTAAAACCTCCTATATCTACTTTTGTTTTTTCTCCGACTTTCAACTCTGTATCTTCCTGTCTTTTGTATCCCGTAAACTGAATTTTAAATTTTCACTTTTTTTAAATTTTCATCATAGATATATTTCGGACAAGTGTTACACGTATCTTAAGATCTTCGAGAACACGTTTAACTAAGGGTAACTCCACGTCCCCTTTCATAGGTCTATAATCACTATCTGGACCTTGATCAGATCAACACATCGGAATTCAATT
The DNA here is from genome assembly GCA_006410555.1 of Capra ibex. Taxonomy (NCBI): domain Eukaryota; kingdom Metazoa; phylum Chordata; class Mammalia; order Artiodactyla; family Bovidae; genus Capra; species Capra ibex. The sequence continues at coordinate 39,067,796 of SJYO01052474.1, read as the reverse complement.
GGTCAATACTTGATGTCACCAGAAAATATTTGTCTCTAATTTTTATGAGTCGTACATGGAAAGTACGTCTCTAAGACATGTCTGTATTTAGTGAACCGTACAGTACCGGAGTATTTACACTCGGGGGGAAAGAAAACTCCTCTAAAACAAATTAGAAACAATCGTACAATTTTACCTGAATTTAATGACGAAAATATTAGATTTTTACCTTGAGTAAGTCTATATACACCCGTATCTCACAAGATCAATTTACAATGAATCTATTGTACCGACGGATCTTCAACAAAGTTATTACATGAGTTGGAACTGATGAATAAAATTCGGGTTAGCTCACAGAAAGACTTTCAACCAATTTTGAAGTAATTTTAAATATTGATTTACTTTCGTCTGTCATGTAAAAGAGAATTAATGATTACCAATAGTAAAATTTTTGACCCTCAATTACTTCCTGTCCCTTCGGACCACACGACGTCAGGTACCCCAACGTTTCTCAACCTGTATCGCTGACTTATTTTTGTTGACAAAATTGAGAAGGGGAGGACTCGACATTTTTATATAACGAAGATATATACTTCACTGTTAGACCGTTGTTATGTTAAAATATTTAAAAACTTTTTACGTTTTGATCGACGGACGTGTCTTAAACAGGAGGACTGACATCCCTGTACGTCTCGGTCCTATGAAGACAAGACGAATTATGATACATTGAGACTCCTACATATACCTCTTTCGTTTCTATAGAGTCCAACCGTCTTCCTATATCTTTTTCAAGGAAGTATCTCAATACTGGAGTACAAAGGAAGTAAGGATGAAGAGTTGGTTTTGTAAGTAGGGTCAGACAGACGACGTAGACAGAAAAGAATACAGTGTTTATCTAAAAACAGGGACCAAATTGTTTTACCCCTTTTTTTTAGTAAGACCTTCCACTTTGTAATCTAGTATGGTTAGTGAATGAGGAGTCTCATTTCTTTATTTAGTTTAAGGATGTACTTTCGGTCCGAGTTTCCACTTCATTCATCGTCTTGTCTTCTTCCATCTTGAGAGTACCCTCCTTCATTTTCCTTCTTCTTTTACTGCGTCTTGTCCCTCTGAACCACTCCCCCCTAACAGAGTAACTCTATTTAGATTTATTCATGTTAATTAGGTAATTTATAAGATAAGGTTATTACTTTATACATAAAATATGTATACTTTATACATAAAATATGTATACTTTATACATATTAGATTTAAAATTTTATCCTTTATAATTATAATATATCGTAGCAGACCTCTAGACTATGTTCTTTTTGAAGTACACTGTCGATTAATGTCCATTACCATTGTGTCTTTTAAGAACTTTCCACTATTGAGACTACACACTCGAGAAAAGAGACGACAAATAAAATGGTATGCCAGATAAGTGTCCCTTCGTCTCATAATAGATGTTCCTTTGCAGTTTAGGATGACGAGGAGGAGTCACCAAAGGGTAAAGTAACTCACGATTACACGTGTAAGAATATTACAACGGTCCTGACTAAGTCAGCCCGGAAACGGAGACTTGATTAAAAGACAAAAGAGGGAAGTAAGACAAAGACGGTGAGACCGGAAGAAACTCAAAGACTTTATGTGATCTGAAGACGGAGAAACGACACAGAAAACAGAAAACTTTAAGTACGGGGATATACAGGAGTACCGATTACAAGAGTAGAGGAAGGATATAAACGAGGTACTCCGGTAGGGACTTGTTCATTACATTTATCTTTTGACGAAACGAATCAAACAAAAGGTATCGTAAATTGTGGAAGACTGTACAATATATGGAATGACAGACGACAAAACAGGTTCCGATATACAGATCGTAGATCTTGTCCAGACCGTGTGTCATCCTCAAGGTATTTAATAATCACCTATTTACCCTATTCATTTTCTTACTCGTACCGTAAGATGAAAAGAAATAAAAGTACTAAAGAGACTTGTATGTCCCTACTAGACATACAATGTTGTAAATATAGATGGTTTAGTGGTACTTACACAGTTGAAGGTTATGAATCTTACTATGAAATTTTCGAACTGATATTTCAGTTCATGAAAATGACTATAATTTTAGGTACACAAACCTTTATTGACTTATCTTACACGTTCTACTAGGTGTTACAAAAACTTTGAATGTGTTATTATATATAAGTCCACAGATCAGTTGGAAGGACTGAAAATCAAATGGAATCAAAGTCAGTCAAGTCAAGTCAAGTCAAGTCAGTGAGTCAGTACAGGCTAAGAAACACTGGGGTACTTATCGTCGTGCGGTCCGGAGGGACAGGTAGTGGTTGAGGGCCTAAAGTGAGTCTGAGTACAGGTAGCTCAGTCACTACAGTAGGTCGGTAGAGTAGGAGACAGCAGGGGAAGAGGAGGACGGGGGTTAGGGAGGGTCGTAGTTTCAGAAAAGGTTACTCAGTTGAGTAGCGTACTCCACCGGTTTCATGACCTCAAAGTCGAATTCGTAGTAAGGAAGGTTTCTTTAGGGTCCCAACTAGAGGAAGTCTTATCTGACCAACCTAGAGGAACGTCAGGTTCCCTGAGAGTTCTCAGAAGAGGTTGTGGTGTGAAGTTTTCGTAGTTAAGAAGCCGCGAGTCGGAAGAAGTGTCAGGTTGATAGTGTAGTTATATACTGGTTACCTTTTTGGTATCGCAACTGATCTACCTGGAAACAACCGTCTCATTACAGAGACGAAAAGATCCAACCAGTATTGAAAAGTTGGTTCCTCATTCGCAGAAAATTAAAGTCCGACGTCAGTGGTAGACGTCACTAAAACCTCGGGGGATTTTATTTCAGACTGTGACAAAGGTGACAAAGGGGTAGATAAAGGGTATTTCACTACCCTGGTCTACGGTACTAGAAGCAAAAGACTTACAACTCGAAATTCGGTTGAAAAAGTGAGAGGAGAAAGTAAAAGTAGTTCTCCGAAAAATCAAGGAGAAGTGAAAGACGGTATTCCCACTACAGTAGACGTATAGACTCCACTAAATATAAAGAGGACCGTTAGAACTAAGGTCGAACACGAAGAAGGTCGGGTCGTAAAGAGTACTACATGAGACGTATCTTCAATTTATTCGTCCCACTGTTATATGTCGGAACTACAGAGGAAAAGGATAAACCTTGGTCAGACAACAAGGTACAGCTCAAGAAAAAAAAAAAGGTACAACTCAAGATTGACAACGAAGGACTGGACGTATATCCAAAGAGTTCTCCGTCCAGTCCACGAGAGAAAGTCTTAAAAGATGTCCAAGAAAACTAGGTGTGTCAGTTTCCGAAACCGTATCAGTTATTTCGTCTTTATCTACAAAAAGACCTTGAGAGAACGAAAAAGGTACTAGGTCGTCTACAACCGTTAAACTAGAGACCAAGGAGACGGAAAAGCTTTTGGTCGAACTTGTAGTCCCTCACGTGCCAAGTGTATAACGACTTAGAACCGAACCTCTTAAAACTCGTAAAGAAATGATCGTACACTCTACTCACGTTAACACGTCATCAAACTCGTAAGAAACCGTAACGGAAAAAAACCCTGACCCCACTTTTGACTGAAAAGGTCAGGACACCGGTGACGACTCAAAAGGTTTGAACAACCCTATAACTCATGTCGTGAAAGTGTCGTAGTAGAAAGTCCTAAACTTTATCGAGTTGACCTTAAGGTAGTGGAGGTGATCGAAGCAAACATCACTACGAAAGATTCCGGGTAAACTGAAGTGTAAGGTCCTACAGACCGAGATCCACCCACTAGTGTGGTTGCACTAATAGAACCAGTACTAGAAAAAACATGTCAAGAGGACACATAAGAACGGTGGAGAAGAATTATAGAAGACGAAGACAATCCAGGTATGGTGAAGACAGGAAACAGCTCGGGTAGAAGCGTACTTTACAAGGGAGCCATAGAGATTAAAAGAACTTCTCTAGAGATCAGAAAGGGTAAGACAACAAAAGGAGATAAAGAAACGTGACTAGTGACTTCATCCGAAAGAATAGAGAAGAACGATAAGAGACCTTGAAACGTAAGTCTACGAATATAGAAAGGAAAAGAGGAAAAGAGAAGAAAAGTGTCGATAAAATTCCGGAGGGGTCTGTCGATAAAACGTAAAGAAAAGGTACCCCTACCAGAACTAGGGACAGAGGACATGTCACAGTGCTTGGAGTAAGGTATCAAGTAGTCCCTGAGATAGATAGTCTAGATCAGGGAATTTAGATAAAGAGTGAAGGTGACATATTAGTATTCCCTAAACTAAATCCAGTATGGACTTACTAGATCACCAAAAGGGATGAAAGAAGTTAAAGTCAGACTTAAACCGTTATTCCTCAAGTACTAGACTCGGTGTCAATCGAGGACCAGAACAAAAACAACTGACATATCTCAAAGAGGTAGAAACCGACGTTTCTTATATTAGTTAGACTAAAACCACAACTGGTAGACCACTACAGGTACACATCTCAGAAGAGAACACAACAACCTTCTCCCACAAACGATACTGGTCACGTAATAGAACCGTTTTGAGATAATCAGAAACGTGACCAAGTAAGGTGTAAGGTTCCGGTTTAAACGGACAATGAGGTCCACAAAGAAAGATGAAAACGTAAGGTCAGGGGATATTACTCTTCCTGTAGAAATCAAATCAACACATGTAAAAATAAATCTAGTAAAACAAACTAAGAACCCAATTTTTAGTAGTGTGTACTACTTAGTAAGTATATGAAATATATATGTATATATATTTAACTTTACTTATTTCTATACCGATAACGTAAAGACAATCTAATATGACGGAGATTTTTTCTTATATCTTGTTTTAGATTAACTTGTAAATATATTCGGTCTTATGATTATCAAACTTTAATTTTCTGATAATGTTTACCTCTTAAAAAAAATTAAAAGTAGATACTTGAAAAACTATTATTTAACGTAAATTTAAACCACTAAAGTTCTCGTAAACAATACGTGGACCACACGTGGTCCGTAACACAATTTACAACCTCTCCTTCTGTTCTTATTAGGGGAAGAATTACTCTGAACTCATTATATGAGGGAAAGGTCCGACTCTGTCTGTATTCTTTATCAGTAACGTTATGATATATTTTCATAAATAGGTTACAGAAAACATGAAATCTACTGGTAGTCTATAAAGAAAAGAAGAAAAATTCAATTACCATTATTAAAATTCATGTTCACTAATCGACATAATAGTCTAACTGGACACCCATATTGCGGTATATTTAAACAAGATGGAAAACAAATACAAGTTCCGTTCGTTTCCATTTTATATACGAATTTTACTGATAAGATATTCCACCGAGTTTTATCATTGAAATTAATACAAATATCTCCAAACAATGGTGAATACAGTTAAACAGTTTACATAGGATACAATAGAAAAGGAAAAAAGTTCAACAATCACCGGACAAGGTGGAAATAGAACCATGAGATTTCATATTAGTATGACTTAGTTACTCAAAAAAGAAGTTGTCTTTATTTTACCTTCAAATACTTACTCGATAGAAAATTGTATTAAATAATCTTAGTTCAAGTTGTAAAAATAGGGAAAAGTTACAAAGTGTCTGAAGGGACCACCGAGTCTGCCATTTCGTAGCCGGATGTTACACCGTGTGGGTCCAAGTTTGGACCCAACCCTTCTAGAGGACCTCTCCCTTTACCGTTAGGTGAGGTCGTAAGAACGGACCTTTTAGGGTACCTATCTCCTCGGACCACCCGACGTCAGGTACCCCAGTGCTTCTCAACTTGTGATGACTTCCCGAGAAGTGAAAGTGAAAAGTGAAAGTTATACAAAGTTACAATTGTCAAGTTAGATTTTAGTTTCTTTATTAGTAATTCCTTGTTCACGTAATTAGGATAAATGAACGGACTTCACTTCAACATGTTTGGTTTGAATTTTTCAAATAAAGGTAAGTCGTATAATTGTTAAGTAAAGAATAGAGTCTATTAGTGCTTTTCAAAAATTATTAGTCAAAGATATCTTAAGTGGTTTAGTACTTTAATCATAAACAAGAAGTAAGGTATTTTACATATTGTAATTGTCGTACTTAGTTCGGACCTTTAATCTTTATGTTTTTTGCTGAAACTATAAATGTAAGGGAAGAGTAACTGAGATCCTAATTCGATCGTGATCATATCGTAAGTCAAGTCAAGTTAGTGAGTCAGTACCGACGTTCAGTCAGTCAACGCTGGGGTCCTTGACGTCGTGCGGTTCGGAGGGACAGGTAGTGGTGGAGGACCTCAAGTGGGTTTGAGTGCAGGTAACTCAACCACTACGGTAGGTCGGTAGAGTAGGAGACAGCAGTGGAAGAGGAGGACGGGGGTTAGGGAGGGTCGTAGTCTCAGAAAAGGTTACTCAGTTGAGAAGCGTACTCCACCGGTTTCATGACCTCAAAGTCGAAGTCTTAGTAAGGAAGGTTTCTTGCGGGTCCCAACTAGAGGAAATCTTACCGGACCAACCTAGAGGAACGTCAGGTTCCCTGAGAGTTCCCAGAAGAGGTTTTGGTGTCAAGTTTCCGTAGTTAAAAAACCACTAGTCGAAAGAAGTGTCAGGTTGAGAATGTAAGTATGTACTGATGACCTTTTTGGTATCGGAACTGATCTACCTGGAAACAACCGTTTCATTACAAGGACGAAAACTTATACGGTAGATCCAACTATATTGAAAGGAAGGTTCCTCATTCACAGAAAACGTTTCTACCTGAGTTATTTCCTGTCTTCACCATACCTGGATTCTCTTCGTCTTCTATAATTCTTTCCACCGTTCTTATGTGCCTTCTTGACATGTTTTTTGTAGAAGTACTGGCTCTATTAGTGCTACCACACTAGTGAGTGGATCTCGGTCTGTAGGACCTTACACTTCAGTTCACCCGGAATCTTTCGTAGTAATGCTTGTTTCGATCACCTCCACTACCTTAAGGTCAACTCGACAAAGTTTAAGACTTTTTACTACGACACTTTCACGACATAAGTTATACGGTCGTTTAAACCTTTTGAGTCATCACCGGTGTCCTGACCTTTTCCAGTCAAAAGTAAAGGTTAGGAGTTACGGTTTCTTACGAGTTTGATGACGTGTTGACGTGAGTAGAGTGTACGATCATTTCATTACGAGTTTTAAGAGGTACAGTCCGAAGTCGTTATGCACTTGACTCTTTAAGGTCTATAAGTTCGACCAAAATCTTTTCCGTTTCCTTGGTCTCTAGTTTAACGGTTGTAGGCGACCTAGTACCTTTTTCGTTCTCTCAAGGTCTTTTTGTAGATAAAGACGAAATAACTGATACGGCTTCGGAAACTGACACACCTAGTGTTCTTTGATCTTTTAAGACTTTCTCTACCCTTATGGTCTGGTGGACTGGACGGAGAACTCTTTGGATATACGTCCAGTCCTTTGTTGTCTTGACCTGTACCTTGTTGTCTTACCAAGGTTGATCCTTTTCCTCATACAGTTCCGACATATAACAGTGGGACGAATAAATTGAAGATACGTCTCATGTAGTACTCTTTACGACCCGACCTTCATCGTGTTCGACCTTGGTTCTAACGGTCCTCTTTATAGTTATTGGAGTCTATACGTCTATTGTGGTGGGAATACCGTCTTTCACTTCTCCTTGAGTTTTCGGAGAACTACTTTCACTTTTTCCTCTCGCTTTTTCAACCGAATTTCAAGTTGTAAGTCTTTTACTTCTAGTACCGTAGACCAGGGTAGAGAAGCACCCTTTATCTACCCCCTTGTCACCTTTGTCACAGTCTGAAATGAAACCCCCCGGAGGTTTTAGTGACGTCCACCACTGACGTCGGTACTTTAATTTTCTGCGAATGAGGAACCTTCATATCGTAATAACATATGGTTATTAATTAAATTAGGAAGTTACTCAATGACAATAATTGTAGGTATAAAATGTACTACTTCAACTCCGAGTTCGTCTAATTCTCCAGACGTTAATGACACCATTAATAAAAAGAGATGAAGTAAGTAGGTCTATAAACAACCACAAGTTTACCAATATGGTTACACAATCTTGCCTCTGTCTCGTTAAGACCTAATCTAAAGTCCCCTATTTAAACCTTCGATGTACGGAATTTATTTTAACTGGTGAGTCGTGTGTAAATAACTTTACGCAATTCGACGTTTTTAAGTCTGAAACTTAAGTATTTCAAAAAGATCATACCTATTGCATTATTATTACTTATCAATCTCTATAAAAAATAAGACCATTCGAATTGAATGGATAGATAGATCTTATTAGAATCAAATTATAAAATGACTACTACTGTTATAACAAAAATTCGGATACAAGAGTGACGTCAAGATCTCTTCGAAGTATTTTACACTAGTCTTGTGTTTTAGTAAATCAATTACTCGGTTGTGTGGGTTTCGTCCCAGATAATTTGTTTCCATATACATATCGAATATATAAAATTGTGATTAGTATTGACCTACTCACAAAGATGTAAGTAGTAAGAAAAATAAATCTAGATTCTAGAAAGAGAACACAAACGTTCCAGGTATGTCTGAAAGTACTGATTCGGTATACGAGTATGTGACATATTTTATAAGTCAAAACCAAAGAAATTTGATCTCACCCGATATTTCAGAAACTCTTCGTTAGAACTCTATATCGACATTCAAAAATATTAAAAGTTTCTATAGTATTAACGGATTGGGTGTATATAAAACTGATCAAAACGAGTCGTTAAATTGGAAACATCTCAGAAGGGTTTCATAAGTTTACTTATGGTGTCACGATATTAAGGAAAAGAGTCAGAGGATATACAAAATTAAAAATTTAAATTAAAATATTTACGTTATTTTCTTCTTTATCATTTATTAAACCTCTTTCCGATGACTAATACCTACTTTTATTAAATGTACCAATCTCATCTTTACTCATCCGTAATTAGTTATTTTTATGGTAAACAGAAGGAAGTCATTTAACGTAATTTATCTCCATAAAACTAAAACCCATCTTCAATTACACCAGTCAGGTAATTCCCTTCCTACTACTTACAAAAAGTTCTCGAATGTACTTTTAAGATTTCCTTTTTTACTAAAGGAAAGATAAAAGATGAAATTTGTAGTAGTCAAGACTTTCATTTAAATAAATTTATGAGACAGAACACTTACTTTTATATAACATCACGTACTCTCACACCCATGTAAGTAAAATTTATGTCCATACATAAATAAAAGCTCAAAGTCAGTTTAGTTGTTTTTTTTTCGTCATTTAAGATTTTACTACAAATGACAGAAAATTTTGTTTAGTTACACTTAAAAGACAAGGGTTACAACTTATGATCAAACACTAACATTTTCTTAGTAAAAACGTATATTTATTTGATTACGATGATATTATTATTATTATTATTGTTGTTTTCGATCGTGATCATAGCCTCTTCCTTTACCGTTGGGTGAGGTCACAAGAAGAGATCTCTTAGGGTCCCTGTCCTCGGACCATCCGATGGTAGACACCCCATCATGTCTCAGCCTATACTGACTTCACTGAATCGTCGTCGTCGTCGTGATCATATCGTAATGATATATGGTTCTTTATTAAATTAGGAAATTACTCAATGATAATAATTACAGGTATAATATACACTACTTCAACTCCGAGTTTGTCTAATTAATTAATCGGGTCTCAACATTCCGGTAATTGGAATATTCACCACCTCTGTCGTAAATTTTGGTCCGTGATACCGAGGTCTCAGGTACGGAATTTAGTCATGGTCATGGTGTAAGAATGTTTTGGGTTTCGGTCTAAGGTACACGGACTTAAAATCGAAAGTTAAGAGGGGACTGTTTCTGTACATAAGTGATTTTTCCATTTAAAATTAGTGGATAGTTTATTTAGGTACAATTGACTGAAGTAAGTTCTTTTTAATTAGACAAGTTAATTTATCGATCAAATTTAAATAAAAAAAATTTTTGACGCAACGGATATACCGATTTAACCGACCCTCTTATACGTTTTTGACAGACTGAGACTTAATTTCACTGTCTGAAAGAAAATAACCCGAGGTTTTAGTGACATCTACCACTGAAGTCGGTACTTTAATCTTCTTGGAAGAGGAACCATCTTTTCGATACTGGTCGGATCTGTCATATAATTTTTCGTCTCTGTAATGAAACGGTTGTTTCCAGGTAGATCAGTTTCGGTACCAAAAAGGTCATCAGTACATACCTACACTCTCAACTTGGTATTTCTTTCGACTCCCGGTTTCTTAACTACGAAAACTTGACACCACAAACTCTTCTGAGAACTCTCAGGGAACCTGACGTTCCTCAAGTTTGGTCAGATAGGATTTCCTTTAGTCAGGACTTATAAGTAACCTTCCTGACTACGACTTCGAGATTATGAAACCGGTGGACTACGTTTCTTGACTGAGAAACCTTTTCTAGGACTACGACCCTTTCTGACTTCCATCCTCCTCTTCCCTATTCTCCTACTCTACCAACCTACCGTAGTGACTGAGTTACCTGTACTCAAACTCATTCGAGGTCTTCAACCACTACCTGTCCCTTCGGACCTCACGACGTCAGGTACTCCGGTGTTTCTCAACTTATGGGGACTCGGTGACTTGACTTGACTATACGTTTTTGACAGACTGAGACTTAATCTTCGAATCCTTGTTTGTTAGAACCATTCTAAGGAACCAATCATTATGACTTACGTGCGAAACTCTCCTATTGTTTCTATATCATAAACCCCAGACCGAAAAGAATACTTAATATGAATAAAATTCTTTTTATTAATTACGGAATTACAATATTAAACTTTTCTTTAGTGTCGAAAAGACAGTGTCTACCGATTTTTGTTAGTATAATTTGAAACCGTTCGTATAGAAAATAATAGATTTATTTGTAACGACTTTTACACAAACTTTACTTAATTTTTGTGAAGATGGTTACAAGTACATCAGTAAATAGTCAAAGTTTCTTATAGACAAGCTTGAGTCCCGAAGGGTCCACTACGATCACCATTTCTTGGGTGGACGTTTACGTTCCAATCTCCATTGTCTGTGACTAAGTTACTGACCCAACCCTTCTCGGGGAACTCCTCCCGTACCATTGAGTCAGGTCACAAGAGGTCATACAGGACCTCTTAGGGTACCTGTCTCCTTGGACCTTCCGACGTCAGGTATCCCAGTGTCGTCAGTCCGTGCTGACTTCGTTGAATCGTACGTACAATCTTAAGTTCTCTTAGAAATTCCGTAAAAAAATTCTTTTAGTAACCTAATATTATTTAAATATCAAACAATTAAAGTCCACATATCGTTTCATTGAGTCAAATATATATATATGTATATATATATACATTAAAGAGTCTAATAGAAGAGAACATCGAATAATGTGTTATAACTCATCGCAAGGGACACGATTTCGCAAGGGACACGATTCTGAAGTTTATATGTGCAACTTGTTTAAAAAAAAAATACGAGTGAATATAAACGGTTAGGAAGGGAGGGGGTCAAATGAAATATCTTCTAAAAACTCTTCCCGTCGTAAAGTAAATGATACTAACAGTACACTAATAAATATTTCTACACAAGTGACGGTAAGTTCCGTCGTACTACACTACTCGTGTTGTGACCAAACCCTTACCCCTTAGACAGGGTAAGAGGTAGACGGTGACAATGTCAAACTATTTGTCGTAAAGACGAATAGAGACTTGTAAATTAAATAAATAGAATTTTTAATATTCTAACCTGGTCTATTTCGTATTTTAAAATAGTAAAACTTCATAAATAACTATATATATATATATATGTATATATACATATATATATGGGGACGTCCTCTTTAAGTTTCTAAATTATACTGTTCATAGGACTGACGTTTTTTTTAATGGAAAGTCACTTTTATCTACTCTTTTTTCTCAATTATAAATAACAATTCTTCAATGTCTAAAAAGTAACGCGTCCGAACCTCAAACGAACTAACGGAACGAGAATAAGGGATCGTTAGTTAAATCAAACTAACTATAAACAATACGTCGGATCATTCAAGGGAAGTGAACTTAAAGTAAATGTCTCGAAAAAAGGATGAAAGATCGTTAGTCAAACTGAACTAACGACAAATGAAGGACTGGACAACTATAACGTTCTAACGAATTCACGGGATTAACGACCGTACGGGTGTACACTTAAACCAAAAGAGGTGTATAAAATACAAAGACTTCAATAATAATTTATTGAAGTCCATTTGTTAACGGTGACAGTTACACCTGTTAAAACCTTAAATATTACACATAAAGATTGAACCTTACATTTTATTGTATAATGTAACAGTACTCTATGTAATATGACTAATAAAAAAATTTCAGAGGTCATCTAATTTTTTGTATTGGTCCCCTTTCTGACTCAACCACCTATGTCTATCTGACACCTCTTACGGAATCCGATAGAATCTTGTGTCGTCCGTATGGGACGTGTAGTCCAGATAAAGAGTGGTAACACTTAAAAATTTTTTATTTGATCCAGTGATTTTGACCAGAGAAAGACTTTCATTAAAGTCTGTCGTAACTATTTGACTTATTTAAGAAGTACAAAGTCTCTTAAACTTCGTTTCTAGGGAGTTAAATTTAACGTAGTTCCACTTCATCTTCGAAGAAACCTTATAGTATAAAGATTATCAAGTGACTCTTTAAACTAACACAAAAGACATATAATTTCGTTACGAAACGAACCGGGGTACTTGACGGTATGAGAAAAATTATTTCTAAATTTGTGAGTTGGGATATTAGAGAATTTTTGGAACTTTTAATTAATAGGTTTCCTGAATCACCGACCATTTATGATCTAAGAGTAAGTTCCATCTCTTTGACGAGAACCTAGACGAAATATTAGATTCTCTAGTTCAACACTTAGAAATACACACACACACACACACACACACACACACATGATCAGTAAGTCAGTACAGACTGAGAAACACTGGGATACCTGACATCGGGTGATCAGTCAGAGGAGACAGGTAGCTTAAGACGTCTGTTCTTCTGACCGACCCCAACGGTAAGGGAAGAGGTTCCTTAGAAGGGTTGGGTACCTAGTTTGGGTCCAGAGGACTTAATGTCCGTCTAAGAAATAGTAGACTCGGGTGGTTCCTTCGGGGAATATGAAAGGAAGAAAAATAAGTCGACTCACATATAGAGTGGACGAGAGATGGAATTCATTTGACAAAATATTAGGAGTGTAATCGAGTTATAAACACTTCTGATCCAGATTTCGTTCACACTAACTTCTTAGTTTTCCTTTCTTCAAGACGTTTGACTCTAATCCGAGAGAGATGGAGCCATTAGGATAGTTTAGACTTTTGTGTGTTATAGGGGAGTCTTCAAAAAGGACGTAAGAACCCAGAAGGTCCACAGTATTCTCAATTCTTCAAAGTTTAGATCTTCTTGTCATTTATGACATAGTATCTTTATACTTACATACCCCTTAGTCACGGCCTCTCAAAAGTTTCTTTTGGTCCATTTTACTCCACATATACAGTAGGTTCTAATTCCTCTTCCTCCAACCTGAAACTCTGAAGGTTTCTTTCCTTCCGTTAAGTGTCCTTCTATTTTTTCTTGTTTACGAATCATTTGTAAAAAACATCCCTTTACTACCTTGTGTCTTTCCTTAAAATTCTTTGTCTAAAACGATGTAAGAGACGACAGATGGCGTAGGTCAAGTAAAATATGGTCTCAATTGACCATTATCGCCGGGAAAGACCGTGTCCAGGGGATAGATTTAAGAAAGTTCTCGAGTCCTTCCATTTTCCAAGAAAGACTCAGAAACCCCAGAATTAATTAGAGTCGAACTTTATTAAATGTACGGTCTCTTTGTATATAAACCCCACCCTCTAAAACGAGGAGATTTTGCGGAAACTGAAAAGACTGTACCATTTAAAAGTCATAGATAAAGAATGGAGGAAATGGGAAAACTTCTTCGGGAAGACAGATAAAATAGTAAGTTTAAGATAAAGAAGAAATTACGTGTTATGTTTACATAGACACGCACACACAAACATACACATACGAATTATTATATATATGTGTACGAATAATTTATGTGTACAAATATTCTGACGTAGTGGGTTGTCACAGAGAGAAGACCAGGTGAGTGAATTGTTAGACAATCACGAAACTCCAGTTGAAAACAAAAACGATAACAAAAATTGACTCATATTAAATACATGTTTTCTTTTGTTTTTGGAAACAAAGTATCTGACAAGAGGACATAATGATTCATTATAAGATAACATACTTATATGTTTTTTAATGATTGGGTAAAAAGATAATATGTAAACACAATAAAGATCAATCTTTTAATAACCAGATACAATTGAAACATTCTCTGGTGTTTTTACCAAGAGGTCCCACAATATGATTAAACGGGAGGGTGGTCTTTACACACTCTGAAGGTCAACGAGGTGTATGAACAGTTGTAAATAACGACGTGCAGAAGAACTAAAATCGGTATAATTATAAATATTTTCTCGTAACAAATTAACATGGACGTTAAACACAGAGAGATTACTAATTAATACAAATTATGAAAATGTACACGAAAGATAACTAACCATATGGAATAAAATTAACCCAACGAACAAAAAGGTAACAATCAAAAAGTCTTGAGAAGTATGTAAGACCTATATTAGAATACAGTCTGTATATATACACACACACATATATATATATGTATATGTATATGTATATAAATACATACATGGTTTATAAATAAAGGGGTCGAATACCATACGGAAATTCAAAGACTTCAAGAGTTTAAAGAATTACGACAAAAAACCACTCACCTATAAAATTTAAAACTAGTTCATGTCACATAGTCACAAATAGAAAAATACCAACGATGGAACACACATGACGAATTCCCTTGAAACGACTGTGTTTCCGGTGTGTATATAAGAGAGTACATAAGAAAACCTCCGAACTACCAAAATTTAAAGTACAAAACATTATATTGGTAGGGTACAATTAAAAACACATACCTTACTCGAATTTTTGGTTTCAAGTAAGTAGAGGTAATTCGGAACACCCAAAATTTTGTTTAAATTGTTATTTAAGAAGTAAGAAACATAATCAGTTAAAGAAAAGTGTACTTTCGGACTAGAAATAAATCAACATTCAGATAACTCTTGGTTCTCAAAAAGTTATGAAGAAAAATAGAAGTATCGTATCTAAGTCCTCAAAACGAAAAAAATTCTTATTTTTAACGTAAACTTAACTAAGATTTACAACACGTACAATAATAATATTAATAATCAGAATTTTACGAATCAAAAAAAAAATTGGATCTAAGTAAATAATTTTACTTAGTGTTGAACACATCCTGAACGTCTACCTTGTCTTCTTTTGATAATTTTTCTTTTTTCTTTCTAACCATAAAAGTTCTGTAAAGAGAGTCTTCGATAATCTTATTTGAAAACCTCAATCTAACCAGAACAATAAAAGTTTTGTAATCTATTCTAACAAACGGCATAGTTGTCGTATCCGTCAAAAAACCAGTTACTTCCGTTGCTAGGAGAAAATAAATCTGTTTTATACACCGAAGTGTCCGTACGTCGTCATAGACTACCTCAACGGGGTCACGAAATTAACTTACCTAAGAAAGAATAAATTATGGTAACACGATATACTAAGGAACTCTTCACTCAGATCTTACATTTCACAATTACTTTATAACTTTATTGTCATATGGAGAGAAATACTTTTTACAATGTCTATATTGTATAAATCCAAAGTGACCACCGAGTCTATCATTTCTTAGACGGACGTTACGTCCTCTGGTTCCAAACTAGAACCCAATCCTTCTACACAACCTCTTTGCTTGCCGATGGGTGAGGTAATAAGAACGGATCCTTTAAGGTACCTGTTTCCTGGAATCGTCCGAGGTGCCTCGGAGTTTCTCAGCCTGTACTGAAAAGTATTACATAAATCCTTTTACATAATTTAACTAATGAAGACACTCAAAGATATTTACCGTGCTCGTCATAATAAAGATTTCTTCGAACCTTAGACTACGTAAAAGTTCATAGTAGATGTAAAAATTCGTGAGATGACAGAAAAACAGATATAGGTGTGTCTGAACAACTACTTTATTAAATCAATTGACAGTTTTACCATTGTTACAGATCGTTTTTATCGTTTTCTATTGGACGAAAGGTTCTTCGGACTGAACTGAAACACTCACGGACTCCTAACGATTCTCCGATACCGACGATTTCACCGTCCGACATTTGTCTCGTTTGACTCGGTTCAACGGTTCCCTTTAAACGTCCGAAAAGTTTTTCCCTTTGATTTGGATTTCGTGACTAACATCAACTCTACACTCAAGAACCTTTTACAGAATGACTAAGGGTAACTTATACGGATTCCCCAACGATCTACGGTCCACCCCAACACCTGTCTACAAGACGAACAAAGAGATGTCGAAGTGAAAACGGAGAAATTTAAATCCTGTAGTTGTTGTTTAATTTGGATCTAAACTTCGACTTTTATTTCGAAGAGAACACGTTTGAAACCGAAGTGAAAATAAGGTGATTTCCTTTTTAGATTTTAGAATATCTCCTGAAGTATCCCGAAAAGTAGGATCTTCCCAGTACAGACCGTACGGGAGTGTTAAAAGGAATTAAAACAAAAGAGAAAGAGAAAAATTGATTATGGGGGCGATTGTGAGAAGGAAATCAATGTATACTTTATTCCCACGGGAGTTTTCTAAAAGAAAGGACCACAGTCTATTGGTCACGGTCTGTACCTCCTGGGTAGAAAACTGGGATCAATCCTGGACTAGACACAGACTCTATATAATTTCTTGACGGACGACTTAGTGGTTATATCAGAAATCTTAAAAAATGCGTTTATTACTGGTTAGTCAGTCAAGTCAAGTCAGCGAGTCAGCACAGGCTGAGAGACGCTCGGGTACTTAGCGTCGTACGGTCCGGAGGGACGAGTAGTGGTAGAGGGCCTCAAGTGAGTCTGAGTGCAGGTAACTCAGGTACTACGGTAGGTCGGTAGAGTAGGAGTCAGCAGGGGAAGAGGAGGACGGGGGTTAGGGAGGGTCGTAGTCTTAGAAAAGGTTCCTCAGTTGAGAAGAGTACTCCACCGGTTTCATGACCTCAAAGTCGAAATCGTAGTAAGGAAGGTTTCTTTAGGGTCCCAACTAGAGGTATCACTGGATTTTTTTTTTTTTTCGGTTAATAAAATGATCATTTCACTATATAAGTCCTTATTGTCTCTTAACGTTGAGTTCCGTTCAGTTAATACCACTTGGTAACCGTTCAGGATTTTTATCTCTTTTCTACAGCCGAAAATATCTCCTTTCCCCCTTCGACGCTTGCTAACACCCCCGAGAAATAACTGACGTCCAGCACCCGTCTAACAAATACCTAGTCTTCCTTTAGAAAAGAGGACGACCCCAGACGATCGACGTCAACACATTATGACCGAACTTTGAGAGAGAATTCACGAAGTACTAAGATAAAATTCACTCCAAAGAAAATAAGGAAAAGTTTTCTCTTTCACAAGTTAAAACAAAAGAAACGTGTCAAGTCATTATGTATAAAATTACCAACGCAAAGTAATGTTTAATATATCTTTATAGACTCTTAACAATTATCTATTTATTTTTAATATTGTCACGTGAAACGTTTAACTTATATACCCAAATTAAAAAGTTTTCTGTAACAACTGTTTACTTAATATAAAATTGAATTTATACTAAAAATAAAACCATACATAAACAAATAATTGTTTAATTTGACGTCTTCTTTTATATTTAGTTCTCTATATAATTGTATACATTATAATGTAAGAACACTATTTTTACGAAATGAGATTTAATCTTAAAATTTACAAAGGTTAACTCTTGGAAGAAAGACTCAACGTATGTCTAAATTTAAATTGGGTTAAGTCAAAAATTTTTGACCTGACCGGATATCGTGTAATAAAGAGATGGAAGAAAATCGTTAGACAATAATAAATAACTAGATGATTCTGTTTAACCTCATGTATATAATATACATATGTAAGTCCATCAATCGTGGTAAAACTATTAATATTAGTTCTTAATGTCCTTTTATTCAACACATAGAAATTACCTTTAAAGATGATGGTGACTAAAAATAAAATTATCATGTTAAAGGATTGTTATGTTTGTAAAAGGGTCTATGTGCAAGAATGTGATCTGTGACGGTTATTAAAATGGACGAGACTGATCGTTACAATCAAGTACTCAGGATTTAAGGGTTTCACATGTAACAGTGTTTGTCTTAGTTACTATATAATTTTGAGAGACCAATACGTACTTTACGATAACCTGTTTATAAGGGTTATCTCTAAGACAAGATGGAATAGGTATTTTAATTTTTACTCGTGTGTACTACATGTTTATGTATCGACTTAAATCACCACTCTACCCGATAGGGAGTATTTATCTCCCTTCTAATCACCTTATTTAATATAAATACTTAATAAATTAAAAGTCTTTCTCCAAAAAACAAAGTATAAATGGAAAATACAAAATCAGATTGTCTTTAACTTGGTATTTCTTCTCCAATTACCTGTGACTTAATAAAAGTTATCGATCTTGAATTATACTAGGGAGTTTTAGATCTTCTATAAATTTATGTCACAATATAACCTTTGTCCTTTCTTAACAGTCCTACACTTTTGTCAATAATTAGAACCATCAACTCCAAGTAAGAAGTTTAATTTATCTGTGAACGACTTTGACATCCAAGTAGTATTTTCATTCTCATACATTATTGTACATACAACATTATATAAATTTTGATATATACTTATTACAATCCTTTCTTAAACACGGGACATCATGTTCTCCAAGTGAATCAATCACCATAGTCTTTATGAAGTTTATCGAGGTTACTTTTTAAAAACCTTACATATGTAATTCTATTTATCGGTAGAATAAAGCATTTCTTTCGTTTTACAGGGAAACCTAAATTTTTTTTTATAATCAGTAAATTTTAATCTCGAATAAACCCTCTTCAAGAACGCGATGTGACTGAAGGTTCTGGGAAAACTGAAACCAACCTTCTTATACACACCGATTTATCAAATATATAAATAAATAAAGGTAAATAAATAAATATTAAACATATTGACCTAGGGTGTAAGAAATACGGTATTTTAACACAGTGTTGACTCCTATTCTATATCTGTCGAGTCTAAACTTGTCAACTTGAGTAGACAATTCACACTTACTTACTGTTAGTGGTTAAGAGTATTTGTGAACTCCCAAAGAATTCATTTTATTATTCCATAAAATACTCAGAACATAAACTATTAGACAGTATTACTATAACAATTACTCCGTTACGGTCACCAACGTCAACTGGTATTAACGAGGTAGGTGACATAACACAACGATGACTTGATGAAACCTCTAAGATACGTAGAACCTTCGGAATCAAACTGTTTCTTTCTAATTTCTACCCACCGTCAATATATAAGCTGAGTTATCTTATTCTGTATTTGTAGTACACGACGACTGAAAAGGGGTGATAAATGTTTAGATTTCCTTATGGATGAATTATATATGTTCAATCTAACAGTATAGAAAGACACCGAAAATAATGACAATGTAATATTTTGTCTTATGAGATGAAAGTCTGTCTATATCATAATGTTTAGTGGCTGTAGGTGAACTTTAAATTCTTTTAATACAAGACACCAAAATCTTCCTCGTATTATAGTGAATATGATTCCGATACACACATAAATACTTAAAGTTATTATATCAAAAATCACTAAAATCACTTTCTAATAAACAAGTATATCCGTCCCGATCCGGAGGTTGACTGTCTTGATCGACTATACAATTCACGAAATTTTTACTTATAAATTTATTAGACTTATGTAACTGACTTTATCACTGTAACGACAATAATCTTAGACGATTTTACAACTATAAACATTTACCAACACTAACATACACGATTTTGATTTTTTCTTATATTTCCAAGATGTCCTTTATGTGGATTTGTAAAGACAATAGCTGGAAGATGTCAACAGATGTTGTAAAACCAGACCATATCATAAACTAAGTTCACCATTCTTCTCTCTGAGTTGTAGAACGAGAAAAATTCACATAGAACCTTAGTACTCTGGTTCTAAGACAAGAGTCTTATCCCACTGTGGGTACAGGTGTTTCCAGGCAGATCAGTTCCGATACCAAAAAGGTCATCAGTACATACCTACACTCTCAACCTGATATTTCTTTCGACTCGTGACTTCTTAACTACGAAAACTTGACACCACAACCTCTTCTGAGAACTCTCAGGAAACCTGACGTTCCTCTAGGTCGGTCAGGTAGGATTTCGTCTAGTCAGGACCCACAAGTAACCTTCCTGATTACAACTTCGACTTTGATGTTATGAAACCGGTGGACTACGTTTCTCGTCTGAGTAAACTTTTCTGGGACTACGACCCTTTCTAACTCCCGTCCTCCTCTTCCCCTACTTTCTCCCACTCTACCAATCTACCGTAGTGGCTGAGTTACCTGTACCCAAACCCACCTGAGACTCTCAACCACTATCTGTCCCTCCGGACCACACGACGGCAAGTACCCCAACGTTTCTCAGTCTGTGCTGACTCACTGACTTGACTCGACTTGTAATATGTTGGCAGTATATGTGAGTCAGTAAATAAATCGTTTTGTTACTAACATCCCATAAAAGACGTTTAGAATTTTTACCGTGGCTCTAAGGTCCGATTTACACTACCGATTCATGATTTAAAACTACTACGTTATGTTTTTCCACACTCCCCCATAAAAGAACGGTGTACTAAAACCTTCTAACGAGACTTTTGGACTACGGTAAAGAAAGTAAAATTAAATAAAAAATCAATCCTCTGTCAACATTTGTTTAACTTCCTTTACGTCTCTTCGAAACTTATGACTCAACAAGTCTTATGTATCTATTTAGTCCTTTATTCTTAAGTTGTAATCAGTTATTGACTTTCTCTGGTTTCATGGTAAATTTCCTTCTTTAATAATAAAACTCTAAATAGATCTTTATTATTTTTATTTAATTCCTTATACACATGTAATAATAGTTGTTTTTGGTGGTATCATTACTCTCATTATTTTCTCTTACTAGAAAGTACCTTTCTATTATCTTAAAGAAAAGTGAATCTCGTAAAACTTTGAGTCGTTCTATTTGGTGGTCGTCGTCACGATTACAGTACGTTTTTTTTTTTTTTTTCTATTCGTCGATCAAAATCATTAGTATCTAGTTATTTAAGAAAATTTCTTTGTACTTTTGAATAACGGTACACAAAAATTCTTTAATACTTTTTATAAGTTTAATAACCGTTATAAACCCAATGTATCCGATAACTTAAACGACCTAAACCCAAGTTAAGTCAATACTAATCCTCTAAAATCTAAAGAATCGTATTCAATTTTAAGTCCTCGAAGTAACCGACCAAGTAAGTTCCCTACAGACAACGTAATTTAAAGTATTACAAAGAAACGTACTCAATAATCGAAATGACGATTCGTCTAAACTCTATACACAGAATAAAGTAATCTTAGAATGGAATTGACATTTGTAAATATCTTTTATATATATAATATTATTTTAGTATATAATTCTAAATTTTAAAATGTTACCTTTTACTTAACATCTCATAGTAAGTACGGAGAAGTATACTTTTTTTACTTACATTAATTAACATGGTGAGTTTGTAATACATCATCAAAGAGTTTACTCTGACCTTACCAACATATGTAAGTATTTAGTTCTACTTAAAAATAAAGTCATTCTACGAGATACCGAAGTTACGGATTCCGGAACACTGTTTTATATCTAGGGAGACATCATTTTATTTACAAAGGGTCCCTCGAACATACATACGTGTAGATAAAAACATCACTTAAGAGACTGATATAAAGAATGTATGTCTCACTTTTCGTAAACTTTGTGTAGTTTTCTTATATGCTCTAAGTTGTTTTTCGTTTGTCTTCTCTACTTTTCAAATCAACTGAACCCGATCCTTTTACAATCAATTTCATTACGAAATAAAACCCTCCCTTAAATCAACGAATCAAAATTAGGACTTACCATAATAAATAATAAAGACTCATGTAAAATAAAGTGAAATCTCGACGTACAAATTTATATTCACACCTTCATAGTAGTATGTGACGTATAGATCTAGGAAGAAAAACACGAACCTCTCAGAACCTATTTCGAATAAGAATATTTAACAACTACAAAATTCCGTTTACTCGAGTGGTCCTTCATATCACTTTGATTAAAAAAAAATTATTAACCCTGAATCAATAACCCAGTACATACCTACACTCTCAACCTGACACTTCTTTCGACTCACGATCTCTTAACTACGGAAACTTGACACCACAACCTCTTCTGAGAACTCTCAGGGAACCTGACGTTCCTATAGGTTGGTCAGGTAAGACTTCCTCTGGTCAGGACCCTAAAAAAACCTTCCTTACTACGACTTCGACTTTAAGGTCATGAAACCGGTGAAGTACCCTTTTCAACTGAGTAACCTTTTCTGAGACTACGACCCTCCCTAACCCCCGTCCTCCTCTTCCCCTGCTGTCTCCTACTCTACCGACCTACCGTAGTGGCTAATCCTGTACTGAAACTCACTTGAGGCCCTTAACCACTACCTGTCCCTCCGGACCGTACAACGCTAAGTACCCCAGCGTTTCTCAGCCTGTGCTGACTCACTGACTTGACTTGACTCAATAACCCATTATACTTTACCTAAGTAAATGACCTGATCTCTCCTTTTCCTTGAAATTACTACGTTCTCTTTTACGTTTAGTCCGAGTTAACAATTGGTCTTTTTCCACGACATGAGACCTGGTTGTCATGACTATCGGATATACAACTCTTCCTATCATAAGAAAAAAAAAAATAGTCAAAAAATCAACTTCATATCAAATACATGTTACAACATAATTAAAGACGATATGTCGTTTCACTAAGACAAAATGTATACATACTAAAAAATTATAAGAAAAGACAATATCATATAGTATCCTATAACTTATATCAAAAGACACGACATGTCATCCTGGAATAACAAATAAGTAAGATACATATTCTCGAATGTAATCGATTGGGATTAGAGGGTGAGGTGGGACGGGGGTTTGGAAAGGGGACCGTTAATGGTCAAACAAAAGATATACTAAGACACACAAAGTATCTATCCAAGTGAACAGAGTATAAAATTTAAGGCGTACATTCACTATAGTACACCATGAACAGAGAGAGAAAGACTGAATGAAGTGAATCACTCTATTAGAGATCAACGTAGGTACAACGATGTTTACCGTAATAAAGTAAGAAAAGCTACCGACTCGTCATAAGTAAATGTGTGTGTGTGTGTGGATGGGGTATAGGAGAAATACTCTTCTTATTATAAGAATTTCGTTCTTTAATATTTTAGGTAACCCAGGGAAAGTTTTCTTGGTGAGAGATTATTTTGTAAATTCTAAAACGATTCCTTTTACTCAAGGAAAAAAAAAAATTCGGAACAATATTAACCGAGTACTCATCGACATAAAATCATTGACACTAAGGTTTTAAAAGTCTAACTTATTTTCAAATCAGATAAAGGACACCAGTGTATCTAGACTAGGAACTTACTGAGTCTTAGATACTAGGTCCATGTGAAATAGTATCGAGATGATTTTGACCTTTTTATTATCTATAGGTGGCACATTATTAAGACTAATTGTCGGACTAAAGACTTTATTCGGACTAAGACTTACAGTCTGTACTAAAGGACATAGGATTAGTAATGTGTCTAATCATCTCTTCTTTTTATCAACTTAAACATAAATACACAATTCACTTCTTGGGTAGTCTCCACTTCTAGATAGAAAGTTTCCTCAAGTTTCTTCTTTTACCGATGTTTGAGACTCGGATGTATAATACTTCTTCCTAGCTGTCTACAGCTTTCTTCTTAAAATCCACTTATGTTAAGATCAGATCAATTCCTTCCTTAATACAGAATAGTGGTTTTATATTGGTCTAATTCATGACTTCAATTATGTCTTCGAAATTTTATATAAAAAAATTTTAAACCTTGATGAAAATTTTTAGTCACATTCAGTCCTGTGGATGGATCATTGACAGAATATTAAATATTTTATAACAGATATTTTCACATATTAGTAAATTTTCCTTTGATTGGGAACACAAAAATAAAAATTAACATCTATCAACCGTAGTACCTACTCTAAAAAAGATGATTATATGGTAACAATGATTGTAAGTAAACCATTGAAAATTCGATCTATATGGTTTAGTGATAATGGTCGAAAACCAGAACCTCTTCCGTTACCGTAGGGTGAGGTCATGAGAACGGACCTTTTAGGGTACCTACCTCCTCGGGCCATCCGACGTCAGGTACCCCAACGATTCTCAGCCTATACTGACTCGTTGAAGTGAAAGTGTAAAGTGAAAGTGTGTAACCTCTTTCTTTACCGTTGGGTGAGGTCACAAGAAAGGACCTCTTAGGGTCCCTACCCCCTCGGACCACCCGACGGTAGATACCCTAGTGTGTCTCAGCCTGTACTGACTTCACTGAATCGTCGTCGTCGAAAACCAAACCACTCCTACCCATCACAAAGTACCCCAACCTACTGTTTACTTGTCCTAACGTTCAGTAACACTCTTGGCTTGGTTTTCAAATAAAAGTCTATATCATAGGTTATCTGAGATCGTTATTTACGTANTAGGGTCCCTGCCCCCTCGGACCACCCGACGGTAGATACCCTAGTGTGTCTCAGCCTGTACTGACTTCACTGAATCGTCGTCGTCGAGAACCAGACCACTCCTACCCATCACAAAGTACCCCAACCTACTGTTTACTTGTCCTAACGTTCAGTAACACTCTTGGCTTGGTTTTCAAATAAAAGTCTATATCATAGGTTATCTGAGATCGTTATTTACGTAAATACATAGACCCTAAAATAAATAGGATCACGCGAACACACGATTCAACGAAGTCAGCACAGACTAAGATAACCTAAGAGATCCGTTCTTATGACCTCTCCCAATGGTACGGGAGGAGGTCCCCTAGAAAGGTTGAGTCCCTAGTTTGGTCGTAGAGAATACAGAGGAGTAACCGTCCGCCCAAGAAATGGTGATCGTGGTTGACCCTTCGGGAATAAGTAGGAATATGACAAGATTCATAAATTATGTCAAACGTTTTGACACGGGAGATATACTCTTTTCGTTTAGGTACCTCTTTAGATCTCCTCTATCCTTACATTAATGTTGTCATTTTTACTCCGATCTTCAACATCAATTGTTTGGTTTACGTACAACACTTTCACCACAGAACGACCTCCACTCTGAATTTAAACTAAGGACCCAGAGATCCCTTGTTACCCTTATTCTTTGTCCTAGTCAACAGATGGAGACGGGTGTTCTATTTCTTTCTTGTCAACAGATCTTTATGATTTTATATCCTCTATGAAGAGAATACCCAGATTGTTTTCCCTTTAATATTAAAGTTGTTACAAAATCATTGTAAGAGATCCTTTATACCAAACACACAAGTCCACACGTTTTTAGTTCAGTAAGGACTAAAATGTATATTCTCCTGTGTCATTTTATTACATTGAGGTGTAAAAAATCCTTTTTAACATTAGGAAATGGAGTTACTTTGTATTATTTCTAAATATAACAAAGAATGGCGTTTAGAATCTTTTAATATATTTCTACCATAAATATTGTATAAAATATATCCTATCTGAATAAGTTCTTAAGTCAACTTTAGTTAAACCGAATATGGTTAAATGGACTTCTAGAAGTAATCATTTTTTATAAAATATTTGTGTAGAATCATCTTATTTGGGGTTATAATCAGTTAGTAAAAGGGGTATTTATCTAATATATCTAGAGTTTATATCTGAATCTTCATTCAAATAACTTAATAGATTAAGTAAACGAGAGATTGGACCAAGTAGTAGTTTACTATAGACATATTAAGTATAAATGTTATATATAAATATTTTATTGTAAATACATGGTTTATAAGGTTTAGAATGTTTTTAATCATGAATCTTGATTTACGATTAAAGTCTGTGTAATTAAAAAAATAGACGGAGTACCTATTCATATAACATATCGACCATTTCCTATATGATACACTAGAAATGTCGGTAACAGCACTGTCGTAAAGTAGATAATGCATTAAAACTAAAGGTACTATCATTACCTAATCAAATTTTCTGATTTACGACGTAATTAGAAACCAAAAGTTAATATTAAACGAAACCTCTTTTTTAGTTAAGTTAAGTACCGGAAGATTATTCAATCTGTCTATGTTCAATAAGTAGAATGTAAAGATATTAACCTTTCTTTTGTTTAACTTATAGTTTTTTTCCGGTATATCGATATACTAAAATTTGATATAAGTTAAGACGATTATCTAATTCTTGAATGACTNAAAGTAGATAATGCATTAAAACTAAAGGTACTATCATCACCTAATCAAATTTTCTGATTTACGACGTAATTAGAAACCAAAAGTTAATATTAAACGAAACCTCTTTTTTTAGTTAAGTTAAGTACCGGAAGATTATTCAATCTGTCTATGTTCAATAAGTAGAATGTAAAGATATTAACCTTTCTTTTGTTTAACTTATAGTTTTTTTCCGGTATATCGATATACTAAAATTTGATATAAGTTAAGACGATTATCTAATTCTTGAATGACTCCTGTTTTATTGAGTGTCCCCTCGTAAAATATAGGGTATAGAAAGGACAGACAGTAGTAAAAGATAAGAATTAATATTCCGAGTCCTTTAATCTTAGAGTAATGACTATAGACTTTTGTTTCCAGTCCACCTACGTCCGAAAGACAAAACCATAGCACCTACTGTCCTCAACCGAAACTATTATTTCTACAGAGTCTCACAAGTAATGACTCAAATAAACATGTATTCTCCGGTATATCTTAAGATATTACGATAAAACATTCAGATGCGGTATCATGACGGAGTATTATTAAAGGGTAGTCACTTATTTCTATGGTGGTTCAAGGATAGATATAATGTTAGACGAACAACAACTCAAAATAAAATTTTTACTTCGAGTGTGATCAGTGAAGACTCGTTAACAGAAGATAGAAAAACGACAACCTTATTTGTTTTTTACAGACGTTACGTACGAATGGAGAAAAATTTTAAATATTCTGATTCCAACATAAATAGTTTCCGTTTCGTTGACTAAGTTGGACAAGGTGTACCAGTTAAGTAACTTTACAGGTTAGATCAATCCACCACGACGTCTCTGTTTTTATACCGACTTTCGAACTGTATACATACATACTGTTTATACATACTGTCGGAACTGTATGAGTTGATAGAACTTTCTAATACTAAATCACTTTTACAGTGAACTTATGTACGGAAAGAGAATGAACTTTTTATTACCATTTTTATTATTCTTAATTAAGATTGTAAAAGGAGTAAAAGGAAGACTTCGTTACTTATAATAATCTAAGTATATATAGAAAAGTGTTGAATGAGACAGGAGTATATTTACATGTCTTTATTTTACCTCTATAAAATTCGAATAAAATGTTTTTATCCCGATATCGTCAATTCAAACGAAAGATACAAATCGATAAAAATTATCTTTGTCAAATTTTTAGTAAATTTTATCCATACATTATAAAGGATTCATATTGTATAAAACTAAGTACGTTGGTAAGAGGATCGATGTGTATACATATAACGAAGATCAACACAAAAAAGTACCGATGATGTCTATTACAAAGTTGTATAGAAGGGTCTACCATGTGAAAAGTAAAATCCTATCTAAAGATTCTCGACTTACTGACTCGGTCTTCTACACACACGTAAATTTCCAATAACGACCTAACAGAGGTTGTTATGTTTAATGTAGGATTTGTCAACAAAGACTCCAACAGGTAATACATATAAGAACCGTAAGATCTGACAGTAAAGATTAGAAAAAAGAGTAGGAGAAATTTTTTTAGATTAGTCACTTTCTAAGTAAATAAAAAACTTAAACTTTAATAGAGGGATGTGTTATAGAACTTGTACGAAAGTACGAAAGAAACTGGAATAATCTAAAGGTATAGACTAAAAGTACAAGAATACAGAAGTAAACATTGAAAGAGTAGTTAATATCCATGAGAATTACATGTATCTGTATTTGTAAATAAGTAACGTACAGGCCGTGTATAAAAAGGGAACATTCAATATAGTTTTATTCTGTGAGAAGGTGTAGAACAGAATGGAGAGATGGAGATTGAGTGGACGTCGGTCGGACTAAAGGACTCAAAAACCGATTGTTGACTTGTAAATATGGGAGATTTGGGAGGTGGACTTTTCGAGAAGGTGTTCCGTAGGTGTACCAGGAGAGTAAAATATATCTTCACTTTATTGTGATGACATTGAGACTAAGGTACGACTCGAAATAAAAATAAACATCTTCATTGTAAAGAGGAATGATACATAATGGATGGAAGGTAAAACAAGTACTAGAGGAGACACTATGTCGTCAGGGTCCCTCCTATCCTTACTGTAACCAAACAAATGAGGAGACGGGTGTCGTAGATTTTACCGGGACAACAATTCAGTCAGTCAGTACAGGTCGACAAAGGCTGGGGTACCTGACATCATTCGGTCCGAAGGATCAACAAGTGGTAGGGGACCTCGAACGAGTTCGAGTACGGGTAACTCCGTCACTACGGTATGTTGTAAGAGTAGGAGACAGCAGGGGAAGAGGAGGACGGAAGTCAGAAAGGGTCGTAGTCCCAGAAAAGATTACTCAGTAAAGAAGTGTAGTCCACCGGTGTCATAACCTCGAAGTCGAAGTCGTAGTCAGGAAGGTTTCTTATCAGTCCTAACTAAAGGAAATCCTAACCGACCAACCTAGAGGAACGTCAGGTTCCCTGAGAGTTCTCAGAAGAGGTTGTGGTGTCAAGTTTTCGTAGTCAAGAAACCACGAGTCCGAAGAGATACCAGGTTGAGAGTGTAGGTACGTACTGATGACCTTTTTGGTATCGAAACTGATCTGCCTGGAAACAACCGTTTCATTACAGAGACGAAAACTTATACGACAGATCTAACCAGTCTCGAAAATAAGGTTCCTCGTTCGTAGAAAATCGAAGTACTGACGTCAGTGGTAGACGTCACTAAAACGACGACGATTCAACGAAGTCAGCACCGGGTATCTACCGTCGGGTGGTCCGAGACGACAGGGACCCTAAGAAGTCCGTTCTTGTGACTTTACCCAACGGTAAAGGAAGAACCTCCGTTTATTTTATTTCAGACGGTGACAAAGGTGACAAAGGGGTAGATAAACAGAACTTCACTACCTTGGTCTACGTACTAGAAGTAAAAAATTTCAACTCAAAATTCGGTTGAAAAAGTCAGGGGAAAAGGGGAAATTAGTTTTTCGAGAAATCAAGGAGAAGTGAAAGACGGTATTCGCACAACATTGGACGTATAGACTTCAATGACTATAAAGAGAACCATTAGAAATAAGGTCGAATATGAA
Organism: Capra ibex; assembly: GCA_006410555.1. NCBI lineage: Eukaryota > Metazoa > Chordata > Mammalia > Artiodactyla > Bovidae > Capra > Capra ibex. Next base: position 39,038,231 of record SJYO01052474.1, on the reverse strand, counting down.
ATAGGTCGGACGTACGTTCATTTTATTCGTCCCACTGTTATATGTCGGAACTGTATGAGGAAAGGGTTAAACCTAGATCAAGTAACAAGACACAGGTCAAATTGATAACGAAGAACTGGACGTATGAAATCTAAAATATTCATGTAAATAAGTAAAATTAAAATTAGAGTCAATTACCACGGATATTACCATTTTTTACAAATCTTCAGTAACTTTAGAAAGTTCATTTAACATTATTTTTTAAAAACTGGATCCTAATACAACACCCACATTCAAACCAATTTACTGAAGGAAAAGGTTTTGAACACATATCGTTATATCCGTGGTGAATCATAATAAAGGATTACTAGACGGTTACTTAATAAGAAATAAACGACAGGGTTTCAGAGTGTACTCACTTCAAAAACCGTTAGTAATACGTCCATTCGTATACATGGTATGATCCCGGATACGGTGGTGTTTCCTTTAACCACGGAGGATGGACAATACCCGACTCAGTACAGGAAGGATTTAGGTATACAACTTCAAAATTGAAGGTCGTAGACTCTTACACTGGGATAAACTTCTATTCCAAAAACTTCTCCACTGATTCAATTTCAATCCGAGAATAGGTAGGACTGAACACAGGAATATTCTTCTCCTTTTAAACACATGTACTTCCCTGTAGTCCTTACATACAAAGGTCTTCTTTGCGGTAAACTCCTGTATCACTCTTCTACTGGTACACTTTCCGTTTCTTTTTCTAGAGTCCCACCTGGTTCTCACGAACTTGAAGATCGGAGGTCTTGTTATTCTCGTACTTAAAGATAACAAATTTAGTGGATCAGAGACGGTAAAACAATACCGATGACATTGCCTGATTATTTGACGGTGTAGGACGAGAAGGTGACCTGTGTTTGGTATGCGGACCTCCATATATGTTCGGTGCAAGAGTTACCGAGACTCAAAGAATACCATAGATACAGGTTTCTCCAAATCAGGAAGGATTAATACATGACGACACCCCCATTGTCATCGTAGACTCCTGTCGTATCGGAGGTGTCCCAGTACTGATTTTTCTTTTCACTTACCAAATAAATCTGAGATCACTATATCAGTCCCTAGATGTGGATGGTAGATTAAATTACAAAACCAATCATGTACTATTTAACTTCTATAGTATATTATGGATTTCACAATAAAGACTCCCTTTTTACTGGTAACACTTTTATTGTGTAAACTTATGACCTAACGGAGATAAACTAATGTTAACCACTACCGAAGATATACTTCTTATGTTCCTTAACTTTTGTTGTTCCTATTATCTTTTCTCTTTTTTCAGTAGAGACCTACAGGAAGAGTTTCTTCGACTCCTTTGGTTAGACCGACACCGTCGACCGGGGACGTCCACCTCGACCCGGTACTTTACGTGTCTTATCTTTCCTACCCTAAGTAAACAATTCTCCTCAGGCAACAGTTACCGTTCTCAAGACCAGGTCGTCTGTTCCGTTTCGTATTGTCTTCTCTCGAGACCTTCATTTTTTCTGACTTTAGTCTCACTCCCCTGTCTAATACTGAGATCCATTTAAAATGTTGACACCGTACGAAAGACACTCCGTGACGGTTTAACCTCCGTTCTCTACCTTTTATACCCGACCTACGATTCCCTGGGTGGACATCTGACCACAACCCAGGGTCTTTCTTTACCCAAAAGACCCGGTTTTAGAATTTTGCCTTTGGAGTAGGTAATCTGGTCCAATGGTGTCGTCCATCGTTTATCCTTTACGACTCAGATACAGTTATATACTGTTAAATCTTCAGTAATGAAGTAAGGTCTGTCGTTCGGCGTCTGGGCGATTTGGATTACGTTTCTACCGAACTCCTTTTTCACCGCTGGTAGACACCAAAGTTACTCCTCCCACATCTCTTCGACACTGTGTACATAAATTAAGACGAGAGAAAATAAATTGTAGTTTCCTTAACAGGTGTAGTATACTAAAGAGATGTTTCGGGGTTTACCTCCATGTTCTCTCGTCTCATTATAGTGAAGGGTGACAACAACACATTACAAAGGATTGGGTAGAAAGGGGAGTAGATGTAACTTTGTATCTATTGTAGTCGATGACCCGTAAAAAGAATTAAGGATGATGTCTTAATGGACATTGTGATTAGATATTATTGTGGTTGAACGTAAGTATATCTTAAACATATAAACGACTTACAAAACACAGAGACTAGATTAAAAAAATCGTACGACGAAATAAGACTACAGAATCCAAGACGATTTAATGTCAAGTCTCGATCTACAAAAGGTCCTTTCGTCGTCGACGAGACGTCAAACAATGTGTTCACATCCAGAAGAGTTTCTTAATTTGTCACTCACCGTAGAGTATATAAGATCCCTAAATCCCTTCTCCTTGACCCAGGAAGTTCTAGAACAACCTTTTCAAGGATACAAGGGTTCTCACAGTACTAGTATTTTTGTCACGTTTTTAACCGTCTAAAAAAAAATTTCTTAAAAATCTTGAATGTTAAGTCTATACCGTTCCGTCTCCGTTGAGAGTTTTGACGGGGTGACTTCTCATAGTAAACCTCGTTGGCACTGACTTATAAGTAAGACATCGTAGTTTCCGTTAATCGCTGAAACTAATTTGACCTATATAATCTTTATCTTTATATCTTCATTTCTGAAAAATTTTTCGAAGTCTTTTAGTCCACTAAAAGACTCTTTTCGTCTCAGTAAAACCATTTCTTTGTTTAACAATCACAGACATGATCTTTTGTTATAACACTAAATTTGATTCCCAAAAAATCTACACTCCTTCTCGTAGTGAAACACCTTCCGGTTTCTGTAGCACGGGTGAACCTCAGTATTAAATTTGTAAGTCTCTCTCTAATCACTTAAGTACTAAGATAAAAGGTAGAATATCCGTCGTCTTTTAACCGGAATAGGGAAAGGAAATTTGTCCAGAACAGAATCCTGTGTTTAAACAACTACCGTCTTAAAGAGACTGAGGAAGAGAGGTCAAAGGAGAGAGAAGAGGACCTACAGAGAGACTACATTGGTTGTGTCAAAGGTCATTAACCAAAGATCGGAAAAGGGTTCATTGGTGGTGAAATGAAAGTTTATACACACACAGGACCGTTGAAAACGGGGAAACAGTTAAAATATTGGCATAGGAGTAATGAAGAAGTAAATGTCATTATCTTTCACATGGAACAGACTTTGAACAGGAACTTAATTGTACGTAAATTTAAAAAGAAGATGTACGAATTAAGAAGAGTACTGACTTAATAAAACATTTAGACAGAAGGTGTTCGGATATACAACAGAAAGACTTGGGGTCAAATAGGTACTGATATAGGAAACCTCCACAGGTTTCGGAGTAATCACACTGGTAACTGGTAGAAATGTAGAGGTTCGACAATCCAAGTGAGATCGACACTATCTAGCGGGTCAGTAATCTTAAGAACACCTTTAAATCGACAATCAGGGTAGACGGAGGAATTAGAATACCTGACGAGAATTTAAAACTATGGAAGGAAATCTAAGTATGTTAGCAGATAGGGTGTGAGTGTATGGTAACTGAAATGAGGATACATATCTCTTAAACTCGAAGAACTTGATTAGAAAGGTAAGACTCCGTAGGACGAAGGTGGACTCGAGATTAGTACTTTCGTATAACGTTTATTTACTATGAACCTTTTTGTTAGAAACTGAATATTATTTCATCGTAATATGTCACAATAAAAATCGATGGTCGACACGTTCGTTATTCATTCTCCGAAACTTCAAGATTTTTATAAACCCTACACAGTTCACCCTCAACCGTTTATGGAACCCCACTCTTTTCGGGATCTATTCTATGTAGACCGTATGTAAAAATCCTACAGGATAAAAATCAGACAAAAAACTAAAGACGTCTCTAGGTCCCCACAAAGGGATTTTTCCTTCGTTTTACTGTCTGACAGAAATCACTTGTTCTATTAGAGACTTCAAAAGAGAGAGGGAAGAAATACAGGAAGTTTAATTTTAACAATACTACGGACTGGAATCAGAATTTAGTATTTATTATCCTTTTGAAACCTATTTTTACTATAATACTCACTATTTTGTGTATAATATTGTAATTTTATAAAACAAAAAACCGATGTCGATACTTACAATAGTAGCGGTACTAACAAACGGATCAATAAAAATAACTGATTAATAACGTTTGGAAAGTCGTTTAAGAAAAAAACCCCCCCGAGTGTAGATCGAGTCATATAAATTAACTTAAGAATAGTATTCATCAAGTCACCTTCACTTACTTTAGGTTCCTTTTTATTTTAAAACACTATTGTAAATAAAATACAAGATCGGGATTATAATGGTCAAGAGTCGTATATAGGACTGAAGATAAGAGTTGAACTTATATCGTAACGACGACGACGACGACGACGACGATTCAGGGAAGTCAGCACAGGTTGAGACACGTTGGGGTATCTGCCGTCGGGTGGTCCGAGGGGGCAGGGACCCTAAGAGGTCCGTTCTTGTGACCTCACCCAACGGTAAAGGAAGAGGTTACGTACTTTCACTTTTCATTTTCACTTCAGTGAGTCAGCACAGGCTGAGCATCGATGGGGTACCTGACGTCGGGTGGTCCGAGGAGGTAGGTACCCTAAAAGGTCCGTTCTCATGACCTCACCTTATATCGTAACTCAGGGATCTATTACAGGAACATAGGACGAGTCTTAAGTCCGAGTTTTAAAAGACACCGGTAGCCATTTTTAAGTTGTGGGTTTGGAGGATTATCCATACCTTTACCTCCTCCCGTTCTTCCTCCCATACTCATACAAGGACATATCTCCACCCTATTGGTAAGTTCACAAGCACTACTTAAGACGAAAAATGATGTATTAATCCCAGGACTACTCTCTCATGCCTACACTCTCAACCTGATATTTTTTCGACTTTTAACTACGAAAACTTGACACCACAACCTCTTCTGAGAACTCTCAGGGAACCTGACGTTCCTCTAGGTTGGTCAGGTAGGATTTCCTCTAGTCAGGACTCACAAGTAACCTTCCTGACTTCACCTTCGACTTTGAGGTCATGAAACCGGTGGACTGTGCTTCTCGACTGAGTAAACTTTTTTACTGGTTATGTCATAACATTTCATTTTTTTTTTTTTTTCTGTGACTAGACCCTTTCTAACTTCCACCTTCTACCCCTGTTGTCTCCTACTCTGTCAACATACCGCGGTGACTGAGTTACCTGTACTCAAACACATTTGAGGCCCTTAACCACTACCTGTCCCTCCGGACCACACGACGTCAGGTACCCCAGAGTTTCTCAACCTATGTTGACTTACTGACTTGACTTGACTTGACCTCAGGACTTTTTTTCTTTTTTTATACTAATTAAACACCCAATTCACAGAGTTTAAATGTGTGAATGGGTATTTCAGACGATTAATTTCTAAAAATCGATTTCCACTCACAACCAGTAGTTGTCTAGAAATAGATCAAAAATGGAGACAAAAGGAAAATACGATACCTAATACTTTGGTAACGAAAGAACAGTAGAAGGACAGTTTAGAAGATGTCAAACATTTTTCCTGTAAACTACTTGTCCGAAAAGAAATTTTTAGACGGTGAAAAAAGTAGATGTACTTTGAAAGTAAGAGAGAAACACTATCGAAACCCAACGACATTTATAAAGGACTCAGATAAACAGTTTTCTCACACAATAAACTGTTTTATATCGAGACAAAACCTTTACTATATAATCTTCTGAAAATAACGTTAAGGGAATATTACCACTAAAAATTCATAAAAGTTCTATGTTATTAAAAAACTGAACAGAAAAGAGTCACTGAATTTAAATGTTTAAAGTTAAGTATTAATAGTATTTAAATAGAAAACATATAAATACAGAGGTTTTGGTAAAGTTGGAAGACCACTAGGTTCTAAAAAAAAAAAGGGTTGACTTCTTTATATAAATTAAATCTAAAGAGAAATATCTTTCTTCCAAGTCTTTTTACACAAACCCTATTAGTCACATCAACACCCCATGGACACATTTTTAAATATCTTTAAAATTTAAACAGTATAGACAATTAAGAGATGTCTTGAATTTTAACATTATTTTGGTTTTCCAATCCAAAGTCATAAGTGATCTTTACTTATGATCTTCACTTAAGTGAAGAAGTCATAAGTGATCTTCTATTTAACATGTGTAAATTATAATGACTAAAAAATTTTCTAAGATAAAACAGTGTCACAGAGTTCAAAATTTAGTGTAAAATTTTACGTCACTCTTCTCTTTAAATGAACTAACAGACGACCCTGTGTCAACAGTCGTCATGACTGTAAACCATTCAAAGACATTGTAGAAACTCTTCTCTACCTTTCTCAAAGACACAGTCTAAAGTAGTGTTTATCGGTTGATTGGAAAACTGTCACATTTTCCGTTGGACAAACTGGGATTCTGTCTCTCTCTCGACCGTTCTTTTAATATAGAAATTTTTCAGTATAAAAGATGAACTCGTTCATAGACTTATATTTAGATTTGAATACAAGGTTTTGTTCAGAGTCTAACGTAAACTTTTCACGAAGTTAAGTACAGAGAACTTAATAGAAATACTAAGTACATAACTTGAAAATAATGGTAACTACCCTTAATGAACTCTATATATACAGACTCACCTAATTCTGTTATACAAAATACGATAAACTAATCTTTGACTCCCTCACAATTACCGAACCGTACGACCGGAAAATACCTAACAACTTCTCTCATAAATAATCCTTTCCCCTTTGAAAACTACAAAGACTATAATTATTAAGTAGTTTATTTAATTCCAATTTTATAGAAGAAGAATAGTGGTGGGTTTTAGTCTTTCTACCAGGAAATAGTGATATGAACACTCTACTATGACGTTCACGACTTTATTTCATCTCTCAATAGTTTCGGAAAAAGGATACTCTTTTACAGTAAGGACAGTAGTCATCTCTTATGTCAGGTCGGTAGTGAACCGGTAATGTAACCGAAAGAAAGGAACCAGTTATCGAATCCTTAACTTGGTATCGCAAATATTAAGTCACCAAAGATGTATGGACAGAATGAAACAGTGACCGAGTCCCCTTAAACTACATACTCAAAACGGAGTCACTCAGTCAAAATAACTACGAGAACAACATTTTCAACGTATTTATCCTGGTTGAAAGGACCCTTTCTACGAAGAACGGTATCTGAAATTTAACAAGTTTTTAAGATTAAAATGAGATCCTCTAGCTTTAAATCTGTAATTCGGGTATTTTAGTTTAAGCACCAATAAAGTACGTACTATTAAGTCTCTTCATTTATGAACTTTTATAATATTCTTGTTGTTTAAAAAAAAATAGGTGTCTCCACTTAAACTGTCTTAGTTTATAAGGGGTTTCAGGTTTTTATTTGTCTCTTTAATTTATATTAATATACATTTTCGGGTAAGATATTACTAAGTGATCTTAAGACACTATCTTTGGTGTCTCTGATACCCGATCTCCAGATTACGGATAAAAATCTATTTACGAAGTAGAGTTTGTTACCTGATCTTGGATCTAGACACGTAAATTTTCTCAGACTCTAACAAGAGACGAGAATGACTCATTCTTTTGAGCTGAGTGAATGGACAATTTTGTCATTCCTTTGACAAATTAGGTCACCAAACTTGGTGATAACTCCTCATAGTGACCATTAGTCAGTTTTGGGGTCAAAGGGATACTTACATATATCCCACTTTAATATAATTGATGTCTTACGTCCTTAGATGTCCTATTCTTTACGTTTTCATCCCGGTCATATTAACTATGACAAACTCGTGATCTGTTTCTCTTCAGAGTCTGAAGGAGTATTACCGTAAAAGTATCAGATCCCGTGTGAAGATATGTACCTATTAGATTGTAAATCTAAATCTAATGATGAATCAATCATTCTACAGATTTTCTTCTTTTATTTTACTTATTCTTGGTTCACAGTTTCTCTCTCACCAGTTATTACAAAAGTCTTTACTTTTCAGTTATATATAGAGGTATAACTTCTTAGTGTCATAACTTCTTGGTCCTATTAGATTTTGGGGTAGATTTAAATTGAGGTCCTACGATTTTACTTTGTTAGGATTTAAAAACTCCCTTTCTTTTTCTCTTTTTTTGTGTTGTTTAGTGTGGACCAATAGATTTTTTCTTATTACCAACCTCATCTTCAGAGCAGTCGTTTCGTCACTTTTTTATGTTTCATGGCTCTCTTTTTTTTAGTTGAATCTCAAATATGAGTTCGTGTAATTCTTCGTTGAGTTAAAATTTTACCCGTTTTTGGGACCTATGAAGTTGTTTCTTTTATATCTCTCCCGTTCATTCGTATGCTTTTTCTCGAGTTGTAGTATATAGTCATCTTTCCACGTTTAAGTTTATCTACAGTGATATGGACAGTGATATAGAACTAAGTCTCTTCCGTTACCGTTGGGTGAGGTCATGAGAACGAACCTTTTAGGGTACCTACCTCCTCGGACCATCCGACGTCAGGTACCCCAGCGTGTCTCAGCCGGTACCGACTCGCTGAAGTGAAAGTAAAAAGTGAAAGTACGTAACCTCTTCCTTTACCGTTGGGTAAGGTCACAAGAACCGACCTCTTAGGGTCCCTGTCGTCTCGGACCAACGTGTCTCAACCTGTGATACTTTCGTTGTGTCGTCGTCGTCGTCGTCGTCGTCGTATGAAACTAATCTTACCGGTTTTACGTCGTGTGACTGTTCTGGTTTATGACCACTCCTTCACCTCGTCGTCCTTGAGACTAAATAACGAAACCCTTACGTTTTACTGAATTACATAAGAATGGTATGATTGGTCGTTGGTAAGAGGAACCATAAACAGTTTTACTTAACTTTTGAATCCAGGTGTATTTTTGGACGTACGTACAAAAATATAGAAATTCATCTACTTACCTATTTATTTGACCATGTAGACCTGTTACTTTATAATAAATTTTCCTTTACTTGATAGTTTGGTATCTTTGTACCTCTTTAGCAGCTGGACACAGTGATTCTTTTCGTTTTACTTTTCTGGTATGTACGACATACTAAAAATTGATATATTATAAGATCTTTTCCGTTTTGATACCTCTGTCCACTTTTTCAGTTGTCAACGGTTCTTAACCCGCTCTCCACTTCCCACTTATCGATATCGTATCTCTTATAAAGTTAGACATCTTAATAAGACCCACTATGGTATGACCATTTATGTACAGTAATATGTAAACAGTTTTGGGTATCTGATATAATGTGGTTCTTTCTCGGGATTACATCTGTGTTTGAAACGTATTATTACTATAAAATTACATCTAAGTAGTCAACACTATTTACATGGGGAGACCATGTCCTACAACTATTACTCCCTCTGACACTTATACACTCACGAGTTAAGACGACACTTGGACTTTGTTGAGAATTTTTTAGATAATTTTCTATCTCGTATAGTTATCCGGTTATTTTATCTTTTAAACCTCCTATTCTGTACTTTTTTCCGAATTTTATATTCATATTTTATCCACTGTATTAATATCTAAGTTATCATCAAAATTTTGATATCTTTCAAGTAAACCTATTTCGTTTTTAATCTACTTTAAAGAGTACTTCTTTATTTCTTGAAAGATCAAGGTATTCGTCTTATTTAACGATGTGTCTATATCTTATGAAAAATAGTGTTTTTATGATACTTTTCCTTTTCGTCTAATTATCGTAAAACTCTTTCTTCATTTTATGGTAAATGTTATTATTTACATCAAGTCAAGTCAAGTCAAGTCAACGAGTCAACACAGGCTGAGAAACGTTGGCGTACGTCTTTAGGATTCATTTATGATTGATGGATATTAGTTGTTAAATACATTGATAGTCATGTAGACATACATTGTTGTTTTGTAATACTGGTTCGTCAAACAAAAGAAAAAGAAGGGTTTTTACGGGAACATCCTACCGTGAAAGTCTATAAGACGAGGGAGGGAGGGACTTTGAGAGTTCAAACTGAGAGGAGAATAATTTATTACAGTAACTAAAGGGAAATAAAGAGTTTCTGAATAAGGACCAGACGATAGTAAGAGAGATTTCTATGAAAAAAGACTTAAGAATCTATGTACCTGTACCTCTACTACGAAGGTTATAGGTCCGACAAGTCTATGGGAATTAGACGAGAGGATTTCACTAGAATTGAAGAGAGGACAAAGTAGGTAAGTTAAGATTCCAGGGTAGGTCTCAAAAGTAACAGTCATTGAATTGAGGTGGTGTCAAAACAAAATGGATTGAGAGAAAGACTAGACAAAAAAGGGGGGGAAAAAAGTTGTACGAAAGAGAGAATAGTCGATACCTATCCGACCGTTGTTTTAAGTCCAAAGGAAGTAGACTTTTACATAAATAAAGGGAAAGTGGAGCTTCTTGTAAAAACACCTCATTTCTTGAGACTTACTGTAATCATACACTTTTGGGAGTACTGTAAAGGTACCAAAGTCGACTCTTTAGGTAACAGTAAACTTAACAAAACATTCATTACCCGGTAAAGAGAGAACGAAGAGGATCCTGAAAAGACCAAAAATCAAAAGTTTCAAACTTATACTACGTAAAACTATAAACCGGAAAAATCAAGTAAGTCGAATGACTCAGAAACTGACATAATACAGAACCCGTTTTGACTTTGCAAAATTAGGTAAAACAAGTTGTGAAAGAGTAGGGGTGGGAGTAAGAGTAGAGGAAGATCTTAAGACTGTATTTAAATCCAGAAAACAATGTAAGAGAACAAAGAGTAAAAGGGGGGACAGAAGAGAGAGAGAGAAAAAAATCCTACCAAAGAGAGACAACAAGTTTGGACCACTAAAGATGACAAGATGAAAGGTCAACTCACCTAGAAAGAAGAGAGAAGTAAGACGACAACTTGGGGATATGACAGAAGATTTTAAAACCAATAACATAAAAAATCAAGATTTTATAAATAAATTAAGAAAAAAATATAGAAGTCAAGGTAACGACTTTGAAAATTAAAAAACAATATGTGTACGAGTATTAACGAAAAACTTCATACAAAACCCGAAAAAAAAAACTACCGACGAAATTTTAAAACTTTGATCAAGATTATTGAAACAGTAAAATTACTACAGAAATATCTAATGGGTAAGAGTAAGTCAAACTCTAGTAGGACCAATATCATTTTGTTGACTAAAAGTTTACTTTGGATCGGTAAACCTCATCATACAATACTCTGAGACCTAAAATAAATTTGGAGTATAAAACCGACCAAAAGGGACGGTGGTGAGACCGTCCTTACTTTCACAGTGATGGAATAATGACGGACCACCCTTATCTTCGGGTCCAAGAATTTAACCGGAGGTGACTTAGGACCCTGACCCCAAGGAGTAGTGACGACCCGTCCCTACTCTCAAGACCGAGGTGTAAACCGGGGGTAACTGTAGTAATGTCTCCTTCGTACTCTTTATTCCGTGGAGAAAGGAGAAATAACGAAACACTCCCTACTTTCAGGTCTGAAGGAGACGTAACTGTGTCCAGCCCCTACCCCACCCCACCTCGGACCTATTTTCAGGGTTGAGAGATATACTGGTAAAGACTGTAATGGAATCACCTTTCCAACCCCACGAGACAATATCCAACTTCTCACACCTTCAAATCTGAAAAGTGAGATGAAAATGATCTCAGCTATAATCATACTGGTTTCCAAAAAGGAATCTAAACCGACTTTATCTCGTCAATAACATATTTTAAAGACAGAACCATTAGACGGGGACGGGGTAAAAAGAAGAAAACGAACTTGTTTGTTTCAAACACAACCCCGAAATATAAACATGGGTACCAGCAAAGACTTAGTGGTCGAAGGAGTCGAGGTTCAGATCTTATATATTCCGTTTTATTTGTTTGTTTATTGGGTCCAATGAGAAGGAATAAAGTAAGGAACTCAGGACTTCAGTGAAGAGTCACTCAAAGAATAGGGACGAAAGTCTCAGAGGAATACAAATAAATTATATCTCACAGAATCCACAGATGAATATTAATTGACCTCCTACGTGAAGACAAAAGAGTCTTCACCTTCAGAAGTAAAGGTGAAGTTTTTCTTTTAACTTTATTAGGTTTCTCTTGGAGATTTTTGAGGGTGTTTTATAAATAAGTAGATATTATAAAAGTGAACGTGTGTGAATAAGGTATAGGATTAATAGACACGAAAAGAGATTTTTTAAGAGTGGTTGAGACGTAGTCTAGGGAAGATTAAAACGGATATGGTTTAATGACGAAGTTGTTTAGGAATAAAAAGAAAGTAGTAGTTGTAAAGTGAAAGATGAACTAGAAACTAAAGGTGAAGGGTAAAAGATGATCTGGTAATGAAAGTTAGAAAAGAACGGAGTTCAAGACAACAGTCTATTTGGAAAACGTCGTTCACCTATCGACTCTCATCATTAGTATTATCTGACTTCCTCTCATCCCATCTCACTTCTCTCTATAATAAACCCCTATCTATAAACGTAAAATAAAACACAACAACAACAATGACTTAAAACGACCCTGAAATAGAATCGGTGACCCCATAGAAAAGTAGGACCTTTTCTTCGGATCGTATTAGTTCCATGAGCCAATTTTAAAACTTACTCACATACTTATTTGTCTCTTAATGTCCTCTGTTTTCCGGTTACTATAACTCTGATTTACTTCACGATTATAGGTCATTTTCGTACTTCTCCAGAAAAGATCAGAACTCAAGAATATACATTTACATATAACGAAGAAGAACTATAAAAAGAATTTGTAAAGGTAAAAGAAAATTCACAAAAAAAAAAGGTGATAGAAAAATATCATATATACATATAGAATAACGTGACTGGTATTATCTGGGGTAAAAATCCCCGTTATAACTCCATATGACTAAACCTCAGTGTATTGTTATAAATCTACGTTATTCCAAGTAAGTACCTACCATAAAAAAGGGTTTCTGGTCTTACTACTAACATACGTACTCACACACCTACACTGAACAGTATGTACGACTACGTAAAATGGTAACATAAAAGGTCGACTTTTGTTAGTAGTATCTTATAAGAGTCGTTAAGATTACCTCGTTTATTATTTCTCCTTTTTCGAAGAGAGACATACAAAAGTGAATCAAAATGATTTATGACTTATAGTTTCCATTAAATAGTCCTAAGTATCTAAAAACACCAAAGTCTTCCCTATAAAGAGATAAAATACATTCACTTCAACCTCTGTCAGAGACGATTTCGAGTAATGGACCGTCGGTAGGGGAGGTGAGAAGAGACCCAGGTATTTCATTTCTACATATTTGATATCCTCACATTTATGGTCGTATCCATAACTCTCTCTCTCTCTTATACTGTAAAAGAGGGGTTCTGGTACGTAGAAGTATGGCTCAATTCTCCTAAGTACAGGTACTAAAGTTTCAATCTTTCCCATCCCTTTACGTTTCACAAATTGTATAAAATCCTTTCTATGATTCTTATGACACAAGATCTCGTCACCAGGGGTTGCAACCGTGGTTCTTAACTAAAGAATCTTTTGATAAAAAGGTGACTGGTCTCCAACCTTTCCCCTACTAAGTTCGTGTAAATGTAAATAGCACTTGACATAAATATTAATTTCCGGTATCAATTAGACTATTCTCCATGATTAGGTGTCGGACCTCCAACCCCTGGGGATAAAATCTGGTGTATTAGAATGTGATGTTGAAGTAAAAAGTACCAAACCAAACAAAGGTATAACTACCCTGAAAACGACGACGATTCAGTGAAGTCAGCACAGACTGAGACACACTGGGGTATCCGTCGTCGGGTGGTCCGAGGGGGGCAGGGACCCTGAGAGGTTTGTTCTTGCGACCTCACCCAACGGTAAAGGAAGAGGTTACGTACTTTCACTTTTCACTTTCCCTTCAGCGAGTCAGCACAGGCTGAGAAGCGCTGGGGTACGAGGAGTCAGGTACCCTAAAAGGTCCGTTCTCATGACCTCACCCCACGGTAACGGAAGAGGTCTACCCTGAAAATGAGTATGGGTTTAGTCAGTTACAAACTACACAAAGTGACATACTATTCCTTGTCTTTTCTTTGTCCTTATAACAGGGTCGGTGATCCTTACGACGTTCAGGAACGATATTTCTTAAATATAAAGACTACTAAAAAATAAATATCCGATGACAGATTTTATAAAATTTGTTTGTTTGTTTCTTTCCGAATTCTCAGAACCGTAATCTTCTCTTGGAATTTCCTGTAATTTAAATCGATAATAGATCTTGTAAGAGAAATACGATGTACTACAAGAATGTTAAGGAAAATCAAAAGGTACCGAGTGTGTGATTTCCGAGATTATCTTCCTCCTTTATACACATAAACTATAACAAATTTGGTTCTAAAGGGTTATAAAAACTGGTAATATGAAAAAAAATAAAAGATGTCGATAATTTTACATCAAATTCTTTGTATGGTGTTACAGGAGACATCCATTACATGATATAAACCTGACACTTGTTCATGAAAGAATACAACTTTATAAAAAGAAACATTAAAGACTGATGTGTTTCGGTATTTTGTCACTTGACTTATTTGACTTTTCAAAACTCGAACTTAAAGAGAAAATGTCTTTTTGGTTTCGGATCCAAAAGTAACCGAAAGAACCAGACCAAATAACAGTACTATGTTAAATGGGAAAGACCCCATACAGATACCAAAATCGTTTACATTTGTCACAGTGGTGACGATGTTAGTTCTATGTCTTATAGGGGTACTGAGATTTCTCAAAGGAACCCGAGAACCCAACAGTCAGAGGAGGGATATGGGTCGGGAACTCTTTGTCTAGATTAAAGACGGCGATACTTAAAAGTAAAAAATCTTAAAGTATCTCTAACTTAGTATACTAATACATGGGGAGACTTAGACTGAAGAAAGTGAATTTACGAAAACTCTAAATAGTGTTAATGAGAAACATCGTCACCGAATACAGAAAAATACTGAGTGGTAATGAGAACGGACCTTTTAGGGTACCTACCTCCTCGGACCGTCCGATGTCAAGTACCCCAGCGATGCTCAACCTATGGTGACTCGCTGAAGTGAAAGTGAAAAGTGAAAGTACGTGACCCCTTCCTTTACCGTTGGGTGAGGTCACAAGAACGGACCTCTTAGGGTCCCTCCCCCCTCCGACCACCCGACGCCAGAGACCCCAGTGTGTCAGCCTGTACTGACTTCACTGGATCGTCGTCGTCGTCATCAGACTATACACTACATAGTTTATAATAGGTAAGTGGTAAACAACCTATACAACTAACAAAGGTCAAACCCCGGTAAGGTATACTTCATTGATAGTTATAAATGGTTATTTATATACAACTTTTACAAAGTAAAATGAACTCATTTTTAGATCTTCTCTATAACGACCTAGAACTATTCATTCATAAATGGAAATATGTTTTATGGGGTTCACAAAGGTTTCACCCGACATAATATAGTGCCAGAGAATATTTTTGTCTGACATAATACGATCAGAGTGATTGTTGTATACTCTCGAGTTCTAACGAGATGAAAGAACGGAGTGGTCTTGAACCTTGACAGTGACTTTTTTTTTTTCTTTCTTTTATTACAATCGGTAAGATCGTCCACAAATCTTCAGTGTCACGTTAAAAACAAACTCAAAAGGATCATATATTACTACTACTGATAGAAAAATATACAAAAAACCGTAAACATAGTAAAAGTACTTCACAAGTTTATAAGACGGATAAAAATATAAAAAATAGAACGTTGTCACTCAGTGTCTAATTAAATAAATAGGACCTGTGTTCAGAAATAGTGTATCTACAAATGTGTATGAAACAAGAACAGACATCGACAGAAAATCGAAAAATACACAGAAGTTTCCCGGTTCAAACACAAAACAAAACCAAAATTAAAACTACTTCAGGATAAATGGTTAAAAATAAAATACACCGTAAAAAATTAGGACAAATTGTTTAGAAATTGACTTCTAGTCTCTACAAAACATTACAAAAGGGATCTTAAAGTACCTAAATATAAAATGTAAAACTATATACTACGTAATGAAATTTTTGACTAAAACATATAATACACTTTGTATTTAGTTCTTCCGGATCAAGTAAAAAAAAATTTAATTAAACAGTATTTATATACGAAAATGATAATCTAAAATGTAAGATAAGATGTTGTACATATGGTCATAGTGTGACCATAATCCATTACACTCGGTAGGTTTCAATAAGAAAAAGTCTTCGCAAACCAACAAGATCAGGTACAACAGAGTCGACACCTTAATAACCGTAAAATGTGGTCTATTAAGAACCAACATGTCCTACAGTACCAGTACCATCCTACAAATCGTCGTAAAGACCGAGGACGGAATCTCGCATGTCGATTCATAGTGGACAAGAAAAAGTCAGTGAGTCAGTACAGGTTGTGAAACACTGGCGTACATAACGTCGTACGGTCTGAAGGGACAGGAAGTGCAGAGGACCTCAAACGAGTTTAAGTGTAGGTAACTAACCACTACGGTAGGTTGGTAGAGTAGGAAACAGTAGGGGAAGAGGAGGACGAGAGTTAGAAAGGGTCGTAGTCCCAGAAAAGGTACTCAACCAAGAAACGTAGCTCACCGGTTTATAACCTCGAAGTCGAAATCGTAGTCAGGAAGGTTACCTATTAGTCCCAACTAAAGGAAATCCTAACTGACCAAACTAGAGGAACGTCAGGTTCCCTGAGATTTCTCTGAAGAAGTCGTGGTGTCAAACTTTCGTGGTTAAAAATCTGAGAGTCGGAAGAAATACCAGGTTGAGAGTATACTGAGAGAAACACCAGGTTGAGAGTGTACAGAGGACCTCTTTCATGTCGAAACTGATGTACCTAATACAGTCTTTTTAATACAGAGACAAAAAATTATACGACAGATACAAACAGTATCGAAAAGAAGGATTCTCGTAAATTAAAGTACCGACATCAGTGACAGGTGTCACTAAAACAGACGAATTAGGAATAGATATTAGACAAAGAAGGTAGTTTACTAAAAACTTCTCCGTAAAACTTTTTATTCGGTAAGTTATTTTATTAGTCTCAAAGGAAATTTAATGTTTTGAATTTTACAAAAGATAGGTTGTTAAATACTAAAATTAAACATAGTCCTCAGATTTATCGTTAGTGAATTGAAACTCAGATACCTTTGTGTCCATCTTAAGAAATAGAGAAGGGACACCGACTGTGCATCTGATTTCGAAATGAGATATCTTGTAAATCGTGAGTCACGGGAGAGGAAGGTAAACATTTAGAGACACGATAACTATTCAACATGTGGTTGTCTTCAAATTAGTTTCATCGTTCTCTTAATAGAATGTACACATAATTTTTTTGTGTAAAAAAAGAGAAATACAAAAACGTCCAAAGTTCTTTAACGATCAATATAAACTTTGGAATATAATCAATATTACCAGTTTAATCTAATACACATACTTTAGTATAAAACTCGATATGCTGCTCTCTATTTACAATCATTACATTAAATATCTAGGTTATACGAGGTATTTATGAAAAACCTAACCGTCACGTAAATCCCTACGTCTTTTAAAGACATCTTGGAATTTTCGGAACTCTCTTTTCCTTTTGTTCGATACAAAATGACGAAACTAAAATAAGATCAATAATAATGTATTTTATATAAATAATAATGTATTTTATGGAACCTTTTTTTATCGTTCGTTGATCCTTTTACAACGAGAACACTCTCAGTCACATTAGAAAATTTACAGTAGGTTGGTTACATGTATCACGGATTCCTTACAAACGTGAAACGTCCTTAAAAACGTCCAATAAAAGTTATTCTTTATGCACTTCTTGAGGTTATACTGTTTTTCTAAAGTCACCCAGACTTCATGGATTGTGATGGATATCCTTCCTACTGCAAAGAAAGGACACAATCACAAG
This sequence comes from Capra ibex, assembly GCA_006410555.1. NCBI lineage: Eukaryota > Metazoa > Chordata > Mammalia > Artiodactyla > Bovidae > Capra > Capra ibex. Next base: position 39,020,265 of record SJYO01052474.1, on the reverse strand, counting down.
TCAGAAACGAAGGAAGGAGACAGAAGAACGTTTATAAAAACTTATCTTTAGACGTCTCTGTTGAATCAATATGTGAGTAGTATAAAGAAATCATAATGCAATCTCGGAAACCAGTTACTAGTACTATTAAAACTAAACTTGTCCTTTTAATGAAACTTAGGATGGACAATGTTTGACTAAGTTTCCCGTTATCTAAAACATTCGCGTGTGTATCTATGTGGTAGATGTACACTTATAATTATGTATAATATATATCACAGATGATAATAGAAAACAGTAGTTAAGACAGTACTATATAAATTACGGAAAATACTATCAGAGAAACTCTTACTAACTTTTAAAATTTTATGTGAATGAAGACACTGTTTAATGAAAACATAAGTTTCTTAAGTCCTATGGAAAATATAATGTTTTCCAAAGAATTCTTTATATCTTGATATATATGGACCCGTGTTCTCTAACCGTAAACTTCTATCCGATTTACTGGTAGTTCGTGAGTGGTTTACTTGATCGCGTTTGTAAAAATTTTTTATAGTTAATTACGTTTACATCCGTTCAGGAAGTGTAAAATGGTATAAAGACTTATAGAAGATTTTCCTGTTCAATTTTCTTTTTTTTATTTTTGTTCGCTTAGAAGTTCAAACTTGATATATTTGTGATTTTTTTTTTACACCTAAGCAATCGGTTCCCATTTAAAGAGAAATAAATATAGACATGGGTCGACCGGCACCCACCATAGAGTAAGGACCTTTAAGATAGAACTTTTCGTTTACGAAGCCCCTTATAAGTAAATCGGTACTTGTCACCACAGAGGTCGAGACTTTACAGTAAAACTCTTCAGGGACTGCGTTCTTTCTCTTTACGCCGACACGAAACCGTCTGAGACATTACGAGTCAAGAGTTTAATTACCCAAAACAGTCCATGACTACCGAAACAACTGGTACGACATATGATACTACACGGACTACACTGACCCGAATACGGTATAGGCATGACTACCCTAATGACAGTAATCATAGTAATTATACGTATGTAAGAGGAACTAGAGACCTAGACAAACCTTAAAAGTCTCCTCGACTAACAACCATTCCGAAGTTTGACTACTTGTACGAACAAAATTAAAAATTTCGTTCTCGTTATATAATAATTGTCCAAACCCTCACTCAACCTGTAATTTTACTACACCAAATCTTGTTTTACGTAAACAAAAACATACACGTGAAAACCAAACACTATAATAGAGTAAACAATGATGGAGACGATTACAAAATCATGAAATTACAGTGGCTAATATAATATTACCTTACAGGTCCGAAAATACTTAGTTAATTATTTGGTCCAATTTCTTCCTTTTTCGGAAGGAGATAACTAACTCAAAACTTATAGAAAATAAGAATAAATGATTTTCATTTTATAACAGTATAATCCGTTGAACTTTTTGTCACCTCATTCTTTCGGGTTTGTTTTGCTACATGTTGGGAATAAGGGTGTCTACAAAAAAATATAAGACATAGACGAACAGAAAGGGTCGAATCCCTTGAGACACTTTTGTTTCAACCCAGAGATTCATACTCCGGAACTTGAGAGAGGATCCAACCACAACTTGGTACAGGAGTGTGTGACTAAGTTATTTTCTAACCTCTACTATAGAGACTCGTGTCCGTTACTCTCCATAGGACAATTTGATACTTTATTCAACACAACCACGTAACACGGACCTAGAGTCAAGAACCTCGACAGGAGAACGAACACGTACGAAGACTATGGGGACCGTTGTCTACAGAGGACCAGGGAACCGGGGGATAAGGTTCGGAAGGGTGATGGTGTGCACTTGAGATAACCACAGTCCTAACTCAGTGTACAGGTTAGAGGGTCCGAATCTTGAAGAAGGGACTAACAGGGAGTAAGAAGAGAACCTGGAATCTACTGAATATTTCGCGATGAACCAAACCGAGACCCGAAGGTGAGGTTTGACTAAACGATAGTAGAAGGGAAAAAAAGTTACTCTTGGTCAAAGTACAATAAGACAAAAACAAACAAAGGGGAATATTGTGTAGTTCTAGTAAAGGATGAGTCCCGAGACATGATACAATTGTGTAGACCTCACAAGTATGGGAACTAGAAATGACCAACGATCGGACCTACATTGGAGAGTCCAGAAGGAACTGACGGAACAAGTTCGTTGAGAAATCATTCTTTTGGAAAAGAAAAGAACTAAGGTAAAAATAAAAAAATTAACTTCTTATCAACTAAATGTTACAACACAATCAAAGTCCATAAGTCACGTAGTATATATACATATATATATATATATATATAAGAAAAAGTCTAAGAAAAGATAATATCCATTAATGTTCTATGACTTATATCAATGGTCACGATATGTCATCCAGGAATAACAAGTAAATAAAAGACATATCATCACACATAGACAATTAAAGTTTGAGGATTAAATAAGGAGGGATAGGGTAGAGGAGATTTTCATCTCAATGATATACTTGGTCGTATAGGTGACGATCCGTATATAGGTCTTTTACACTTTAGGATTAAGATTTCCTATATACGTGGGGTTACAGGCACACACACACACACACATACACATACACAATCGGCGAATCAACACAGACTGAGAAACGTTGAGGTACCTGACATCGGACGGTCCGAGGAGACAGGTACCCTAAGAGGTCCGTTCTTATGATCTCGCCCAACGGTAAAGGAAGAGGTGGTCACAAGTATCTCGTGATAAAAGTTATCGGTCCTTTATCTTCTTTGGATTTACAAGTAGTTGTCTACTCACCTATTTCTTATATATCATGTGTATATGTCACCTTATAATCAGTACCTTTTCTTACTTTATTAAGGTAAACGTTATTGTACCTACCTGGAATCTCTAATAGTATAATTCACTGCTGTCTCTTTATGTTTATAATATACTATAGTGAATGTACACCTTAGATTTTTTACTATGTTTATTTGAATAAATGTTTTCTCTTTAACTGAGTGTCTGTACCTTTTGTTTGAATACCTAGAGTAAAAAATTATCGTATGTAACAGATTTTAACGAACATACAATTATTTAAATAACAGATAGAACTAAGAACGGGTGACGGGAGACGAATAAGAATGTGATATTAAATGCAAGGTACATTTATCCCCAAACAAAGTAAGTGGAGATACAAAGGGAACAAATATAATCAGAACGTTAAGTACCCCAGCATTTCTCAACCTGTACTGACGCCCTGACTTGACTTGACTTGACTCGTGTCTCTTTTATAGACTTACTATGAAAGTCTTTCATAGTCTTTACGATTTACCTACGACCAATAATCTCGAACCAATAGGGTATCCTACTCACACTAATAACTTATTCAAGGTCTAGTACCTTAGAACTCTCAGAAAAATGTGAGAAAACCCTGTTACCTCCCGAGTAGACGTTTTTGTTTTTCCGAGAGGTGAAAGGGGTCTCTTTTACTCTTTATTAAAAGTAAGGAAGGATTATATTTATACACTTATGATGTCATATCGAAATTACTGTAATATAAAATAGTATACCTATATTGTGTAAAATTTAGTGGTTAGGGAATCAAAACCAGTGGACCAGAATAAGGAAGATAGAAAAGACATAACAGTCACAGTAGAGGTACCTATAGAAACATGTATACAGAAGACATGTGAAAAATATTAAAGGAAGTCGATGTAACGAACTTTAGTTTAACGACATAATTTTACCTAAGGGGAGAAACTTATGAAGGGTATGATAATATACTATTAAAGAGAGATTTGTATGATTATAAACTCTGTGTATTTTTTTATCTAGAAAAGTCTTTTCAAATCTTAAGAACTTAGGTGAACACTTGAAAGATCAAAATTAAAGTTAAATTGACGTAATAATTTCACTTGTTTCTAACTAAAAAAAAAAGGGTCTTCTTCTCGGTCTCTTTCATTAAACAGACAGAGTGAGATATCGGTCACGTTGGTTTCATCCTTACACGGACCGAAGTTAAACAGTGATAAAAAAAAACGAGAATAAATGATGTAATGAGAAATTTATTTACTTCAAGTCTTCTTTGATCCGAGTTCTATATGGTTTTTTCTTTATCATAGGTATAACGAGTGTCACAATTATTTATCTTAGGAAATTCGGATGAATGTCTCTACACTGAGAAAAGAGTTTTCAATTTGAAATACAAAAGAGAGCTTTCCTACCGTTAAGGATCTATATTCTGACATTCTTACGAAAGGTTGCGTTCTCCCAAAAAAAGGGGGTTGTACCGTACTCGTTTCCTTACGTTACGTGAACGACGGGACACTTTTTGTGGTTAATATAATACAAGGTTTTTACAGAGTTAATTTTTCTTTCCTTCCGTATTATAAACAGTAAACACCAGTATAAGAATTGTATGTTGAAGGGACCACCGAGTCTGCCATTTCGTAGACGGATGTTACGCCCTCTGGGCCGAAACTAGGGACCCAACCCTTCTAGGGGGTCTCTTCCTTTACCGTTGGGTGAGGTCATGAGAAGGGACCTTTTTAGGGTACCTGCCTCCTAGGACCGTCCGATGTCAAACACCCCAGCGTTTCTCAGTCTGTGCTGACTCGCTGAAGTGAAAGTGAAAAAGTGAAATAGAATTGTATGTCAGTTCGTTAGTGTGAGTCCATAAATGTGTTAACCGAACTTTTGAGGACAGATGTGTCTTTGGATGTGTTTATAATTATCGTCAAAATAAATATTAACAGTTTTGTACCTTTGTTTTGTTCTGTAGGAATTTGTCTACTTACCTATTTACTTAACACAAGACACGTATGTTACTTTATGGTGAATCACTATATTTCTTTACGAGATAGTTCGGTGGTTTTCCGGACCTCCTTGATATTCACGTATAATGAGATCATTTTCTTCGGATACACTTTTCCGACATATGACATATTATGTTTGATATACTGTAAGCCTCCGTTTGGATGTCGCTGTCATCCTTGTGTCCCAAGGTGTTGGTGTCTGTCACCAACGGTCCCTGTATCTCCCTCTCTCTATTCTTACTTATCTCTAAAAATCAAGAAAAATCAAGTCACTTTGATATAATATCTATGATATTATATACTGTAATATATAAACCCTTTTACGTGTCTTGACATGTTGTATTTCTAGCTCGAAATTATACTTGACACTTAAGGTCAATATTATTCACTAACTGTGACTGAACAATTAACAGTGTTTACATGGTGATTTCGTTATACAAGTATTTTCCCCTTTGACATACGACCCTTTATCACTATATACCTTTGTAAATCACGATGGAAGAGATAAAAAGACATTTAGATTTGACAAGATTTTTACTACAGTATTTAAAATTCTTTCTTACTTTTCACCGAAAAAGGGGGATACAAATAGAGATCATACCAGATCACTGACCAATATGGCTTAGAAAAAAAAAAAACTATCTTGGTAAATTAGATAAACTATGATGTTTGGGTGACTGTATCCGAAAAATTTAATCCACTAACATGGTCTGGTGGACTGGACGGAGAACTCTTTGGATATACGTCCAGTCCTTCGTTGTCAATCTTGACCCGTACCTTGTTGTCTGACTAAGATTTATCCTTTTCCTCATACAGTTCCGACATATATCAGTGGGACGAATAAATTGATTATACGTCTCATGTAGTACTCTTTGTGACCCGACCTCCTTCGTGTTCGACCTTAGTTCTAACGGTCCTCTTTATAGTTATGAAGTCTATACGTCTACCGTGGTGGGAATACCGTCTTTCACTTCTTCTTGATTTCTCGGAGAACTACTGTCACTTTCTCCTCTTACTTTTTCAACCGAATTTCGAGTTGTAAGTCTTTTGATTCTAGTACCGTAGGTCAGGGTAGTGAGGTACCGTTTATCTACCCCTTTGTCACCTTTGTCACCGACGGAAATAAAAACCCAAGGTTTTAGTGACGTCTACCACTAACCTCGGTACTTTAATTTTCTGTGACGAACCTTCCTTTCAATACTGGTTGGATCTGTCGTATAAGTTTCCCTCTATGTAATGAAACGGTTGTTTCTAGACAGATCAGTTTCGATACCAAAAAGGTCGTCAGTATATACCTACACTCTCAACCTAGTATTTCTTTCGACTCGCGACTTCTTAACTACGAAAACTTAACACCACAACCTCTTCTGAGAACTCTCAGGGAACCTGTCGTTCCTCTAGGTTGGTTAGGTAGGATTTCGTCTAGTCAGGACCCACAAGTAACTTTCTTGACTACAACTTCGAATTTGAGGTCATGAAACCGGTGGACTACACTTCTCGACTGAGTGACCCCTTCTGGAACTACGACCCTTTCTAACTCCCGTCCTCCTCTTCCCCTACTGTCTCCTACTCTACCAACCTACCGTAGTGGTTGAGTTACGTGTACCCAAATCTATGTGAGACCCTCAACACTACCTATCCCTCCGGACCGCACGACGTCGAGTACCCCAGTCTTTCTCAACCTGTACTGACTCGGTAACTTGACTTTACTTGACATAGTTGGTTAGTAAAAGGAGTAACAGTCCGAGAGAGGACCAGAAGACCTCGGGACAATTTCGAAGTCTGACTAAAAGACTTAGTAATAGAAAAAGAACGAACAAACCTGAATATAAAGACACGGTGTCCACATAATCCATATCAAAGTAGACTTTTTACCGTCTCTTTTACAACTCATACATTTTGAAAAGTAAAATCCAACGATTCATCAGTCATAATATATAAACTACAATTTCCCTTTTTTATTATCGTTATAGACATTCAGAAGATCTAGAGAAAGTTTGGTCAATTTTTTACAGTGACTTTTTTTTGTTACAGTGACTAGAACTACAATAGGACGGACTCTTCAATTCATTCATTATATTGTTATTGTCAAAAGAACTGTGAGATTAAGGTATGATACTTTTTTAATCCAGGTATAGAATTTCGTTTACTTCACTATTATACAATTAAAAATCTCTTTACGAACGGTAGATTTGTAAATTAAAAGATTTGATTTAATTAAACTGTCGTCTTATTGACCGAGAGTTTACCCGAGAGAAAATGAACCTAAATCCAAACATTACACTGCCTGTGTTTTCTCTTCCTTTTGGTAATTTATATCATTAACGTGAAAGGAGACATTAAGTAATGTTTGTGTAAGTATTTTTTAACTACGATGGGATATTAATAGTAGTATTATTAAGGTCATACAGTAAGATAGTACAATAAGGTAAGATACCTTTAGTATAAACATCCTGAGGTGCGGCAAGTCACAAAGAAAACATCATAGACAACGTGGACGAAAAGAGAACAGTACTTTCAAGTAAAATCTATGTCATTTGATACATGGGACAGAATAAGTACGACGTAATTAATCTGGTCATAAAAAGAAGGAATCTCCTACTTATCACGGATTTCTACTATCAAGAAACTAATGTACAACTATTGATTTAAGGACATCTTACGGAACTTAACGTTCACGTACTTTCGAGTTATCATCCTGAAACTTGGACAGTGGAACAGAAAAGAGTCGAGACTGAGTCGTGGTTACAACATATAAATACCTTCCTTCAGGTAAACTTCATCGTTCGAAAACCAGGTAAACTACAAAATACAAAAGAGAGGAAAGTCAATCTAAACATAAACAGGTCTTCTGGTTAAAAACACTATATTATTCTCATGTGTAAGTTTCGTAAACGAAACTCAATAGGATTTGGAACAAAGAAGGTTAAATTATTAATTCTTTGCAAACTGATTGTTGGTACTATAGTATTAAACGATTATCTTGTTATCTAAAACTCCTTTTTTTTTTGGGATAATAAAACTTGATTTTAAAAAAAGATTGTTGTAACTATCTCTTTAAGTTGAGATTCGATGTTAAAGTAACTCAATAAATTAACAAAAGAAGAACAGGTCTAGAGATTTAAAAACTCTAAGAAAATTTCCTTAAAGAGATTCGTCTCTTGATATGGACTTTACTTTAATATTAACTATTAAATGAAAATTTCATAACTCTATCAGAGAAGTAAGTATCTTTATATATACTCACACACGTATATACATGTGTATATACACACACATATATTTATATATATATATATCTCTCTCTCTCTCTCTCTGTCTCTCTCTCTCGAATGTAAAAAATCAATATCTAAACAAATTAAATAAGGTAGAAGGGACCACCGAGTCTGCCATTTTCGTAGACGGATGTTACGTCCTCTGGGTCCAAGTTAGGGACCCAACCCTTCTAGAGGACCTCTTCCTTTACCGTTGGGTGAGGTCATGAGAACGGACCTTTTAGGGTACCTACCTCTTCGCACCATCCGATGTTGGGTGACCCAACGTTTCTCAGTCTGTACTGACTCGCTGAAGTGAAAGAAAAGAAAGAAATAAATTAAACCTCACCTTGTTGTCGACTGTTATAAAAGAATTTCCGTCTAATACAAGGTTTCGTCACTTGTTACTGTAGTCTAGTATCGTCGGATCTAAAGAATCGGTGCTTTCCTTCTGTAGTTAAGTTTCCGTTCTTGATACTTATAAATAGTACCTGTTGTGAACGATTTGTAAACTTTGGGCGACCTAGGTCTTAAAGTGAACCTTTAAGTTAACTACTACTGTCAACCATTAAACGAAAGTATATAACAATAAAGAGAACATACTAATAAAATAAAACATTTAAATTACCTGGATTCGTGTATTTTATATTGGTTTTCAAAACAGTGGGAATTTTAATAAGTATTTTACTTATAAGGGAATATGTATACTGTTTTGTATGTAAATTCACTATTAAGGTTATGAGTATACAAAATAAGTTTCAGGTTTTGGAAGTGTATAGAATAAATACATTGACAAAAAAAACAACAAAAACAACGTACGTTCTCTTTTATTAAGTCATACTCTATGTGTCTCGGTGGGTGTCTACAGTGGTACTTTATAATGACCGAAGCATCGTAAACGAGACAAGGTAGGTGAGATCAGTAACATTTCATATACATTGAATTTTACTGACCGGTGGTACACCGAATGGTATAGAGAGTGGTATTATAACAACTGAAACTTCAATATCTGTATGACATACCGAAAGTTGAGTGGAGATTTCTAAAAGTCTAAATTACGGTTCAGGTTGTCAGTGGAAAACACAAAGTCTACGTCCAAGAGTACTACATCCCACCAACACAATAAGTACTAGAAAGGAACAAGTTCTGTTCGCGTCTAATTACTACCACGACCCTTCTTAAGACGGGGGTAAGGAAAGACATAATTAGATTTTTTACTTCCACGTATGTACAAAAGAGAAAGTGTAATACAAAGGTGTCTCCTTATTACTGAAATTTGGAATAGGGGTTTTCATCTGAACACTAAGGATCTCTGTGTCATAGGAGAGTCCCGAATGAAGTAGATACGGATGTTTTATTTCGTTTTTTTAACAGTAAGAGAAAACATGACTCTTAATGAGTAGACGAACTACACAACTCGAAACAAGTGACAAAGTGTGTAAGGTAGTGAGAGGAGCTCCAACCGACGAAGGACTAAAGAGCAAAAGTATGGTCCTAGCAAGAGACACTTCACAAACAGAAGTTAAGGTCATCCTAAGAATCCAAAAAGAGCAGTGGATCATGTGTTACAAAGTGCATAGTAGTGACAAATACCGTTCAAATGGGAAAGTTCATCTAAACTCTACTTCTGTTGAGTTGAAACAATATAATGGAATAATTATGTAAAATACGTAGTCCACTCGAGAACGAAATTGTTTATACACCCAAATCTAACAAACGTCGTTACAAAACAATTACTATTTTTCATCCTCGAAACACTTTTATATGACTCAACTTTTCGATGGGAGTGTTCCATAACACATACGGACTCAGTCACAGTAGTAGAAATCTATTTCACATCAACTAAAAGTTGTTATTTTTCGATAATTTTGTTCTTTTTTTTTTTTTTTTTGGAGGTCGTAAATTATCCGACAATCAAAAGATAAACCTATTTCGTTTCTTTTTAAAATATGAAGAAAAGGAAGACTTAAGTGGTCACTAAAACAGTGAATTTTCATCTGAATCTACTAATTCTATATAAGTCATATCATTGAGACTTATCTATTATGGGCACCTCTCACAATCAAATACTTTATATGAAATCTGTAAATTCTTGACTCACGCTCAGGTGGGGGTACGGGTAGGATAGTGTACACACGATTCCGTGTTTATTGCTCTTTTCCGAGTTAAGACGAGGTTTCTTGGAACTGAACTTTAAAGTGAACAGGAAATCTCACGTTTCCTTTCAAAGGATTTACCTCTTATTAATACAAAGTTATAAATATTTACATAATTTTACGACAATCCTACCAATCACAGAATGCTAAATTTTACCTGTTACATACAGAAGAAACCAACGCACCCTGGTAGGAAATGACTAAAAATTCCACCAACCAACGACTGGAAGATGTTAATACAGAGCGTTCATCTCACTAAACACTTCCAAGTGTACGATCTACTTTCGACTGAAAACAAGACTGACGTAGAAACCACGTCAGAGGAAAAGATGTACTGATAAGAGAAAACTTCAAAAGTTGTCGTACCTCGGGACTCACGTCGTAACTGGAGAAATATCGAAAATTTTACTTTTTATTTTTCCTTCTTTTTTAGTTCGTGACCGAATATTTCATCTGGGACTTTACTTTTAGAAGTTCTCGAGATCACAAATCAAATAAGGTATAGAAGAGTGTCTTAAACGGAAGTACTCGTACTTCATTTTTTGTTACATTCTAGAGTCACCAAGTATTAATTACAGTCCCTTGATACTAAACCATACTATGTTTGACACAGTGGTTTTCTCTTTCCATTTATTTTTACTATTAACGAGTCGTTAAATGTGGTCTCCTACGTTCCCTTTCCGTAGAATTTAATTACCAGGATTTCGGGAACTACGACGGGACCGTGTAAAGTAGTTAGAAAAGATTCGACATAGAGGACACTTTTCCCCTGGAGTGTCCGTGAATCCCTTATAGTTTGTCATTTAAAAAGTTTTCTTTCGTCGAAAATGTAAAATGAAAACTTAAAAGAGATATCAGATATTCGAAAATCACACCTTAAACTAATTTTGTGTGAGACGACGGACCTTTTCGAAAAGGAACATTTTTGACAGATCAAAATACCAGTTTTACCATAGGTTGACGTTATAGAAATTAACGTGACTTCTTTGAACATCAATGTTAAGTAACAGGACTCTAAAAATATCTGGACTTTACGTAACAGAGACATGGGTGAAAGTATTCCTGGTCTTTCAACGAAAACGTCTTAAACATATCTTGCAAAAAACATGACTGTTTAACACCAGAAAAGAAATTATCGTGGACATTCGCGAGAAGACAGGTGAGTCATATGATAGATTATGAAGTTAAATACATCGTTCGTCTACCGATCTTCTCCTATACCTCGACATAGTTTTATTGATCTTTTAGTGATCAGTCCATGGACCTTTCCTTCTCATTACGTACGACGCTAGACTAAACTTGAGAGAGGAGTGACTTGAGTTATAACGATGAAACATCCAGTGAAAAAGATTTCTGAGTCTTCCTTATCACATATCCTCTTACCGGTCCGTAGATGTGAATGCTCCTTGGTATCAAGTACTGACGAGATAAAATGATTAATACAGATGTAGAACTCGATACTTTTTTTTGTATATTATAAAATTTTTAATAAAGTAAATACACGTTAATTATTTTTACCGAGATACTGTAATAAAAGTCTCTTCTCACAACACTTAATATATATGTTGTGTACATATTATTGTATATATTATACATATTAAAGTATATATGAATGTGTATATAATCGTGTATGATGTCAAGTCAAGTCAAATCAGTGAGTCAGCACAGACTGAGAAACGCTGGGATACTCAACGTCGTGTGGTCCGGAGGGACAGGTAGTGGTGAGGACCTCAAGTGAGTTTGAGTACAGGTAGCTCAGTCACTACGGTAGATCCGTAGAGTAGGAGACAGTAGGGGAAGAGGAGGACGGGGGTTAGGGAGGGTCGTGGTCCCAGAAAAGGTCACTCAGTTGAGAAGTGTACTCCACCGGTTTCATAACCTCAAAGTCGAAATCGTAGTCAGGAAGGTTTCTTATGAGTCCTGACTAGAGGAAATCTTACCTGACCAACCTAGAGGAACGTCAGGTTCCCTGAGAGTTCTCAGAAGAGGTTATGGTGTCAAGTTTTCGTAGTTAAGAAACCGCGAGTCGAAAGAAGTGTCAGGTTGAGAGTGTAGGTATGTACTGGTGACCTTTTTGGTATCGGAACTGACGACGACGATGACGATTCAACGAAGTCGGCACAGGCTGAGACACGCTGGGGTATCAACCGTCGGGTGGTCCGAGGGGGTAGGGACCCTAAGAGGTCCGTTCTTGTGACCTCACCCAACGGTAAAGGAAGAGGTTGCGCACTTTCACTTTTGACTTTCACTTCAGCGGGTCCGCACAGGCTGAGAATCTGGGGTAACTGACGTCGGATCGTCCGAGGAGGCAGGTAACCTAAAAGGTCCGTTTTCATGACCTCACCCAACGGTAACGGAAGATCTACCTGGAAACAACCGTTTCATTACAGAGACGAAAACTTATACGGTAGATCCAACCAGTGAGGAAAGGAAGGTTCCTCATTCACATTAAATTAAAGTACCGACGTCAGTGGTAGATGTCACTAAAACCTCGGGGGGTTTTATCAGACTGTGACAAAGGTGACAAAGCGGTAGATAAAGGGTACTTCACTACCCTGGTATACGGTATTAGAAGCAAAAGACTTACAACTCAAATTCGGTTGAAAAAGTGAGAGGAGAGAGTGAAAGTAGTTCTTCGAAGATTCAAGGAGAAGTGAAAGACGGTATTCCCACCACAATAGACGTATAGACTCAAATAACTATAAAGAGGGCCTATACACCTATTAAGTGTGTATCAATCTGGTACCTAAGGGATTTATAGGTAATGTCAAGTCTCTCTTGAGAACCCACTCTCGAAAGACAAACTCTATGACTAAAGTATCCTATACTTCTAAACACTGTACGTCCCACAGTTATCAACTTATCTTAGAACGAAATGTCAGGTCCTTCCTTACATTTGTGAATTTGAGAATTTACTATTACCCCTCTTTGTGACATTGTCTCTCTCCATAAAAAGAACTGTTCCGATGGATCAGTAAGATGGAAATAGAGTAGTACCATATTAGTCTTTAAAGTGGAACTGAACAAAAGAATATCCTTAAAAAAAAGAATGTAGTACCCAACTTTACTACACAAGTCTTCTGCACCTCTGTAATAACTAGTTCCTCTAAGAGATGAAGAAAACATATACGAAATCTTCGATTTAGTCACCTAAAAGGATTGTGGTAATTGGTCTTAATCAAGACATATTTAGACACATTCAGGTATGTATTTCACCTACATACTCATCTTTGATAAAAGACGAGAATCCTACAACCTACAAGAAGATGTTTTCAAATTGGAACTTTTCCTCTTTACTCTTTACCGTTTGGTGCATACTCCTTCCGGTAAAGGGGGAATTACAAACCGAGAGTGTTTATACAGACTCGATATTTTTCTACTCTTTGAACTTTTGTCTACCGGGTAGATAAAGACAGATATACTTAACATGTCGTAAACTTTCTTTACAGTTAGTATATTTAACTTTAGACTCATGAGATAGTAAAGTATTCAAAAAGAAATATTCGGTAAACAACTAACGACGTAATAGAAAGGGAACAAGGTGACTTAACTCTCATAAAGGACGAATAGTCCTATTAAAACCATAGATTACTGTACAGTAAATGGAAATTCATTATGTTTCGTTTGTTCCTATCCATACCGTTAGTTAATCTTAGTGAACTGAAAAAGTTTACAAATAATATTTACACATTAGGGTTTACTTCGTGTTAATACTTCAAATACCCATCTTCTAGTGTTTGAATCCTCCGTTTTTAAGACTCAAATTTAATAGAACAATAAAATTATATACAAGACAATTCACCCTTAACTCCTTAAGTACATATTTATATATATATATATTTATATATATAGATATATATTTTGGAGAAGTCCCTTCTTTCAGAAAGTGTTTAAGAACACATATCTAACTTTGAATTTCTGTTTGTCCGTTGTAAGGTTTAGAGAGGTGGTTTAAGAAATCTGGAAAGAAAAATTATAGTATATATTGTCATCGATCATAATATACACAAACATATATAAAATGTACACGTATGAATACATATTATATCACAATACATATTAAAATAACCTATATATAAAAATATTAAAATATATACAATGTATTTTGAGGGTCTATAAAAAAAAACCCCCCCCCCTACTCTTGTCCGTATCCCCTATTTGATTTAACTAAGGTTGTAAGTAGATATTGACGTTATTTGATAGTCTTGACACGTAGTTTTGATGTTCTCCTTGATCGACTTTCTGGTTCACTGGATCTGGAGTGAAAAATTTGACAAAGTCACCCAAACCCTATTTTGATTCTGAGTAAACATATTTTTTTTGTTTGTTTGTTTTTTTTTTTTTGGGACTAAAACCTTTAAAAGTGAACAAAAGAGAAATATAAATATATATCCTCACTTTGGAATCGTATAGACACAATCGATTAACGGGGGATTTATACACAATATTAACATTGGGTATCCATCTTATTTACTCTGTCCTACCTAAATAAATATAGGGAAGGACAGGAGTACCGTTTATCGATATAAAAGAATTGACACACACTTAAACCCCATCAACCTGAAAATCTCAGTAAAAGTTTTTTATTTTAAGTAGACCAATATGTGTTTGTACTTGTGTCTCATAAGAGTGACGTCAGTAATCATAAAGAACTGTCCACATTATAACATTTGTAGAGACACTCGAAGATAGTTTCAATTTTGGAGGGGGATGAGGTCGTGTCGAAATCACTAATTTGACCTGAAACAACGTATTGTCTATTCGGACGGTGGGTACCTTACGTCGTAAGATATAAAAAGTCCATATTCAGTCGAAATCAGGTACCACAGGAGGTTTCAGATCCATCTTGTGTGGATGGTTCGAAGGTTTACCAGGTGAACTTTACAGAAAGTAGATTAAAAGTAAATTAAATGTATATTAAATGTCTTATTGCCCGAGAGGTCCATCGGGATCACCATTTCTTGGGTGGACGGTTGCACCCTCTGTATTCTCTACGTCTAAGGTAGAAACCTAACCCTTCTAGGGACCTCCTCCCGTACCTTGGGGTAAGGTCATAAGACCGGACCTCTTAGGGTACTTGTCTCCTCGGTCCGTTCGATGTCGGTATCCCCAGTATTTCTCAACCTACGCTGACTTTGCTGAATCGTACGTGGATCTCTTATTGTACATGTAAAAAGTCGAAGTCATCATATTTTCCTTTCTATATCAATTACCTAAACCTCCCCTAAGTCCTCTACTACTTATTCCCTTTCAGGAGAAATACATTTCTAGATTCCAACTACTATGTTCTCCGTCTCTAAATACTTATGTTAAATTTAACTTTTTCATTGGTTATTATAATGATTATTTTCTTATTATTTGTTAAAACTTCTTCGTTTTTTCTCTTTTCAACTACTCGTTATATTTACCCGTACAAGAAATCCTTACACCTCAAGTATTTACTGTTATTCTTAACCATTTAAATTTTTGATCATATTTCTACAAATATATATCTTTTTAATGGTTGTCTTTAAAATTTTATGAGATGTTGGTGGGAATGGGATTTCACAGACACTTTGACCTCTTCTGTCACTAAGTTGTAACATCGGGAAAAGATTTTGATTGAAAGAATCTCAATAATTTTCGTAATTTTTTATTATTCTTAAATGATAAGTCTGTAAAGATTTTATACAATTAACTCAAACAGAAAAGATCTATATGACCTTTAAATTATTATTTTTAACAGTCGGAATTGTAAAATGACCATCATTAATAGGTTTTCACTAGAATCTATGAATGTACATTACTATAAATCATTCTGTTATTAATTTAACGAGCCCTGGAATGTAATACAACTTTGAATGATTATAATAATGCGAAAAATTTGTTACAATACAATTTTATTGTAACTCCAAGAGATACCAGTTTTTAGTCACGTGTTTAATATTGAAATTACTACGTTTTTTTTTTTTTGTTTTTGTTTTTGCTTTTTTGGGACTGAGGAATAAAGGAACAGGTTCACTTAGAAGAAACGAGAACGGCGATTAAACATAGTAAAAAAAGAAAAGATATTTACACTCACGAGAGATTATAAGAGTCATAACACGAGAGGATAATAGACCGATCAAGAGAGGTGAAAGTGTCAAAATATGTCAAACTACACCACAACCAAGTATAGAAGGGAATAGATGTTCTAATAAATCAAAGTTGGTTAAACGACTCACATTCCTAGTGTGTCACAGACCTAGTACCACGGATGACACTTACTCCACGGATTTTACTCGATCCAATACTTACTTATTTAAATATCCCTCTTTTCTGAATATTTAACGAAATTTTTATATTCGTCTAAGAAGTTTGTCCTTTACAACGAGGTGTTACTGGGGGGTGAGGTCGTGAGAACGGACCTTTCAGGATACCTACCTCCTCGGACCACCCGACGTCGGGTACCCCAGCGATTCTCAGACCGTACTGACTCGCTGAAGTGAAAACGAAAAGTGAAAGTACGTAACCTCTTCCTTTACCGTTGGGTGAGGTCACAAGAACGGAACTCTTAAGGTCTCTGTCTCCCAAGGGCAGATACCCCAGCGTGTCTCAGCCTGTACTGACTTCGCTGAATCGTCGTCGTCGTCGTTGTAAATTAATGACTTCATTAATTAAGTATCATAATTTAATAACTATTTTCGAGTCGACAAAAGATCAGGTCTCACCACTGGTCTTCGTGACACGACGGAATCTATCCACTGATATAGGACAAATGTAGGAGTTAGGTATACCGTAATAATCCAAACTGAAGACTTATATGTGTTAAAATAATCTATATATAAATAATAAAAATGTATACATGAATAATTTATATGTAAAATCTTAAAATAACAAAATATATGTGTTACAAATATAATTGGGAAATAGTCTAATAAAGGAAAAAGTAACAGTTCATCTTTAACCTAACAGTAATTTCCCGACTAGAAAGAGATTGAAGGAAGTCAATCCAATTTTTCACGGATAGAGAACCAAAATACCTAGTTTCTTGGATATTGGGATAGTTTTATTTCGGATAAACGATGATTAATGTAAACCATATGTCACTGTACTTTAAGTAAAAGGTACTCCTGAGATAATGACTTTTAAGTAAATCAATGGCCATTACTCCTAAGATACAATTTAAGTTAAAATATTTTGTAGTTCCACGTAAACGAAACGGGACATATTCTTTGACTACTCATACATTCTACTCCAATTACGTTACCCATTTCATTTAGTTAAGGTACAGAATTGATTATGGGAATTATCAAATCGTTCGGTGTAATTTCAAACGAAAATTTACCTGTGAATCCGATTAAACTGTCGTACAAACGGTAATCCGTTGTTAATGACAGTAATCTCACTGAAAAAAAAAAGGATAATAGAGATCAGTTTAGATCCTTTTTTATTCTCCCTCCTTCTTTCCTCCTGTTTAACAAATGAAGATTGTAATTTAAGACCACGGACGTTCAGTTTGAGTAATACGTCGACTTCTTTGGTTATTTAAAAACGTGTGAAACGACAATAATCAATTTTAATATACGGTATATGTACTAATGAATCTCTCTTCCCTCTAAAAAAAAAAATTTCGACACAAAACATAGTATCGTAAGTAGTGAAAGAAGGTTAAAACCTTTGTTCTATCTTTGAAAGACATATTTAACGTATTTATAATCCCAACATTTTAACAAATCGAAATCATAACGTCATCTTGTACCTTGTCTCAATAAAGACTTTTACACTTAGAACGGTCTGTTTATGTAAAAGTATACCTATATTTTGGACTTCGTTATTGTATGTTGCCCAGAGAAGGAAGAGTAAAAAAGAAGGAAGGGAAGGAGAGGAGGAGGGGGAATAAAAGGAAGGAGTAAAGACGGGAGAAGAGTAGAAAGAAGGTGTTTTGTTATTATCAGGTTTCGGAAACGACGAAAGTTACTTTTATCTAGAAATTCGTTATATTAAGTCATCATGTAGCGTATGAAAAGAATATCTGAGGAGATCTAGTTTCCTCTAATTTTTGAAATATACGGATTATGGAACATTCTTTGGTTGTTCAAGACTTTAAAGAAAAACATTAAAATATCTAGATTGTAACAAAAAGAAATTATAGATTGAAAATTACCATATTTTTAATTCATAAATTTCAAAATAAAGAATAGGTGTAGAAATTGTTTTCGCATGTTTCATTCACCCCGAACCCTTAGGAAGAGTAACGGAGAAGAATATTTATTTCAAAATAACCTTGTTCGGTACAGATAAAGGAATAGATAACGAGGACCGACAGTGGGAGAGGGACCACCGAGTCTGTCATTCCTTAAACAGATGTCCTCTGGTCCCAAACTAGGGACCCAGTCCTTCTAGGGGACCTCTTCCCTTACCGTTGGGAGAGGTTGTAAGAACGGACCTCTTAGGGTCCCTGTCTCCTCGGAGCACCCGATGTCAGATACCCCAGAGTTTCTCAATCTACTGACTCACTGATTGTGACCGACAAACGTGTGATGTTACTTCCCCGACTTTCCAACGTTGTCGATGAGAGACCGGGATTTTTGGACTTTATAAAGGACAGATAGGGAAATGTCGGTCTCAAATGGTTGATGACGTGATCTCGTATGTAAAGTAAACTATAAAACTGGAACATCAGTTTCTGACTTATCAGTGTATAGTAATCAAACCTTCCGACGACGAAGTATTACATATTAAGTGGTAAATCTGTGAACAAAGAAATAAGTTGGTAAGAATTCGTAAAGGACACCCGATCCATAAAAAGGTACACTACTCTTCTGTTTTGGACTATTTTATCGGGAACTACTATACCTTTATATGTCAATATTTAAAATTATATTACACGGTTGGAGCTCATCTCTGTAAGTAAGACGACGAAAATGAGTGAAACGCCTGTATGACACTTTCAACATACACGGGGAGGTGGAAAAAGATCAAGATTAATTATTAAGAGACTTCTCCCTTCGTCACGGAAATTGAAGACTTTAGTGAGAAGACGTTTGGGAAATACTATACGTCTCTTAAAAGTATTTAATATCCGGTGTATCGATATTAACCAAAAAGATAGAAAACCTAAACGGAGGAATGACTAATAAGGAAAGTACGTATAAAAATTTTAATTTGAGTTCTACGTACGGGAAGAAGGAAAAAACTTGTAATGGAGAAAATAAAAAGAAATTTGTCTTTGACAACACAACGAGGTCTTAAAAGAAGATCGTCATACATGAAAAGTTCCTGTATGAACGAGCCGTAAATAATTTCCCTATGAGACCCCCGGATCTGACCTTCTGTACTTCGTCTTGAAAGAGAGAGATTGGACAACATCGAGAATGGAGAAAGGATCAAATAGTCTCGATACCTACCTCTCTACGTCCCAAAACAAACAAACAAACAAAACAACAACAACAACAACAACAAAATTCTTCCAGTTTGCACGACTCGTCTATGTTCATATCCTACTCCGTAGTTATAAAGGAATAGGACGTAGACGACCTTAGTAAGTTAGTGGTGTACAAATAACTTTTCGATAATGTACAGGTGATTCCATGATTCACTACTGTGTTTCGGACTTTGAAGTCATTTTTACCTAAGGTTTAACAGTAAAAGGAGGTAGAAAGTTAGTAAGTATACGGTGTTTATACAGGGTCAGAGGGAAAAGGGGGAAAGAGGGGAAGAACTTTACAGAAGAGAAAACTTTAACGAAGGTCAAATAGGTCTGTCTCAATTAACAAGGTTAGAGACAATTTTATCGGGTAATAAGTAGAGAACATCGTTATGGATTATAAAAAACACTTAACACATACACGAACAATCTGAGATAAGGATTAACACCGAAAGTCTCTAGTCCTCTACGCAAAGTGAGTAAAAAGGGGGATGTAAGGTTACATCAAGGACGAACCGTATCGTAGTCACAAATTATCTATGACCATTATCTCACACTAAAAATTTTAGGGGGGAAGTAATAGTCAAAAAGTATTTGTGTGTAAGTTGGTCTTTTATATTGTAAGGACACTCTTTATCTTCTCCCAAGACTAGATTTTCTAACGAAAATCTGGTTGTAAATTAGTAGAAATCTTAAATAACAGTGAAGTTGTTTATAAAACAATCTTAACTATTACAGTTGTTATAAACCTCTGACGATTCAGACTTTTTTAAGGCTTAAGATTATGAAGATATTAAGAAAAAGGATCATCATACGACGACGACGACGACGATTCAGCGAAGTAAACACAGGCTGAGACACGCTGGGGTATCTGCCGTCGGGTGGTCCGAGGGGGTAGGGGTCCTAAGAGGTCCGTTCTTGTGACCTCACCCAACGGTAAAGGAAGAGGTTACGTACTTTCACTTTTCACTTTCACTTCAGCGAGTCAACACAAGGTGAGAATCGCTGGGGTACCTGACGTCGGGTGGTCCGAGGAGGCAGGTACCCTAAAATGTCTGTTCTTATGACCTCACCCAACGGTAACGGAAGAGGAAGGATCATATGGATTGAAATTTAGCTTTTCCCTTCGACACAACCCTTTTCCACTGTATAAACTCAGTTATATCACAATACTCACTATTAATCTGAACGTCTGACTTAAAGTTGTTGAAGATCCGATTGTTCCGGAATAATACCCGATACTTTGATACAGTGATGTGAATAAAGTATAAAAATTTCTCCGTTTAAAAGTATAGAAGGTTTCGGTTTCGAACCGTATATCTACAGGGGGTCTCTAATTATGTTAATAACTAACTTACAACTTGATTGATAACCATAAAATTATGAAAAGAGGTCTTCTTTTAAGTCGGTGAGAAATGAGGGTGTTATTAACGAAGAGTGTATACGGTGAAAATTCACAAGCAACTTTATTACACCTCCCCTAAAAAGACATGTACGATGTTAGGTAGTACAGAAGATTCGTCACATTCCTCTAGAAATCCCGCCTTTGGACACAGAAACACCTATTTCAAAGCACGTACTATGTATTTCGGTCTAACCAAGTCAAGTCTCGAACATTCGAGACTTAATTATCCTTTTTAAAACAAAACTTCATTATTTTTAATTTTGGGTATTCTTTCGTCCAGTTAATACTATTTAAAGGAACATATAGAAAGAGAAAAGTTTGAACTTTCAACTATACAAAACTAGTTTTTGGTTGTATGTAGTCATTTTGGTTGTTTGGGTAAATTAACACTAAAAATTAAAGAATCGTCAGTCACAAGAGTAGATCTCGTGAAACTTTACCTAAAAAAAAAGAAAACATTCTTTTTTACAATAACTCAGTTTCGATATCGTGCGTCTATATGACAATTGTCCTTTGAAGTTTCATTTATTAAAATTGTCTGAAAGTAAGATATCACTGTATGAGAGAACTAGAACCATCTTTTACACATAAAATAACTGATAAATACTACGGCACCATTTTAAGTCACAATTAAGATCCTAGATCGAAAAGAAACATTGACTAAATTACTAGTCACCAAAGGGAAAAGTAGATCCGAAACTAATAAACCTCTTTTTTTCTTTTTGATGTCTATCACGTATCTCCTGAAATATTTTGTGGGTCAGAAACATAACTTATTTGTCCTGAGTGTTCTACGGTAATACTGTAACTGTACTGATAAGTAAAAACGAGAAGGGTTCACCGTGATCACCATTTCTTGAGAGGACGGTTACGTCTACTGAATTCTCTGTACCCAAACTAGTAACTCTTCTAGGGGACCTCTTCCTTTACCGTTCGACAAGCTGATAAGAACGGACCTCTTGGGGTTCCCGTCTCTCCGACCACCCAATGTCAGATATCCCACCGCGTCTCAACCTGTGTTAACTTCACTGTCGTGTCGTGTCGGGTCGTGTAAGGAGATTAGAGGTGTTGGGAAGAGAGAAAAGAAAAAAAAAAAATCACTTCGTTCATTTCATAAATAATTCTCCTTTTTCGTACGTCATATACACCTATCTGTACACCCGTCTGAGATTTCCTTTCTTCAGGGACTCAACATGGGAATACCGTCAAACTCAATGAAAATACCCCGTAAAGAAGGTTCAAAGGAAACCGGTTAGTAAAATTAAACGGACCAAGTCCACGTATAAACGATAAAGAGTCCTTGGAGACTACACGTGTGTGTGTAGAGAATCGGTTCTACCTAAGATGGTTTTTCCACATACCCATCTTGTAGAGAACCGTAGTGAGGGGAAAACTGGAGGTTCCTCCAAAAGACGTGTACACACCAGTCCCTCCAGAGGACTGAAGTTTCTACTCTTTATACACAAGGCCCGTTCCGGGTGGTAGGAGAGAATTAACAGGACGATAAGAACAGAATCTCAAAGTCAGGTGTCCCCTACTGAGAGGTTAACTAAATACGACCCCCCGTCTCTCATACCACCGTAGATGGGAGTCGGAGTTTAGGAGGGACTCTTTGTATTGGGGGTTTTTTTGAAATAACCCTTCTACTTTCCGTCTTTAGATAGAAGACATTAAAGAAGTCGGACTGTTCCCCGATAGATCAACCCCAGTAACTCGAGACCTGGACAGAGTAATTTCCCCGGGGCAGAGTAATTTCCCCGGGGGCCCACTGAAGACAACAATAACGTTATCCTAGACAACACCCCTCACTGACCTCAGGGACGTAGTGGAAACGGGACACTACAAGATCTCTTTTGTGCTTAATTTAATCTCTTCTTCCTCGATTTCCAGTCATTTTCCGATAATAGGAACACAACGATTCCCCTCCCAATCCGTTCTCCGTAATCTTAAAAGTAGTCATCCTTTTACTTACGATTACAAGAGATGTAATTACAAGACTCGGAACCCAGAGACCATCTTCTCGGAAAAGGTGGTCTTTGAACCGATTTTAAGGAATGCCCTACCTGTTTCCACTAGTAGTCTTTTAGGAATCTTTAGTAATCTCTAGGAAGGACCAAATCTTACGTCTCAAAGTCCTGACAAAGAATCAACTGGAGAAGACCCATACATTTTTATAATTTCTATTATTCATATTCGTATATTATTATGAATAAAACATGTATATATTTATACATATTATATATTTATTTTACAATATTATAAATTTTATGAGAAAGGGAGTACACGCGAGAGTATCTATGTTTTGTCAGAGGGTACGTCTCGGGGAAATCGACATTAAGGGTCTTATCGTGACTCCGAGAGAGAGAGAAAAAATAAAGTACACAAACAAGAACTCATATAAAGTTACACGATATGTCATCCAGTAACAACCAATAGATAAAATATATCTCACCACAACCACAACAAGTAAGCGGTTCAGTACCTGAGAAACATTGGAGAACCTGACGTCGTGCGATACGGAGGGACATGCAGTGGTAGAGGGTCTCAAACGGGATCATACACAGGTAACTTAGTCACCACAGAGGTTGGTAGAGAAATACATTCCATCACACATGGACAATTAGGGTTTGAGGATCAAATAGGGAGGAGGTGGAAAGGTGAAACCTCTGATATTCAAACAAAAGATACAGATACCCAGATAGAGACAAAACATTTATACAAATAAGTATATACATACACACATATGATGGGTTTCGTTAAATGTTTAAGTTACGTTAGGGATAGTTCGATGGTCGGTGTAAAAAGTGTCTTGATCTTGTTTATTAAAGTTCTAAACATACCTTTATGTTTTTTGGNTATATATATATATATATAAATTCTAAGTTGTACATTCACTATAGTATACTATAAACAAAAAGAGAAAGACCGACCCTGAGAAACAACTGGTCGGTAGAAGGTGGTAAAAAGAGACGAGGTAACTTAGGTCCTAGACCGACACTTTAGGACAATATCGAAAGTACATTAGGAGAACCAGTCCTGATTTCCACAAAACTCCATTCAAAAGTAAAGAAGTCCCAAGTGTAAACCCGGTGTCTTTCAGTGTTTGTAGGTAAATAGGTGGAATTTTCCCTTAAATAAGGGTCCGTGTCGCGTTGAGTGGAACCGAGGGGACGGTCTCATTTGAGTGACGGTAGTAAGGATGACGATGTCCGTAGTACCCGTCCTTGACCTTCTACTCTGTGGTTCAGGAGGGTTGAGATCCTCTTGATAACGTTTAAGAAGTTCTTCGGAGGAATTTCTATCGGACTGATTCGAAATCCACTTTCTTCATGATTACTGTAATATCAGACGGTTCCCTCCCACCCTGAACGTCAAGAAAGAGGTTACTAGACTGAATATTTTGAGAGGGATCGGAGAAAGTCACCTCTTCCGCTACCGTGGGGTGAGGTCATAAGAGTGGACCTTTTAGGGTATCTGTCTCCTCGGACCATCCGACGTCAGGTACCACGACGTTTCTCAACCTGTACTGATTTGCTGAAGTGAAAGTGAAAAGTGAAAGTACGTGACCTCTTCCTTTACCGTTGGGTGAGGTCACAAGAACGGACCTCTTAGGGTCTCTGTCCCTTCGGACCACCCGACGGTAGATACCCCAGCGTGTCTCGACCTGTGCTGACTTCGCTGAATCGTCGTCGTTGGAGAAAGTTTAATATCTGGACACAAGAGTTGGGACCTCTAATGTGACCCCAACTCGTGATGACGAGTCATAGACTAATTGAGTTCATAGTAGACCTAGTTGTCGTAGTTGTAATAACCTTCGAAGTCAAGTCAGCGAGTCAGTAGAGACTGAGAAACACTGGGGTATCTGACGTCATGTGTTCAGAAGGGACAGGTGGTGGTTGAGGATCTCGGAGGAATTTGAGTACAGGTAGTGTAGTCACTACGGTATATTGGTAGAGTAGAAGACAGTAGGGGAAGAGGAGGACGGAAATTAGAAAGGGTCGTAGTTCCAGAAAAGGTTACTCAGTAAAGAAGCGTAGTCCACGGGGTTTATAACCTCAAAGTTGAAATCGTAGTCGGAGAGGTTACTTATATGTCCTGACTATAGGAAATCCTACTTTACTAACCTAGAGGAACGTCAGGTTCCCTGAGAGTTCTCAGAAGGGTTGTGGTGTTAAGTTTTTGTAGTCAAGAACCCATGAGTCGAAAGATCAAGTTGAGAGTGTAGGTATGTACCGATGACTTTTTTAGTATCGAAACTGATCTGTCTACAAACAGTCGTTTCATTACAGAGAAGAAAAATAATACGACAGATCCAACCGGTATCCAAAAGAAGGTTCGTCATTTGCAGAAATTAAAGTACCGACGTTAGTGGTAGACGTCGCTAAAACTTCGGGGAGTTTTAATTCAGAAAGTCAAGGGTAACAAAGGGGTAGATAAACGGTACTTCACTACCCTGGTCTACGGTACTAGACTTAAAAAACTTACAACTCAAAATTCGGTCAAAAAAAGTGAGAGAAGAAAGTGAAAGTAGTTCTCCGAGATGTCAAAGAGAATTTAAAGACGGTCACACCACCGTAGCTGTATAGACTCCAATAATTATAAAGAGAGTCGTTAGAATTGAGGTCGAACTAAGGTGGAATTAATGTTAGAAGTAGGTTGGGTCATAAAGTGGACTACGTGAGACGTACATTCAATTTATTCGTCCCACTGTTATATGTCGGAACTACATGAGGAAAGGGGTAAACCTTGGTCAGACAACAAGGTACAGACCAATATTGCCAACGAAGAACTAGACGTATGTCTAAAGAGTCCTCCGTCCAGTACACTAGACCATAAATGAATTCTCAAAAGGTGTCAAACAAGACTAGATGTATCAGTTTCCGAAACCGTATTAGTTATTTCGTCTTCATCTACAAAAAGACCTTAACGAAAAAGATACTAGGTTGCCAACAACCTTTAAACCAGAGACCAAGGAGACGGAAAAGATTTAGGTCGAACTTGTAGACCTTTACGTACCAAGTACATGACAACTTCGGACCGAATCTCTTAAAACTCGTAATGAAACGATTACACACTCTACTCATGTTGACACACCATCAAACTTGTAAGAAACCGTAATGGAAAGAAAACCTAACCTTACTTTTGAATGGAAAAGGTCAGGACACCGGTGACGACTCAAAAGGTATAAACGACCGTATAACTCACATCGTGAAAGTGTCGTAGTAGAAAATCTTAAACTTTATTTAGGTGACCTTAAGGTGGTGGAGGTTATCGAAACAAGTATCACTACGAAGGATTCCGGGTGAACTGAAGTATAAGGTCCTACAGACCGAGATTCACTCACTAGTGTGGTAGTACCAGTATACCCAGTACTAGAAAAAACATAGACCATCGAAAAAACATTGACCTTCCAATAATCTTTACTTTATCGAGTCCGGGGTGTACCCTGGATACTTGGTTTAAGGTGTGAACCGCTCGAGGGATTCACTACACGTAGGTATAGTCATAAACTTTTAGTACGACAAAATTTGATCACCACGAGTTTGAAATCACCTATAGGATTGATTGACTTCTCGAACAATTTTGTGTCTTACGAACGGGAGTGGAGGTCTTAAAGAATAAGTTATGTAGACCTTACTCAGACTCTTAGACATGAACATCGGTTCAAGGGTCCACTATATCAGGTCCCTAATGTGAAACTCTTGGTGACGCAATCAGGAATGTGACTATGGCGTCGATACCAGTACACCATAATAGTTCGTGTACTTAACACGAGACGTAACTATACACGTATACTTATATCTTATGTGTGGATTAAAGTCTAAATCATAACTTTTACGTTATGTAGTGCATTAAAAATACAACTAATGTACAACTTTACGATAATTTAGATAACTCAGTTTATTTTACATAATAATGTAATAAAAGTGGAAACAACAAAAATAAGAAAAATTACATTGACGACCTTTGAAAGTTTAACGTACATACCGAATGGAATATAAGGATAACTGGTCGTAAAAAATAAAACTAGAGATAGACTGATTCCCTAAGGACTCCCTAAAGACTTTGACTAAGAACCAGTGAAGGTAACGTTTAAATAATCAACCGTTACATAGAAACCATACACTATTGTTTAGAACCGTTGAATCCCTTTCAATATTAAAATTGTAAAACCCAATATACATATTATCGGACAAATAAGAATAATTTTCGGATATTCACAAGACAACACAGGCTGAGAAACTCTGGGATACCCGACATCGGACGGTCTGAGGAGACAGGTACCCTAAAAGGTCCGTTCTTTAGATCTCACCCAACGATAAAGGAGGAGGTCCCCTAGAAAGATTGGGTCCTGGACTAGGGTATAGTGGATACAGAAGATATAACAGTTCACCTAAGAAATGGTGACGTGGTGGACCCTTCGGGTTTTTTGTATCCCACTACCACCAAATGAATGATTCAGTACAGGTTCAGTAACATTACTGACATTGAGGTCCCTGACGATCCAAGGAGACACTAAAGGGTCCATTCTAATAACCTCATAAAACGGTAACGGAAGAGCTCCCCTAGAAGGGCTGGGTCTCTAGTTTACGTCCAGAGGACGTAACGTACACCTAAGATATGACTTACCCGGTGGACTCTTCGGGTTTCCGATAATAACAGACGAAAAAAGTTTCCTCTTTAGATTCTTTATAGTATGACTTAAAGGAGAAGGTCGTTCACCTTAGGTTCCTATCCACAAGACTGAAAGTTCACATAGGAAAAGATAGAGTAACACGTCGGAGATGAGACCTTGTCTTTACACTCTTTTAAACAAGAAAACTCAATCAATCTCTGACAGACGAGTTGAAGATGTTTAACTTTAGACATTCTTAAAATGTATCTACATTTATGACAGACAACCGTCGAATAAAAACTTATTCGGTAGTAAGGAAGAATTACCTCGTCACATTAGAAGTACGACGTTTAGAATCATGAAAATTTACATAACGAAGAGATTGACGAAAAACAACTAACCAGTCAAGTCACGACAAGAATCCGAGTTTATGGTAATCTATACAACATAGTAAAAAATCGATAATTAATATCATGTCAGATACTTTGACCTGTGATAAACCGACAAAGAAGATATATACACTGTCTAAAGATTCATCAGGAAAGAGGAGAATCTGAAGAACTCACCAGGTCTGTGTTCATTACTACCTTTCGTAATCAACCCAGTTACCTTTCATAGGAACTGATAATGTAAGGTTCAGTCGGTACACCTTTATTTACTGAGTTCGATAAACTACATGGAGACACACCACGATTACTGCTACCACACTAGTGAATGGATCTCGGTCTGTAGGACCTTACACTTCAGTTCACCCGGAATCCTTCGTAGTTATGTTTGTTTCCATCACCTCCACTACCTTAAGGTCAACACGATAAAGTTTAGGCTACTACGACACTTTCACGATGTGAGTTATACGGTCGTTTAAACCTTTTGAGTCGTCACCGGTATCCTGACCTTTTCCAACCAAACGTAAGGTTAGGTTTTCTTTCCGTTTCGGTTTCTTACAAGTTTGATTACGGGTTAAAGTGAGTGTAGTATGTGATGGTTTTTTAGGAGTTTCAAGGGGTTCGGTCCGAAGTTGTCATGTACTTGGTACGTGAAGGTCTACAAGTTCGACTTTTCCGTCTCCTTGGTCTCTAGTTTAAAGGTTGTAGGTGACCTAGTAACTTTTTCGTTCTCTCAAGTCCTTTTTTGTAGACGAAGACGAAATAACTGATGTTGTTTCGGAGACTGACACACCTAGTGTTATTTGACACTTTTTGAGAAGTTCTCTACCCTTATGGTCTGGTGTATTGGACGGAGGACTCTTTCAACATACGTCCNTTTAGGAGTTTCAAGGGGTTCGGTCCGAAGTTGTCATGTACTTGGTACGTGAAGGTCTACAAGTTCGACTTTTCCGTCTCCTTGGTCTCTAGTTTAAAGGTTGTAGGTGACCTAGTAACTTTTTCGTTCTCTCAAATCCTTTTTTGTAGACGAAGACGAAATAACTGATGTTGTTTCGGAGACTGACACACCTAGTGTTGTTTGACACTTTTTGAGAAGTTCTCTACCCTTATGGTCTGGTGTACTGGACGGAGGACTCTTTCAACATACGTCCAGTTCTTCATTGTCAATCTTGACCTGTACCTTGTTGTCTGAGTAAGGTTTAACCCTTTCCTCATGTAGTTTCGACATATAACAGTGGAACGAATAAATTGAATATACTTCTCATGTAGTACTCTTTACGACCTGACCTACTTCGTTTTCGGCCTTAGTTCTAACGGCCCTTTTTATATTTTAGGAGTCTATTCGTCTACTGTGGTATGAATACCGTCTTTCGTTTTTTTTGATTTCTCGGAGAACTACTTTCACTTTCTTCTCTCACTTTTGATTCTAGTACCGTAGACCAGGGTAGTGAAGTACCGTTTATCTAGTCCTTTGTCACTGTCTTAAAAAATTTTATATTTAAATAAATAAAATTAACCTCCGATTAATGAAATGTTATAACATAACCAAAACGGTATGTAGTTGTACTTAGACGGTACCCATATGTGCACAAGGGGTAGGACTTGGGGGGAGGGTGGAGTGAGGGACAAAACCCCCCGAGGTTTTAGTGAGGTGTACCACTGACGTCGGTACTTTAATTTTCCGCGAACGGGGAACCTTTTTTTCAATACTGGTTGGATCTGTCGTATAATTTTTACTCTTTGTAATGAAACGGTTGTTTCCGGGTATCGAAATCAGTTTCGATACCAAAAAGGTCATCCGTACATACCTACACTCTCAACTTGATATTGTTTTCGACTCATAACTTCTTAACTACGAAAACTTGACACCACAACATCTTCTGAGAGCTCTCAGGGAACACGACGTTCCTCTAGGTTGGTCAGGTAGACCTTCCTTTAGTCAGGCCTTATAAGTAACCTTCCTGACAACGACTCCGACTTTGAGGTTATGAAACCGGTGGACTACGTTTCTTGACTGAGTAATCTTTTCTGGGACTACGACCCTTTCTAACGTCCGACCTCCTCTTTCCCTACTGTCTCCTATTTTATCAACCTACGGTAGTGGCTGCACTACCTGTACTCAAACTCATTTGGGTCCCTTCGGACCGCTCGACGTCAGGTACCCCAGCGTTGCTCAGCCCATTCTGATTCACTAACTTGACTTGACTTGATTTTACATACAACAAAAGAAATTATTCACCTGTCATAGAAAGAGAAGATTTAAGGATATTTGAAAAATTATTAATATTCATATCGTGAATGTTGAAATAACTTCAACAGATGACGTACTAGTAGGGAGACTAATCTTCTACTGAAAGAATTCCTGTACCCACTTTACACACACACACACACACATACATACATGTGTGTAAAATATATATACACACAAATATATTTATGTATAAAATATTTATGTATGTATATTTGTGTATACGTACGTCACTTGCCAAACGGAACTTTAATTGGGTTACAACTTTACCAAAAATTTATATAGCCTGTTTAGGAAAAGGAAGTAAGTATCAAAAGTGAACTGGCAGTTTTACTCATGGTCAAGTCAAGTCAAGTAAAGTCAGCGAGTCAGCACAGACTGAGAAACACTGGGATACTTAGCGTCGTACGGTCCGGAGTGACAGGTAGTGGTAGAGGGCCTCAAGTGAGTCTGAGTGTAAGTAACTCAGGTACTACGGTAGGTCGGTAGAATAGGAGCCAACAGGGGAAGAAGTGGATGGGCTTAGAGATGGTCGTAGTCTCAGAAGGTTACTCAGTTGAGAAGCGTACTCCATCGGTTTCATGTCCTCGAAGTCGAAATCGTAGTAAGGAAGGTTTCTTTAGGGTCCCAACTAGAAATCTTACCTGACCAACCTAGAGGAACGTCAGGTTCCCTGAGAGTTCTCAGAAGAGGTTGTGGTGTCAAGTTTTCGTAGTTAAGAAGACGCGAGTCGGAAGAAGTGTCAGGTTGAGAGTGTAGGTATGTACTGGTGTCCTTTTTGGTATCGGAACTGATCTACCTGGAATCGGCCGTTTCATTACAGAGACGAAAACTTATATGATAGATCGAACCAGTATTGAAAAGAAGGTTCCTCATTCGCAGAAAATTAAAGTACCGACGTCAGTGGTAGACGTCACTAAAACCTCGGGGGTTTTTATTTCA
>SJYO01052474.1:38597871-38988995 GCA_006410555.1 Capra ibex | reverse complement strand
ACTGGAAATTCGGTTGAAAAAGTGAGAAGAGAAAGTGAAAGTAGTTCTCCGAAAAATCAAGGAGAAGTGAAAGACGGTATTCCCACCACAGTAGACGTATAGACTCCAATAACTATAAAGAGGGTCGTTAGAACTAAGGCCGAACACAAAGAAGGTCAGGTCGTAAAGAGTACTACATGAGACGTATATTCAATTTATTCCTCCCACTGTTATATGTCGGAACTGCATTGAGGAAAAGGATAAACCTTGGTCAGACAACAAGGTACAGGTCAAGATTGACAACGAAGGACTGGACGTATGGCTAAAGAGTTCTCCGTCCAATCCACCAGACCATAAGGGTTGAGAAAGTCTTAAAAGGTGTAAATAACACTAGGTGTGTCACTTTCCGAAACCGTATCAGTTATTTCGTCTTTATCTACAAAAAGACCTTGAGAGAACGAAAAAACTACTAGGTCTCCTACAACCGTTAAACTAGAGACCAAGGAGACGGAAAAGATTTTGGTCGAACTTGTAGTCCCTCAAGTGCCAAGTGCATAACGACTTCGGACCGAACCTCTTAAAACTCGTAATGAAATGATCGTACACTCTACTCACGTTAACACGCCATCAACCTCGTAAGAAACCGTAACGGAAAGAAACCTTAATCTTACTTTTGACTGGAAAAGGTCAGGACACAGTTTTCAATGTCCAAATAGTGCAATTTGAAAGGTAAAACGTCTGTAGTCTTATAGAGATAGGATTTGTAAGATATCAGACATCATCTCCAAATTTCCATATACCTACTTATTGATTGTAAAAAGGTTTCTATAACCCTTAGTCTTAAAATCACAACAACAAGAAGTTAACGGGTCAACACAGACTGTGAAACGCTGGGGTACCTGACGTAGTGTGATCCGGAGGAACACTAGGAGAAGAGGAAGACGGGAGAAGAAAAGGGTAGTAGTTCCTGAAAAGGTTACTCAGTAGACAAACGTAGTCTACTGGTTTTATGACCTCAAAGTCGAAGTTGTAGTCAGGAAGGTCACTTATAAGTCCCAACTATAGGGAATACTAACTGACCAAACTAGAGGAACGAACGACAGGTTCCTTGAAAGTCTTCAGAAGAGGTCGTGGTCATAAACTTCCGTAGTTAAGAAGTCACGAGACGGACGAAATATCAGGTCGAGAGTATTGACATGCATTGATGACCCTTCTGGTATCGGAACTGAATATACCTATAGACAACCGTCTCATTACAGAGACGAAAAGTTGTCTGACATATCTAAACAGTAACGAAAGGACGGTTCTTCGTCAACAGAAGACTAAAGTACAGACGTAGGTGTCACCAAAACCTCGGGTTCTCTCCTTTAGACAGTGATAAAGGTCGAAAGGGGGAAGATAAACGGTACGTCATTACCCCGGTATAGGGTACTATAATCAAAAAAATCATAAATCAGGATTGGACCGAGAAAATGAGAGGAGGAAGTGGGAGTAGTTCTCCGAGAAATCAAGGAGAAACGAAAGACGGTAAACTCACCGTAATAGACGTATTTCTTTCGACTCGTGGTTTCTAAACTACGAAAACTTGACACCATAACCTCTTCTGAGAACTCTAAGGGATCTTAACGTTCCTCTATTTGGTCAGTCAGGATTTCCTTTAGTCAGGACTTATAAGTGACCTTCCTGACTACGACTTCCACTTCGAGGTTATTAAACCGGTGGACTACGTGTCTTGACTGAGTAATCTTTTCTGGGACTACGACCCTTTTTAACTTCCACCCTCATCTTCCCCTACTGTCTCCTACTCTACCAACCTACCGTAATTACTGAACTACCTGTACTCAAACTCGTTCGAGATCCACAACTACTACCCGTCCCTTCGGACTTTATAACGTCAGGTACCCCAAAGTTTCTCAGTCTGTACGGACTCGTTGACTTGACTGACTAGGTGTAGAGACTGCAACGACTACAAAGAGGAAGGATAGAACTAAGGTCGAACATTGAGTAGGTCAGACCGTAAAGAGTACTACACGAATCACATATTCAATTCGTTTGTCCCACTGTCGTCTGTATGGACATTATGAGGAAAGAGGTTGAACTCGGTTAGTCAACAAGGTATATCTCAAGATCGACAACAAAGAACTGGACGTATACCCAAAAGTCCTCTACCTATTCTAACAGACCATAATTGTAGAGAGATTATCGAAAGGTGAGATTTCCTCTAGTCAGGACCCACAAGAAACCTTCTTTACTACGATTTCGACTTTGAGAGCATGAAACCGGTGGAGTACACTTCTCAAATAAGTAACCTTTTCTCAGACTACGACCCTCCCTAACCCCCGTCCTCCTTTTCCCCTACTGTCTCCTACTCTACCGACCTACCGTAGTGACTGAGTTACCTGCACTCAAACTCACTTGAGACCCTCAACACTATCTGTCCCTCCGGATCCCAAGACGTCAAGTACCCCAACGTTTTTCAACCTATACTGACTCACTGACTTGACTTGACTTATCGAAAGGTGTCAAACAGTCCTATGTGTGTCAGTTTCCAAAATATCGTATCAGTTACTTTGTCTCTATCTATAAAAAAAACTTTAAGGGAACGAAAAGATATTAGGTCTCTTGTAACCGTTTAACTAAAGAGTAAGGAGAAGGAAAAATTTTAGGTCGAACCTGTAGACCTTTAAGAACCAAGTATATTACGACTTCGGATCGTACGTTCTAAAATTCGTACTGAAATGATCGTACCCTCTACTCACATTGACTACTAATCGTGTAAGAAACCATGGTGGGAAGAACCCTTAACCCATACTCCTGACTAGAAAAGGTCAGGAAACCGGTAACGACCCAAAAGGTCTAAACAACTGTATTACTTACGTTTTAGAACTACCGTAGTATGTAATCGTTAAACTTATCAAGACGACCTTAAAGTGGTGTAGATGATCGAAATATAACCATACATTTTGGTAATTTGTAAACACAAAGAATTTTCTTTTTTTAGGTGGTAGAGTGAGTAATATATTTCTTCAATTAAAAATTTCCTACATTAGGAAATTTTTGATTCAATTTTTGGTAAAAAACTTTTATATTTAAATAAAAATAAATTTTTAAATTAAATGATTTTAGAACGAGAAAGCACGTACATGAGATGAACCGTCACCAGGTACTTGATCCTCTCCCGTCGAAGACACTCTACGTCCGGTAACACATCTACATACTTCCCATCTCTCCTTTAAGACCACTGAGAAGGAATAAACGTCCCTAAAGACATGTGTCGTGTGTCGTCTTTGAGGAGACACTGGTCAAGTTCACAGACTCAAGGAATACGAACGTAGAAACCGGATCATCCTGATGGTAATGTCTTTTTCCTTTTTCGTGTTTTTCAGTACGAGATTTTATCAACTTTTTCACTTCAGTGAGTCAGAACAGACTGAGAAATGTTGGGGTACTTGACATTAGACGGTCCGAGGAGACAGGTACCCTAAAAGGTCCGTTCTTATGACCTCACCCAATGGTAAAGGAAGAGGTCCCCTAGAAGGACTGGGTCCCTAGTTTGGACCCAGACAATGTAACCTCCGTGCGGGAAATGGCAGACTTAGTGGTCCTTTCCAGTATACAGGACAAAATTGTCCTTCTACACTTAGTTGTATGGAATATATTTCCCGTTCCTAGTCTTTATGATCTTCTGACATTGTGTATGTCCTTAGTGTCTGGGAAATCGTAATATTTCATCAAGATATGGGTGGTACCCACTAAATAACTAAGAAAGAACAACTGTTTGACTAACGTATGTACGGTTTTACTTATCTAACCTTCGTCTTCACTTAAATCTACATTTTTTTTTTTTTTTGGCAATACCTACTATGTAAAAAGAAGGTTATCCTCGGTTATTTGGATTCATAAGGAAGTTATATTACATGGGACACGGAGTTTATAAGGTACATTTACCTTTATATTAAAGGTTATAAAAAAAAGAAACCTACCTAGGGGTTAAGTATTTTTCCATTGTTCCATATAGGTTCAAGACCGTTTGTTTCTAAGACTATCAGTATTTTGTGGAATTACATTATAATTTCGTTATATCGGTCCAACCTTCCGGATTTACAAATTTAAGGAAGGGGGAAAAAGATCAGGGATAAGGTTATTATTTATAAAAGGTTGTAGGAGTAAGTTAAATAAAGGAAGAGTATGGAGGTTAAGAGAAAAAAAAAAAAAAATCAAAAAAATTTTTTAAAATAAAAATGAAATAAAACGAAATGTTATGACATAACCAAAACGGTATGTAACTGTACTTAGACGGTACCCACATGTACTCAAGGTTAGGGCTTGGGGGGAGGGTGGAGGGTGGGGTATAGTGGAGAGATCTAATAGGGGCACGTGGTCGGGGTTCGTAGGACATAGGACATAGTTTGTATCTGACCGCTAAACAAAGAATGTACTATCATATGTACAAAGTTACGGTAAGAGGGTTTAGTAGGGTAGAAGAGGGAGAGGGTGTCTCAGGTTTTCAGGCAAGATGTGTAGACACAGAGAAAACGACAGAGCGTTTGTCCCAATAGGAATGGTAGAAAGATTTAAGGTATATATACACAATCATATGACATAACCACATAAAGAAAGACCGAATGAAGTGAGACATATTATCCGAGGTCAAAGTAGGTGGAGTAATCTTGACTTAAGAGATTACCGTGATGACTGATAATTACTGAACACTAAGTGGTATAAAAATAATTAACACCTTAAAGGAAAGACGGGGTGTCGTGTTTATTAGATAAAAATCTTTTTTTATGGTTAGATAAAAGATCGAAAACGACACAAATCGAAGAATTCCTCACTTTGGTTTAAGGAAATGTTTTACGAACTACGAATGACGGATGTGTTTACTACTCGTAAAGTCTCCAAATTACGGTGTCGGAAACACACCTAGTGTTATTTGACACCTTTTAAGACTTTCTCAACCCTTATGGTCTGGTGGATTGGACGGAGAACTCTTTAGATATACGTCCAGTCCTTCGTTGTCAATCTTGACCTTTACCTTGTTGTCTGACCAAGGTTTATCCTTTTCCTCATACAGTTCCGACATATAACAGTGGGACGAATAAATTGAATGTACGTCTCATGTAGTACTCTTTGTGACCTGACCTTCTTCGTGTTCGACCTTAGTTCTAACGGCCCTCTTTATAGTTATTGGAGTCTATACGTCTACTGTGGTGGGAATACCGTCTTTCACTTCTCCTCGGTTTTTCGGAGAACTACTTTTACTTTCTCCTCTCACTTTTTCAACCGAATTTCGAGTTGTAAGTCTTTGGCTTCTAGTACCGTAGACCAGGCTAGTGAAGTACCCTTTATCTACCCCTTTGTCACCTTTGTCACAGTCTGAAACATAAAAACCCGAGGTTTTAGTGACGTCTACCACTGACGTCGGTACTTTAATTTTCTGTGAATGAGGGACCTTCTTTTCAATACTGGTTGGATCTATCATATAAGTTTTCGTCTCTGTAATGAAACGGCCGATTCCAGGTAGATCAGTTCCGATACCAAAAAGGTCTTCAGTACATACCTACACTCTCAACCTGACACTTCTTCCGACTCGTGGCTTCTTAACTACGAAAACTTGACACCACAACCTCTTCTGAGAACTCCCAGGGAACCTGACGTTCCTCTAGGTTGGTCAGGTAACACTTCCTATAGTCGGGACCCTAAAGAAACCTTCCTTACTACGATTTCGACTTCGAGGTCATGAAACCGGTGGAGTACCCTTCTCAACTGAGTAACCTTTTCTGAGACTACGACCCTCCCTAACCCCCGTCCTCTTCTTCCCCTGTTGGCTCCTACTCTACCGACCTACCGTAGTACCTGAGATACCTGCACTCAGACTCACTTGAGGTCCTCAACCACTACCTGTCCCTCCGGACCGCACGACGCTAAGTACCCCAGCGTCTCAGCCTGTGTTGACTCGTTGACTTGACTTGACTTGACTCACCATTTCTCAGAAGAACGGTTACGTCCTCTGGGCTCTCTGTACCCAAGTCAGGGACCCAACCCTTCTAGGGGACCTCCTCCTTTACCACTGGGTGAAGTCCTAGGAACGACCCTTTAGAGTACCTGTCTCCCCGGATCGTCCGATGTCAGGTATCCCAACGTTTCTCAACCTGTGTTGACTCACATGTGTGTGTGTGTGTGAGTGTCTGTGTTATATGAATTCTTGGTGCATAGGTCATTTTACTTTGTCGTTCTTAGGGTCATGTACTTGTTTAAGGTCGAGAACAAACGGAACGAGACGAAATAAGGGACATCGAACGAAATAAGGGACAACGATTGTAGAATGATATAAAAAGACAAAGGAGAGATGTGTCATATAGTGAAAATGAACTACATAGAGAAGACCGTAAATGGAGACTGAGTGGAATTTATGGTCCGACGTAAACGGGAATAGTGTCACATGAAGGTCTCGAACTATGAATAGAAAAGAAAAGGGGGATTTAGATCAAGATCGGGAATTCTGGGATACAAGCCCGATAAAGTAATATGTTTTCTTTTCACCCGAATTTCAACTTACTTCAACTTGTTTCGGTTTGGATGAATCACTTATTTGAATTCGCTACGAAGTAAAGGTTCGTTTAGTAAAGAATTTATTTATGAAAAGAATTGAACTTTATTAAATTCAGTAAAGAAGAGAAACTCAGATAATAAGTTTCAGGAGGTAGTTTATCGAGACACATCATGCCGAACCCAAAAAAGGATACGAAAAGGGTCTTCTATCAATCAATGTATTAGGAGTTTACGAACTAAGAATGTAAACATACAGTAACAGAAGACATGTTATTTGTAAACATTGATAAAGTTTTGTTGGAAGTCGAGTTCGAGAAAGTTATTCGTTAGCTCGTATGGGAATACTGTAGTCGGTACACCGGAGTGGATAAAGTCTCACGTGTATGTCCTCAAACAAAACATATCTTAAATATAAAAATATTTATTAAATATAACAATATTCCCCTTCAAAGTTCACATTCCGAATAGAGGGGTTGACCTGAGATTCGTGATCTTTCTTTAGTGTATAGAAAAGACATATAGAAACTCAACGAACTTTTGGATTGTATAATGACTATCTTTGTATTATTTGTAGTTGTCAGAACTGAAACATTCCTTAACAATAACAACAAATCAACGATTCAGTACAGGCTGAGAACGTTAGGATATCTAACATCGGACGGTCAGAGGAGACAGGGACTCTAAAGGGTTCGTTCTTATGACCTCACCCAATGGTAAAGGAAGAGGTCCCCCAGAAAGACTGGGTCCCTACCTTTGACGTTCAGGATGTAACGTCCACCTAAGAAACGACGACTTGGTCAACCGGGGGAAGAAGTATGAAATTAAAATAAAACTCTTGTGTAAAGAATAACCACGTAATCTGTTTTGAAGAGACGTCGATTTCCTCATTCTTGTGTGATTTTGGACAAAATGGTGGTGTTTTTCTTTTTATTTTGGGGAGATGTAATACTCTCATACTTAAGTTTACTGTTTCTTTACTCTGCACCTTACTTTTATTTTATAGCGGTCTCTCTCTGGTTTCGAAATAAACAAGAAAACTTTTGTTCAATGACAGACTTAACAACCAGTTGTACTCTCTCTAAATAAGAAGAGAAAGTGTATCTCACTATGAACTGTACCCTCGTATATAAAATTTGTGGTAAAAGTTTACCCGTTTCTTATATACACAAGTGATTACACACATGTCGTATTTACGAATTAATATTGTGATCAATAACCTTTCGAAATAAATTATTCTTTTCCTCGTCTCTAGTTTGGCGTTCAAAGAAAAAACATAGACACTCAGACAAAGACAAAACAGATATTAAACATAAAAAAAATATAAGGTGTATATTCAATACAGTATATAAACAGAAACTGAATAAAGTGATTTATATCATAAGAGATCCCGGTAGGTAAAACGACGATTGTCGTTATAGAGTAAGAAAAAATACAGACTCATTATAAGACAACATATACATATGGCGTAGAATTAGGTCAATGGATAACTATTTTTATACCTCACGAAGTCTTTAAACGTACAGTAGAAACGTGTCCCCGGTCCGATTGGAAAATACAGATATCAAAAGGTTAAAATTATATACAGGAAAGTTTCGTCCGTGATACAAAAATTTAAAAATCTACCACAGTTACGATAAACACAGTTACGACGAAATAAAGGATGTTTTCTCCTTTTTATATCCGATGACGATCTATATTGATCTCTATGATGAACGTGACATCTATACCGTCTTGACGACAAGAGAAGGTTGAAAGAATATGACTCGAAATGTAGATTGAGGTGGGGTTTTCACCTTTGTTTCGTTACTCTTTATTCGCAGACGAGTAAAGTTAGTACGTGTTCGAGTAAATGTACGATCCTGTAGACACATTATATAGTTCATCTCCCAGAACGACGACCCGAAACTCTTTTCGTTACGGTAATAACCTCATTTCGAAGTAAAGTAAGTAAAACTCTTTCAAATGAACTAAAATAAGAATATTTTGATTAATCAGAAACAAGACTCGTAACCTCATTTTAAATTTCATTGTTCTCTAATAGGTCCAGAGGGTTTTCGAAAGTGAGAGTTATATCATAATCTATACAAGTAAGGTCTAAAAGAAAGATTCGTCTAAAAAAAATCAAAACTAGTATATACACATTACTAAATAAGTTAATTATAACGTTGAACGAATATTTTAGTCAAAATAGAGGAACTAAGAAGTAGAATGTATTTAAAGTAGTATTTGTTATAATAGTGTGTATTAAAAGTGACATAACTCAATTACAACAATTTAGACTCACTAAATTAAGAAAGTAGTATCCGATTGAGAAGGGATAATCAAAGAAAATAAGTTGACTGAAAACAGATTACGTGGGTCAACATATTTTAAAGTTTTATATTGTACTACGTCATAAATATATTTTAAGTCGTCGTCATAATCATATTCTTTCATACAAAGAATAAAGAAATCGTAGAGAAATTATAAATAATTTACACGTTTCTACTACTGTTACGTAAATGCATTAAAACTGGATAATATTGTACGGTCACTTTAACGAAAAATTCTATAAAGTACTGTAACTATCAATTAAAATGAGTTTAAATCTTATAACTAAAACGATTTCTTGTAACATAAAATGAAATATACACGAGGACAGACAGAGAATTCACTCTAACGAGCATACAAGAAGGAACTGACTACATATAGAATCAAGGGTATTGTCTAATCTTGATTGATTTCAAAATCATTTAATTAATTAATTACGTAAAAACATTGAGAATAATACAAACAAACTTACATAGATGTTTCGGAGATTTTGTATACTTTTTATACAAACCGAATTTTTCATCTGTTATAAACAACCGTACCGTCAAAAGTTTACTATTCGATTTACAACTTCAAAAAAGAACCTATGAAAAGTTAAAACGATCACATCAAAAGTCGATGAACAGTCGATTTTGGAAGTTGATTCTATTATAAAATAAATAAGTCTAACAAACTGAGTTCACATGTGAAGTCTTTAGAAGGTATCTTTACAAGGATAAAAATTGTGGTGGGAAGTTCTTTTTACCAAGACAAATCTCTAGAAGGGGATGAAATAACCAAGAAGTGTATAAATAAACAACGTTGTGAAAGAATTTTTATGAGCTTAGTAAAAAACGAAACAAAATCAGTGTAAGTAAATAAAGATAGTGTATGTAATCATATTATTCCGAATGTATCCTTTACCAATATTTTTGAATAGTAGAAGTAGTCAAAGGACACCTAGGTAAAGGGCATCTCTTCTTCGTTTAATATTTTTAATTAAGGTCCGATATACGGTCGAAAGTCTAACTTTAGTTAATTACGTGTGTTTCTTTGTCGACTACCAGACCTGATCTAACAAACTAAAACAACAACTATTACAGTAAGTAAAACAAACAAAAGACCTTCTTTTGATTTACGATTCATTACTGATCAGGAAGTTCTTGAAGTTTAAAGGTTTCTATGGTCGTATAACGGACGAAAAAATAACGATGTCAAGATAAGAGGGACTTGGGCGTCCGTACATTTACTGTACTTTTTATTACTCTCCCTTCTAATCCACAGTCTTTTCCTTCTAGAAACTAAACGTGTACCCTTTTGTCTACCCGCTTTTACTTTAATTCACCAATCTTTTAACTTGGACACAATGCTTTATAATATTCCTCAATAATTAAAATTCAGTGTACTTTATATGATATCCATATCGTGTGTATTATCTGTATGATAGATCGATCGTTCCTGCTGAAATTACAATAGTTCAGTATAGAGTTTCTCCTTTTGATATTCTCACCTTTAGTGTTCATTTTATCAGGTACCACGATAAGGTTATGGTATTTTTGTACGTAGACTGATTTGTTCGGTAACGTGTAAAGGAGAATTTAATAAAGGGAATTAGGGTTTGTTCGGGGTGGAGGTCCACCTGACTACCGTGGGTAAGGTTTGAAGGACCAAACCACTGAAGAACCGAGAAACAGTATAAAAGAAAGAAGGGAGAGTTCTCTAGATTACATTCGACAGCAGTAGATTAAAAAAGACGACCGTAAAGAATATCAGTACTTCCATGTGGAAACTATTAGGAAAAGACATTCGTGTGTATTTAAGAAACATTGTGGAGACATGGGAAAGACAAGAGGGAAAAGACCGTCCACTAGAATCCTATGGTTAGGGTGATATTTAATAATATTTTATGGACCTAATACTAACTTTCTATTCTGATGAAAAGTACGTTTAGTACAATGATTTATCAGTAATGTAAAAGAAGGTCTGAAGAGAAGGATGGTGTGGGACAAAGAACTAATTACCGTGGTTCTCTACGGGTTAATTAAAGAGGTAGAGAGTTTGGTCACTTCCCCTTTAGTATTTCCAAGTAAGGAGGGGGTGGGGTTACTATTATTGATCATTAACTTCGGTTTACAGATAGAGAAATAGTGGAGGGTATAGACTGGTGAAAAGGGGAAGGAATCTTTCGACCTAATAATTGAATTCAGTACGAAAGTAGAGAATAAAGATGGTAAAGTTATAAAAAATTAACTAGGACGGAGAAAACAGTGGGGAAAGAATAGATAGGAATTCTGACAGCAGTCCCATTCTAAAATTCAACGATTAGTCTAGTGCGGTATGAAAATGTATGCTAAGTAGTAATTGAAGGGTAAGGTGATTTGAATTTGGGGTAGAAGAACCGTACCGTGTACTTCCGATGTTATTAACTCAAAGACGAACGGACAGGTCCGAATAATCTTAGATGTAGTGTGAGAGACACAACATCGGTAGAGTCTTAAGTAGTACAGTCAAACGGGGAAGTGTCTACAAAAGAGACGTAACTTATCTGAAGAATGAGAGTCCAGAACGAAAGAAACGGATTCGTTAATAAAGATTCTAATTATATTGTGATGAAGAACAAAATTACAAAGGGAAAGATGTATAATTACAATGTAAGATAGTAAAAATTAACGTTGATATATGGGAATGTTAATATAAGACCCAATTTATCCGGCAACACTCGATCGGATCTTTAGAATGGTAATAAACATTTCACAAAGTTAATTTTGTTTTCGGTGTTCAAGGTTTACTGACTGACCTTTCGTTTATAAACCTTGTATTAGATAAATATTAAAGCAAGGGTGACCAATATTATGGTTTACTTCTTTGTTCTAGTTTAGAGTCTCCTTCTGAACGAAACAACAACTTTGTATACAAAGATCACTACATCCGTACTCTCTCATTTCTTTCCATATAAAGATAAATTGTAATTTCATTTACGGTCTACGATAAATAAATACATAAAAATTTTTAAAAATAAAAATGAAATAAAATGAAATGTTATGACATAACCAAAACGGTATGTAACTGTACTTAGATCGTGTCCACATGTACTCAAGGGTTTGTACTTGTGGGGAGGGTGGAGGGTGGGGTATAGTAGAGAGACCTAGTAAGGGCACGTGGTCGGGGTTCGTAGGACATGGACGTAGCTTGTATCTGACCACTAAGCAAAGAATGTACTATCATATGTACAAAGTTACGGTAAGAGGGTTTAGTAGGGTGGGAGAGGGAGAGGGAGTCTCAGGTTTTCAGGCGAGATGTGTATACACAGAGAAAACGACAGAGTGTATGTCCCAGTAGTAATGGTAGAAAGATTTAAGGTATATATACACAATCATATGACATAACCACAGAAAGAAAGACCGAATGAAGTGAGACATACTAGCCGAGGTCAAAGATCTTTGTTGCCCCGAACCGAGATTCAAATTTTTACTTGATGATCCCTTAATTTGTGAATTGACTTGGGACGACGACGACGACGACGATTCAGCGAAATCAGCACAGGCTGAGAGACGCTGGGGTATCTGCCGTCGGGTGGTCCGAGTGGGTAGGGACCCTAAGAGGTCCGTTCTTGTGACCTCACCCAACGGCAAAGGAAGAGGGAATTGACTTATTACATACCGTTTATCATCTCAACTCAAAGAATGACAGACTCACCCTCTAATATCTATTCATTCTCCTCTTCATACAAATCCCCTCGTCATTTGTGTGTGTATATGTATGTATACCCAATATCGGCCGACCAGAGGAGACTAGTACCTTAAGTGGTCCCTTCTTATGACCTCACCCAACGGTAAGGGAAGAGGTCCCCTAGAAGGATTGGGTCCCTAACTTTGAC
The DNA here is from genome assembly GCA_006410555.1 of Capra ibex. NCBI lineage: Eukaryota > Metazoa > Chordata > Mammalia > Artiodactyla > Bovidae > Capra > Capra ibex. The sequence continues at coordinate 38,976,298 of SJYO01052474.1, read as the reverse complement.
CCAGAGGACGTGACGTCCGTCTAAGAAATGACACAAATAAATCTCACCAGTGAAAAATACTAATAGTAGTATAGGTCAATTATTCCCTACGATAACTTTAAGACATGTACAGAACCACGGTTATGGGAAAAATCAGAGAGTGAGGACCTCTCCTGACAGAAAGGGAAATAGTGAGAATCAGAATGGTCCGTCTCCGTGATACGGAAGGTCCATTCCAGTGATCGGTTTTGGAATACAAAGGTGAGACAAAAAATTTAAAACGAGGAGGATGAGTGTAGGTATGAGACGGGGTCCATACAGTACAGATCAGGAGGACAAGATTCGTAGATAATAAAGATCATAGGAGGACAGGTAAATTAGGATCGATCAGGAAATCAACTCTTCAGTACAGGTTAAGAACGTAGGGTACCTGACATCGGACTGTCTGAGGAGACAGGAACCCTAAAGGGTCCGTTCTTATAACCAAGAGGTTCCCTAGAAGGACTGGGTCCCAAGTTTGGGTCCAGGGGACGTAACGTCAGTCTAAGAAAGGACTGACTCGGTGGTCCCTTCGGGATCAGGAGATGAGTAAAGACGAGTATTTGGAGTCTCGAAACCCCCTTCTATGAGATTAGGGTGTCCTATAACTTCTTTCTTCACCTTTTCACCCCAAACGGGAACTTTTACTTTCGTACACTCACAGTTGAGGTTCATACGTTCTTTACCTTCTTTCTTCTATGTGACCTACGTCTTTACGTCTCTTTTCTGATAAGGTACCTGATCGTAGTGTTACGTACTCTCTTTAGTAGGGGTCCTATATTCTTCTCGTCTCTTCATCTACAATAAACGTTTAAATGAATTAGAATTTGCCATGGAACGGGGAAACAATTTTACATCTAAGTCTGTGGGATGGGATTCAAGTCGTTTAGTGTTAGGACACTCCTTCCCCAGATCTTTAGACTAAAAATTTCAAGGTCTCACGATGAATTCTAACCAATTAAAACTTTTTGGGACCTATTTAACTACCATTCGAGTGTCTCTGTATTTTACAGTTCTCTTGATCACTCGTCCTTGTTACTAGAAGGAGTAGGGCGTTATACCCTATTAACCCGATTTTCGTCCCCATTCACGTCTCAGGATTACGTGTCTCACGACACCGAAGGAATTACTCGGACGTAATTGAGACGACCGACGTTTATGAAGAGTCATTTTATCTTCATTTTACCGAAAATGTTATTCTGATGGTTCTAAAACAATTTATACAAATTGGTAATTCCTTTTGTACACCCTACAAATGAAGTAGACTTCGTTAGTAAACGATAATCATAAATCGGTATTGAAATAAGAGAAAAAACAAGTTTCAAAGAGTTGGACACCATCCCCTGTCCTTTTATAACAAACTTACCGTATATCTCGTTAGTGTTCTAAAGGTAGTTAAAATCTTGTTTCGATTATTAAATACGAAATCTCTAATAGTTATATAAAAGTCTCTTAGTAGGATCTGAGGACAAGTAATGACTATTTTAATTTTGTTCATGTTAAATAGAACTTCAAAATTATTTTTATTATGTATAAAGTATTATAATCGTGATTTTACACAGTATGGTTACCATACATTTCAACACCAGGGATAAAATTGGATTTCTGGTCGTGAGCTCCTTTTATTAAACGAATAAGTAGTACAAAATAACTAAAAAAAAGTTGATCTAAATATTAAACTTACTAACTTTCTCTTTTCACACCTGTTCCCGTTAAGTATTAATTTCTTGAAAAATATTGAACAAAACATCATAGATGACTAAACTAATGACGAAGAGGTTATTTCTAAGACAAAGAGTAAGTCATAAGTGTTTCTAATTAACATTAGTTTCGTAAAAATAGTAGAATAAGAAATTTTACAACTATGAAAAGAATCATTTTTTTACTTATCGACAAACTTTAAATTTTTATCGTAAAATACCTCTTATCCCCTGTTTACTTAGTCATATAGTTTTACAAAAAGGAAAAATGCTTTTCTACTAAATTAAAAATCGTAAGTCAAGTCTTTTAAGTGTTTCCCTATTCGTCTTCCCTCCAAACACATACAAGATGACCAATGATTTTTTTTAAATGAAGGTGTATAAAAGAAATCCGTGGATTAATTGTAAAATAAATCAGATTAGGAAAACTTTTAAACAATTGTTGATATCAGAAACAAAGTAGGGAGTCACTATGAAATTTTATAGAAAGAATTGAGTTACGTATTTACTCTTTAGGGAACTAATAAGTCATAAAAGGAGTACAGGAACTCATCCTGACTCTTTACAATAAACGATTCTTTCTTAAGTTCCAAGATCTTCTGAGAACCTTACCTTGACAGAAAATTGTGTTTGGACGATAGGGTTCTTCTGAGTTTTTCCGTAGTTGTAGACGGTGTTAACAATAATTTATAAGGAAGTGACTAAGAGAGGATTAAGTTCTATAAAAAATAGAATATAATCTCATATTAAACTCGCTGAAGTGGAAGTGAAAAGTGAAAGTACGTAACCTCTTCCTTTACCGTTGGGTGAGGTCACAAGAACGGACCTCTTAGTGTCCCTGCCCCCTCGGACCACCCGACGGCAGAGACCCCATCGTGTCTCAGTCTGTGCTGACTTCACTGAATCGTCGTCGTCGTCGTCGTCTCATATTAATTGTTACACAATCAAAGTCCATAGGTCATTTTACTAAGTCAATATGTATGTGTACATAAATAAATAAAAAGTTTAAGAAAAGGGTAAATCGAATAATGTCTTATAACTCGTCTCAAGGGACACGTATCCAGGAACAACCAAAAGATAAAATTTATACCGTCACGTATGTACAACCCGAAGGGATTACTGAGTCTGATATTTCCTAGACGGACACTACGTCCTTTCACCCTAAGTTAGGGACCCAATCCTTCTAGGGGACCTCTTCCCTTACTGTTGAGTGAGGTCATAAGAACGGACCTTTTAAGGTACCGGTCTCTTCGGACTAGTCCATACCAGGTGCCCCAATGCTTCTCAACCTGTCCTGATTCGTTGATTGTCTGTGTTTATGTACAGTCAGGGTTTAAGGGTTAGAGTGGGAGAGGAACTGAAAAGGGAGTACCATCGGTATTCAAGTAAAGGATTCAGAAACTCAGACAAAGACAAAACATTTATTTAAGTAAACATAGGACAAAAAAAAAACAACAACAAAAACAACAATCCACGACGTAAATTCACTATATAAACAGAAAGAGAAAGACTGAATGAAGTGAATGGAGACTGAATGATATGATGAAGTGAACCATATTATTAGAGGTCCAGGTAGGTATAACGACGTCTACTGTGAGAAAGTTTTACAAACATTACCAGTTCATTATAAGGTAACATATATACACGTTGTAGAAATAGGTAAGTAGACAACTACCCGTAGATCCAACGAAGGTACAGAACCGATGAGATTTGTCGTAATGTCACTTATAAAACCCACGCACGTAGGAAAACTTAATACAAAAAAAAAAAAAAAGGACATACATACAGGTCCTCACACTAACGACCTATTATACCATCGAGATGAAAATCTAAAAATTCCTTTGGGGTATGACAAAAGGTATCACCGATACGGTTGAATGTAAGGATGGTTATCACAACCTCCTTTGGGAAAGGAGATATAGTAGAGGTCGTAAATCAAAAACATCTAAAAGACCACCACCTGTAAGATTGACCATACTTCACTATAGAGTAACATCAAAACTAAACATAAAGAGATTATTAATCACTATAACTTGTTAAAAAAGTACACGGAGAACCGGTAGTCATACAGAAGAAACTTCATTATATGTACTGTGTTTGTTTTGCTATCTATGTAAAAGGTCTACCACCACTTTTAGTATTGAGTTTTATGTGAACAGAATTTAATGGTAAAATATACATTAAAATATTGACATGTATGATACTACGTAAATTTACAGATTCATCTCCTTCCTACGTAATAATTGTTATTTAAAACACAAATCCGCTCAATTAGTACACACTAAAACTAACTAAGTATAAAATACATGTGGTTGTTATGTAGTAATTTGTTACCTGACATCTTCTTATTACACTTCTATTAACCTAATAAAGTCATCCATTCACGAAACCAGTATACAGACATCCCACTAAGGTTCTATTTGTGGGTCAAAGAACTACTTTAAGATTTACTTAGAAATTTCAGACTTTTCTTTTTATCGTAGTTTTCCATAGGTTAGGTTATTAAAATGACCAAAGGGTAAATACAACACTTGACTGAAACCCCCTTTCTTAAAGTATGAAGGACGGCCGAGAATGAGTCCAGAAGAAGTATGGAGTTCGATGATCACGCGATTTTGTCCAAACCACCATTGTTTCAATCGAGGATTAAACGTTTTAGGTCACCCAAGAGACACCAGAGTAGAGGTAACAAGAGACATCGTAACGACGACGACTGAGTCCAGAAGAACTTTACAAGAGAAGAAAACACATGAATCATAATTATAAAGGGAGTTAGTCTAAAGTAGAGGAGTCATGAGAGGTCCCAAAATCAGTTCCAAGAGAAAAGAGGAATAAAATATTAGGAGAAAAAAATTTTTTACATCATATCAACTAAACGTTATAACACAATCAAAGTCCACATGTCGTTTGTATATCAGGAGAATATGTTAGTGTGTGTACTAGTACCAGGTATACGATCTCTGGGGATTTTGAGGTGGTCCGAGGTTTGAGAAGGAACGAAAGGACCGTAAAGTAAAGGAAGGGTAAGGACGTATCTTGTAAGTCTGTAAAGTTCATGGTCTACTGGGTTTATTTACACAACGCAATGGGAGGCATGAGACGTGTCGGTGTGACAAAGCTGAGGACTTGTTAAACACAGAGAAATTACCGCAGTTGTAGGTAGGTACAGAAGTTCTTAAGGATATTACAAGAAAATCTAAAGGCGGAGGGAATATGATGTAATCTAAACAGTATTTAAGTTCAATTAAGGGTGAGGTCTTATAGAGTTCCATACTTCTGATTCTCAGTCCCATTTTATTTTTAGTCAATCTTACACGTTATCACCATCTTTTCCTTTTCCTCCTCTGTCTAATCTGTGTTAAGAGAAAGATAAGGTGGTAGGGAGGAACCAATTTTAAATTCATACAGAGGTATAAAGAATGACCTATTACAACTTTTGACGATTACTCCGTACTAGAATAGGTTAATAAAAGGATTTACGGATGTAAAAAGGGGACAACTTACAGTAAGAAAAGTACGTAAATTCACTATATAAACAGAAAGAGAAAGACTGAATGAAGTGAATGGAGACTGAATGATGTAGAGTGATGTAGAAGATGAACATATGATGCCACGGAAGCAAATAGGTGAAAGAAAGAGACGTTATAGAAAGATAAAATAAAAGAAGACCTTTGAGGTGGACAGAGGTGATTAAGAAAGGGACCTTGGAGGACACTGTCGGGTGTTCATGGTAATGGAGCAGACACGAAGGTCCTGAAAAAGACAAGAGAACGTCAGGGAAGAAGTGATCTGTTTCGAGGGAAGGAGTAGATAGACGTTTGAAACTGGAGAAGTTCCCACGTCTGACAATCTGTGAATCGTGTATAAGTAGGTCTTTTGACTATGAGTTACTATTCATTCACTGACTAAAGGAATTTCTTATAAGTGTAATACATTAACATCCCCTATAATTAACCAAGAAGTTTAATAAAATATAGTTATTACCGGTGTGGTTTAAACGAGTACAAATCAGGGTTAATGGATAAAAGGATGAAGAACATCGTATTAGACTAATACTGTAAACCACGAGTAATTCAGTGTGTCCCAGAAGGGGTCATCGAGTCGTCCATTGCTTAGGTGGACGTTACGTCCTCTGTGTCCTCTCCGTCCAAGCTAAGGACCCGGACCTTCCAGGAGACCTCTTCTTTTATCGTCGGATAAGGTCATAGGAAACGACTTTTTAGGGTACCTGTACCCTCGGACCGTCCGAAGTCAATTTCCCAGAGTTTCTCAGTCGGTACTGACTTACTGATTCGTGCGTATCAGTGTATCTAGTATTGTTTATCTTTTCCGAGTTATTTCTTTTGAAGTGACCCTTACACCAGTAGTATTCCCCCTGTGGCACAAAGATAAGTCACGTCCGATAATCTCGACATTGCGATTGTCACATTCTCATAAACGAGCAAGTCAGGTGTTTACGAATGACTCTTGGACTTTGTCCATATTATACGTGTTATATTTAATTTTACTAAATAGAACATTTTTCAGAAAGGATCATAAATCAATTACTGAAGATTTGTCCCTTGTTAGAAGATAACGATTGTGTCCTTGACTCACTCACGTCTCGTCCACTTACCTCTCGTCCTGAGGTAACAACGTACGAGGACCTCGTGAAATATCCTGAGATACCCGTTAAGACCATAGAAAAACAGGAAACTGCTAGGAGAGACACTTAGGTCAGTAAATTTAGGTTGGAATATTGTGAGGACCCTTCCCTCCCGTTTATCCTCTCTTTATGGGAAGTTTGTCTTCGAGTGTGGGAGATCTCTGTGGACTCTATCTTTTCTTTCCTCTATTAACGGATAAAGAGACAAGATGGATTCGGGTAAACTTACTTTACCCTTCTTTCTTAGTAAAAATATACTGATATGTTTCTGCTTAGTAAAGGATGAAAGAAAACATTGACACTACCTTCGTCGTTCCTTGACTCAGATTACTCTTTCTACCGACCAGGTGTAGGGTCTTCTAGACTCAAGGTTATGACACCGGAATCCGTTCAGATTCAGAGAAGACTTCCAAGAGTGTCAAAGAAACATACTACTACGTTGCGTATGCCATAGGGTCTTTCGTGTAGGGATGAGAATATTCAAAGGAAACGGTTGATTAATGTTCTTTCTAATGGTTCCCATGGTACTTTGTAGCACCCTGTTAAAGATGTGACTGAGTTTCTTCACCATCAAACTTTTCTCCAGTAAAGTAAACATCTGTTTCCCTTCTATCTCCAAAAAATGAGTTTTTGTCAATGATTGATAACACGAAATCTATTTCCTAAACGACATAGTAGTCCTTTGTTACACATTGAAGAAACCTATTTTTTTAATCCTAAAAATTTACATTTTTAAAATATTATATATATTTAAATTTCGTGAAGATTCGTTGGTAGTATATTTACTAAAAACTCACATTACATATCTATCCCGGTATGAAAAATTCACGAATTGAATTAATTCAATCTTTCATTTATATCCTTCTATATTATTCGAAGTGTTACTTGTTGTCAAATGTTTAGAATAAAATCGTTAAGTAGAAATCACTACTATGTTTTCTACTTCAGGGAACAATATTTATGAGTTCTTCCCTGACCTTAGGTGTCAATAAAGGGAAGTTCACGATACAACAATTTCAACATAACTGGGACGGAAAGTACCTGAATTTTCGAGAACACAGTATAAGTCCCTTCGTTTAATCGACGACGGAAAAGCAGAGTATGACCTCCTATAGAAGTTCGCTCTAGATACTTGTTATTTGTTAACCGACTCTTTTTTTCCTTTCACTTGGTTTACACAACAACCCTTGTTATATAAGTATTTTTACCATCTCCTTCTATTTCGGTTGTTAACAATTTTTAGTCGACTAGTGTGACGAAAGATATACCCGTGTCGACCTCAGGTGCGATTATATCTTCAGTTGAGTTAAGAATTTACACTTAGTCAGATTAAGGCTTCTTCAGAAGTCATCACTAAACTCTGTATCAATAATGTGTTTTAATGGTTAATGTTAACGAAAGTGTGACGATAGGACATGAAAAAAAAAAAAAAAAGGTTTTAGGAATGGTTAAAGGTCTTCGGTTCCAACCCTATTCACCTACATGTTGGTCGACGTAAAGTTAAAGTGAACGTCTCATTATCGATTGATAAAGGATAGACTCTTCAAAGGAGATCTGATATTTTCGTGTCTTTACCATATATATCATACAAGGTTCTAAGTCAATGATGAAATCCTACGTCGTTACATTGTCTCAAGAGGTTTTCTTTTTCTGGGTTTCACCTTATATCCCTATTCAGTGGCGTCTCAATCGACTCTACAAACTAAAACTTTTCGGGTATTATGCAAATCAACAAAACGACCTATAACACGTCTATAAAGTCTTATCATGTGAAGTGAAACGGTCCAAGTTTTACGAGTGACCGTATTAAACACTAGACCCCAAACGACTTACGTACATTCTCGACTCTGTTTAACCGTCTCTCTTCTATGACCGTTTTGAAACTATACGTTAAGGATCTTTGACTTCTCGACACACTGATCACATGTCTTACTAAAAACTAGTATTACAAAATCATGGTCTGACTCAGTAAATCGTAGATGAGTGAGGGAGTCAAATAGGTATTTCTTTAATTCCGAGTTTCTTCAATTCACTGAACAGACTTCAGTTTACCCAAGTCTTAGTCTTACATTATATTTTAAAGTCTAAGTTTTGGTTCATGATATTTATATAACTCGTAGAATGGATGACGTGAAGTCAGTACAGAATGATAAACGTCAGGATACCTGGCCTCGGATGGTCCGAGGAGAGATGTACCCTAAGAGGTCCGTTCTTATGACCTCACTGAATGATACTGGAGGAGGTTCCCTAGAAGGGTTGGGTCCCTAGTTTGATTTCAGAGAATACAGGGAGGAAGTAACCGTCCACCCAAGAAATGGTGATCGCGGTGGACCCTTCGGGATAGAATGGAGGACGACAGAGTACAATTAGATGGAGACGAGGTATTCGAATGACGTCAATCAGTTAAATATTTATCACAAGACAAGAGTATCGGTCCTATGTTAATTACGCTTACTTTTGGGTAGGGAATGAGCACGGTTAAGTTAATATAGTCAGCACAAAGTTGTACACCATCTCAGGTGAGACTTATGGTATCAGAGTCCTCCTTATGTAAACACATCGATAAGACTTTAACCTCAAAGTCCGTATTTAAACATACAAGTCAAATAGTTCATTGTTCTGCTCTTCCTAAAATGTTATATTATACTTCTAGGCTATAACTTATAAAAAATTTTTTTTCTGTAAGGTTGTTAAGTTTTAAATAAAGGTACAATACGTTCATAATTACTTAAACAACGACCATTATAGACAAACCTCTAGAAATTTGTATAATTATTTTTATTCAGTTACATTCAATTTACTAAAAATTTAATGTAAATTGACAATAAAAATTTTTGTCAACTATATTTTAACTGGATAAATTCTTTCCCACTAAAAACAAAAAGAAGACTTAAACCAATATATAAAAGTTTTATTATGAAAAATTTGAAACTTGAGGGTACTTATTAAATCAGTAAAATGATACTTCGAAAAAACAGTTACCTGTACTTGAACCCATTTGAGATCCTCTATCGTTCCCTGTCCCTGTGGACCACACGACGTCAGGTACCCCAAGGTTTCTCGGTCTGTGTTGAATTACTGAATTGTTATTGTTATACTTCCAAAAAATCCTTCAGAAACCGACACACTTAGTATTGTTTGATCTTTTTAAAATTTCTCTACCCTTACGACCTAGTGGAATGGACAGAGGACTATTTGGACATATGTCCATTTCTTCGTTGTCAATCTTGACCTGTACCTTATTGACTGCCCAGGGTTTAACCCTTTCGTCATATAGTTCCGACATATAACAGTAGGACGAATAAATTGAATATATGTCTCATGTAGTACACTTTACAGTCCGTCCTACTTAGTGTTCGACTTTAGTTCTAACGGACTTTTTATAGTTGTTGAATTCCGTCCTTCACTTCTCCTTGATTTGTCGGAGAACTACTTCTATTTTCTTCTCTCAATTTTGCGACGGAACTTTGAGCTGTAAGTTTTTTGATTCTAGTATCGTAGGTCAGGGTAGGGAAGTACCTTATATTTTCCCCTTATTCTCCTTCACCACTGTCTAAAATAAAAGAACCCAAGGTTTTTAGTTACGTCTACCACTGACGTCGGTACTTTAATTTTGTACGAACGAAAAACCTTCCTTTCGATACTGTCTGGATCTGTCGTATAATTTTTCGTCTCTGTAATGAAACGGGAGTTTCCAGACATGGGAGTTTCACTACCAAAAAGATCACCAACACACACTTACACTCTAAACCTGGTTTTCGACCGACTAACGGCTTTTTCACTACGAAAGTTTAACATCACGACCTCTTCTGAGAACTCTCAGGGAACCTGACGTTTCTCTAGTTTGGTCAGTTAGGATTTCCTTCAGTTGGGAATTATAAGTAACCTTCCTGATTACGACTTCGACTTCGAGGCTAGGAAACGGATATACTGCGTTTCTCAACTGAGTAACTATGCTCAACTGAGTGACTATGACCCTTTCTAACTTCCGTTTTCCTCTTTCCCGACCGTCTCTTACACTACCTATCTATCGTAGTACCTAAGTTACTTGTACTTAAACTCGTTTGAGACCATGTCACTTCCTGTCCCTTAAGACCGTACAACGTCAGGTACCGTAGTGTTTCAGTCTGTACTGAATTACTAAATTGTTCTTGTTATACTTCACACTAATATTTTAATTCCTTTATGTATATTTTGTCAACTTAATGAGTGTGTTCTTTACGTTTAAATATAAAACTTCGACACTCGGATCAACTAAATTTGTCAAAGACCAAACCCAAAAAAACATAGTGACGACGTTCTAATAAGACATAATACAATCCGATACTGACACAATAAGTATCCTTACTTAACATATTATTATCACACGACTACGGTACGTCCATTGGTACTGATGATGATAACAAGGTAGTCAAAAACGAGATACGTCGTCACTTATAAAAATCACCAAGATAATAAAAGCGAAAATTTTAAGCCTTGGATTTAATATTCAGTGAAGATAAAAGATTTTTAGAACGTATTAAGATACGTCACAAAGGAGGAAAATCTACAAATCCATACCTTATGGTCTTTCCTTCGAACCCGTTCTCAGAAGATTAAATTTGTTATTTACAGCCAGTTACTCCGGTGACAGAAGGAACAAAGGGTCCCATATTATAAATATAAAGAATTTTAAAGAAAACTCGAAAAGAGAGTGATATTAGTAATCAATGGACGATAGGAAATAATACCCGAAGAGACCACTGAGTCACCATTTCTTAGACGGACGGTTGCGTCCTCTACACCCAAGTTAGGGACTCAGTCCTTCTAGGTAGGAGACCTCTTCCTTTACTGTTGGGTACGGTCATAAAAACGTATCCTTTAGGGTACCTGTCTCCTCGGACCGTCCGATGTCGTTGTTGTTGTGGTGGTAAGAAATAATACTCTCAAGATTTTAGGAGGTGAAAATCGGGTAAGTGTGTTTGTAGTTCGGAAGTGGTAAATATGACTAGTAACTTTATGGGAAAACTGACCCGAAATGTGGTAAGAAGTGTAACAAACACCTAAGTAGAACAGAGTGCTTGGGAAGACTGAGTAAAGAAAGATGGAATAAGACAAGGTGACGTCGTATAAAAGATAATATGTTTCAAAAGGTTTTGAACCGTAAAGATTACAGTCTAACGCCTTGAACTACACTTACATTTCACTTAATAGGTAATCCACCCCTCGTGATACCCAAAATACCCTAGAAGGTGACCGACCCATGTTTCGTGACTTACCGTCGCATAAACCTTCGAAACATCACATGTAGTGTAAAAAAACCAACAACAACAGTAAGAAAACTATCAATACTTAAAATAGCATTCGTTTTAATGTTCCACTTCCAGTTCCTCCTAAAATATCGACTTTATGAAGATTCATACATCTGACTTCGTGTTTATTTGATAACGACAACTAAATCCATTCGGTTAAATAAAAAGAGTCCATTTTTGTTTTGTGAGTTCAATTATTTTGGGAAGTAATCACTCTAAAAGATGACTCCTTTTCAATCAATAACGTCTGTATTTTATACTATGGCGAATATACTTTCAATGAGTATTTAAGATCTCGGTGACTAAGTTAGACTTTCGTCACAATACTAGTTTCTCTACCTCAGGTCATTAGTTTTCAATATAGTTTATCAAGTTTCAGAAATGAACCTACAGAATTTTTCACACTTCACAAAGTTTTGTATTGTGATTATTTAAAGAGGAAAAAAGGGGACTTTGACAGAAGTAACGTCTGGACGTTGTGAGGAGTCTTTGAGTGGGGAGGTTGCTCGAAACTCAGAAAAACAAAAAAGAAAAGACGGGGTCTAAAAAATAATACATTTGTGTGGACCGTCAAGAGATGTTCCGTATTAATAAGAAGACATTAAATCCCTTGTTTCCCTTTTAACCTGGTCCATAAGAGAAACCAGGCCTATCAAAAGTCAGTGTTTTCATTGACAAAAACATTGATCTAAAAACTATCTGTTAAAATATCGTTGTATATGTAGTACGATATCATCTTGTCTGACATGACCTTAACCGGTGTTTAGGAAACCTAAATTTCCCCCGAGTTCTCGTCTCTTAAGTCACGATCTATTTATTACAAAAAATAATAACAATGGTGTGTTAGAATTAGAGGGTCTAATGTTAGGTTTCTCTAGAACAAAAAATTTAATAAAATTGGATTTTTTGGTTGTAAAGAAAAGACAAATCAAGGGACATAAGTCTACTAAAAGTAATGCCTATGTAAAGTAAAAATTCTGTGAAATATAAAATATACCAGTGTGTATCCCTTTATAGGTCGTCTTACATGTTGTTTAAATATATTTAGTCCACATTAGATGAGGAAAAGTAGTAACACTTCCTGGTCATAAAACGAATAGACTAAAAGTTAGAATATACCTTATTATGAAACTTTTTATATTGTTTTTAGGTAATTTCGTTAATCACTAATAAAATAAATATTATTAATATATTGTTTTTAATGTACACCAACCTACAGTACCGGCATAGTTTTAATGGACAATGTAAGCTACAGACATGAATGGAGTGTATTCTATTCTTCCTTGTTTTTCAAGACTTTTGTCAAGAGATGGTCGTTCGAGACGACTATCTGAGGTCTTCTCCGTAGAAAAAGTGTTCTCCGAAGAGTCGACAAACTGAGTTGACTGGAGGAGGTATTTACATCTATAAAATTGATAAAAAAACTAGTACATATAATAAAAGAATACGCGATTGTTACAGTGGCATCTGGTAATTTGTGAAGAGACGATCACTATTTTCCATACGAAGAATTATTGAACCTACCGGTCCGAACCGGGGGTCACCTTTGACCACAGACGGAGGGAACAAAAGACCGACTCGGGAGACCTGGTATGTGTCAAAAGTGGGAATCTACGTTATTGAGAGTAAACCAATTTGAGTAAAACTAAAGTAAGGTTCGGGGTTCAACCAAAGAGTCAGAAGTGTTCTCCCTCTCCCATTGATCCGTCAGAAACCTCCTATTTCACCGAATGACACCGATCTCGTACTAAAAAAATGTCGTCCTAACATATGGACTCAACCTTCTTCGTTTGGAATTAGCTAGTAAATACGATTTACTCGGAGGTAAAGAGTGAATATGAAAGGTTTTACATATTCCGTAAAATGATTTCCAGAAAACGATAATTGGATTAAATACAAATGTAAATGAATTCAGATGTTCCAACCCCACGAATAAACCAACCCAAAAGGTCCAGGTCCTTTGAGAATTCTCCTTGAGTCAGAAACTTACACAATATATTTCGATAGGTACCACGTTAAATATATATATATTATTTTATTTTATAATATTACAAAAATTTTTAACGTCCCTGTATCTGTTTGTAAATTTTCGTAATTTTTAAATCCTTTTTTATCAACATATCTTCGTTTATTTTTCTCCGGGGCTATAATTCTGGTCAATTTTTCTCTTTAAATTTCTTATATCCACCAGTCCTACAACTTCATTCAAACGATTACGTATATTTTGATCAATTAATGTACATCTCGTTATTTTACAGTACAAAAGATCTCTGTCCTTTAGTTAAAATAGAGTTTACTTTAAGTAAACGTAACAATACCTGTCATTAGTAAACGAACTGTCAAGACACGTTCCATTGAAGTTGAAGATAACACCAGATCAATTATGTTTTAATTAATTTTCATGTATGGGGATAACTTACTCTTAAAGAGTAATCAAAAGTAGAGAGGATAAGAGGTCAGAGTGGACATGATCTACTGGAATCGGAGATGAATTCTTTATAACTCTGGTTAACCGTATGAAAGGGAGGACGTAATGTCCCGAACGTCTTAAGGTGAGTCGGCCTCCAAAAGAAAGAGAACGTTCATTTAGAAAGATGAGAAAAGTAAGGGTAAAGAAACTCAGGGAGGGTCGAAATTGGAGAGTAAGAATTCACAAAAGTTGAAAGGATAAAGTTACTGATAAAGGAAAAGTGGACACAAATACAAAGAAAGTGTAATGTACAAAGTGGTGAGAGTCGAGGGAAAGAAAGACACTTCTGAACAAAGGAAGTATACGATCGACTTGAGGATCTATTCCTCAGGAGCAGGAACGACGAAGGTGTTCCATTAACAAATAAAGTAGTGGTTTGAAACCCTCAAACTCCAAGTGGAAACGACGGTACAACGGAAAGAGTTTACAATAGGAGATCACAGGGTAAAAGTATTTAGGACGTCATAGTCGTAGAACTAAAAATCAAAAGAAAGAATGTAGACACTAAGTCGTAAGAGGCCTCCGAAGACGAACGGTGAGAGAAACGGACCAATAATATCGTAAATAACAGTCCTGAGATGAGAACTAAGAGCTAGTTAGAGACTTATACTCGGTATGAGTATTAAAGTAACAAAATTATGAACCAGGTTTTTATATGGAGGTCCAACTTGGAGAGTTTAAGATCAGTATATTAAGGTCAACGAGGATTTTCTTCTATTTATAAAGAGTACCTTTTACATTATGTAGAGTTTTTGTGACATAGAGAAGTGTTTACCACAAGGAAAATCCGGTTTGATCAAAGTTTTTTATAATTGTGTAAAAAGGTTTAGAGTACCCTTCTTTCTGAAAGTAAATGAAGGTATTTGTGTTACAATAATAATTTAGAATAGTCACAATAGATTACAATAGAGGGTTTAAACAGGAGTCGAAGTTTAGGTAGTGGTTTAGGAATATAATCACAATATAAATAATAAAAACACATACGCGGATAAAATGAAGGGTCGATTCGATATTCGGTGGATTTCTTTTCTTAAAATAGAATTTGTCAAGTTCATTATTAATCATTAATTTTATGATTATGTAACGTTTTGAAATATTAAAAGTTTCGTATACTAAAAGATTACATTAGATCACTGACTTAGAGTCGCTCCAGTTTCCCACAACGATTCAAAGTATCGGACATTTCCTGTTTGTCTTTTCTTTTAACACAACGGACTTGAACGCACGTTACGAAGAAGTATTGATAAGTAGTTGAAGAATCAGTAGATCTTACTATATTGAATCTTTTTTTAATTCGGGTATAAATTGACAATTAGATTTCGTCAACGATGATGAAGAAAGAATCATCTCTAATAGAAAAAAGGAAAAAATCATAAATCCATCGTCCTCTTAAGAACCTCACCCACCATCCCAAACATCTCATTTTTTTCTATACCTTTTAACTTTTCGAAGAGATGTTTTACCTGTTGTAAGTGTCAGAGGTGTCTTCGTAAATTATCGTAATTATCGTAAAAAGTGGAATGAGACCCTTTCGTTTTCAAAACAATTCACAATAAACGAAGCAAAGGGTGGGTTTTGAAACTCTCGTCTATCGGAACGACATTTCCCAATAGAAATGTAGAATATTTTGAGAGAGTAAGTTCCCGACGAAAAGAGTGGGTGGTAATCCCTCGATTTCAATGACACACAAAGTTTGGTCTCAGATTCCGATGACTTTCCAGTATATTTTAATTGTCAAAAATTAGGGTGAAACCTTGTGTAAAGAAGATATTTTATAATCTAAAACTAACGATTCGAAGAAGTGTCCTTTTCAGGTCCTACAAGACGACATGTCTCTATTAAATAATAACACATTTTCCAAAACAGTCTCATTTTTATCTCAATAAAGTCATAAAATAGGACTCAATATTCTAAAATAGTGTCTTGCCATTAAAATTTAATCAGTACGAGGAGTCTCGTTAATTCTGTCTTCTTTGTCCACCCCTAATCTTTTCGATGATGAGTGATAATTTTTTCAAGATCGCGTACTCGGTAGATGAATTTTCACTTCGTAACCGAGATGCAGTACAAAGTACTACCACCTGTCGACCGTAGACGTGACACTCCCGAGGTAATTACACCTTGAATGAAGGAAAGAAGTGAATTTGGACTCTGAGAACAGTCTGACATAGAATCCGAAGAGAACACCAAAAGGAAATTTAATGAAACAAAAGAATTGTAAGGTTCAAAACTACTTTTAGATTAAATTTAAAGAAACGAACAAACACGACACTTACTAATGACTTCCCGCATGTCCATACACCCTGTCCCAAAGATATTAAAGGATTTCCCTTCTAAAGAACTAGTCGTCACGACGGAAACTTTTATTCGAACTCTCAACGAAGGGATTAAGAATCTATTCCCGTACTATAGTGTCTCTATGAATTGATAAGAATTGTAGGTGCAAAACGAGTAGTCACTTTCTCTTGTACCCTATGGTGTACACTCATCTCGTTCCGTTTTAATTTATCTTCTTTTGTCACCGACCTATCTCTTTCTTTTATCTTCCCCTTAGTTCACAAAAGTTATTATTGAGTAACATTAGGTGTAAGTAGGGACTCCGTTCAAAGTGTATCAGATTCTTTTTTAATTGGACCACCCATTTATTTGTATGTATGATGTTCGTGACTGAAGGTGTCTAAAAACAGTAGTTCCTGTTACTCTCTTCAACCGGTATAGGTGTGTAGTCTGAAGGTTTAGGTCTTTGTAGTTTACAGCTAGTGTTTTTCTTCGTACGACAAACTAGGAAGCAATGACCATAAGGAAACGGTTAAGATGGTGAAAGGAATTATCGACTTATCCATCCACCACCGACGGAATCCACAAAAAAGTTTACGTCAAAGATTGTCATTTGACGTATTATACTTCAAGGGGTCACCCAGACAGAGTGATCACTTGAACTAACCGAGTCAAACAAGTTTGTGGGTTGACTCCTTAGGTTTCTGAACACAAATTCAGGGGTCACCCTTTTACACAATTCTACTATCTCCAGAAAGGAGTTCCTTGTGTCACCAGTCATACAGAACTTTCTTTATCTAATAGTAAGGAGACGAAATTTCTTTTTTGTGAGATTCTTAAGACAAAATAACTGTGTCCTTACTTCGTTCTGATATGTACTTCAAGTCGATTTGATTATGAAATTTTCTACCTTAAAATGTAACTAATCAAGAAGAGATGATTAGTAAAGTTCCTCGAAGGGACCGCCGAGTCTACCATTTCTTAGACGGGCGGTACGTCGACTGGGTCCGAACTGGGAATCCAACCCTTCCAGGGGACCTCTTCCTTTACCGATGGGTGAGGTCTTAAGACCGGACCTCTTAAGGTACCCGTCTCCCGATATCAGGTACCGTAGTGTTTCTTAACCTACTAACTCGCTGATTGTGAAAGTGAAAAGTTAGTACAGTCACAAGAACCTGTAAAGTAGTGTAAATTATTAAAGGGTAATTCTTACATCAGAACCCGTTCGGAGTCACAGAGTATAGTGATTTCTTTTTATGTAAACAAGTGTGGTCGGTGTAAGTCCTAAGTGTATGTAAACGTACTCCTTGTATATCTTTTAGTTAGGTACTTCCCCATTTCAAGACATGTTATGAAAAAAGTAATTAAGAGAACATACTAGTAAGAACTGCGGGGGTGAAATCGACGAGGAAGGAAAGTCCGGAGTCGAGAATATGGATCTGAAAAGAACTGACGTCGTACCCTAACGAGAACACAATAACAAGTAGGGTGTAAAAGGGTACCTCATTTCTTCAAACTTTACCTCTTATTTCATATTACTTTGATTCGACCGTATCCTAAGAATTGAAACAGTTTAACCGTTCGGTGAGGTCATGAGAACGGACCTTTTAGGGTACCTGTCTCCTCGGACCATCCGACGTCAGGTACCCCAGCGATTCTCAGCCTATACTGACTCGCTGAAGTGAAAGTGAAAAGTGAAAGGACGTAACCTTTTCCTTTACCGTTGGGTCAGGTCACAAGAACGGACCTTTTAGGGTCCCTACCGCCACCACCCGACGGTAGATACCCTAGAGTGTCTCAGTCTGTACTGACTTCGCTGAATCGTCGTCGTCGTCGTTGTCCGTTCTGGGACGGTGCACCTGCCACAGACCTCGACGTGAAACTGGGAAATATACAGAAGAATGTCGGGTACTGTACAGAAATCTACGAAGTATAAAATCTAATTTTATCACTTCGGAAGAAACGGTTCGTCGACACTAAAAACGTCTTGAGAGTACAGATTATTATAGAGTTAACTCATCTACTCTATATCGAATCGGGAGCACTTTGATCTGATACTTATTGGTAAATAAACATCAACTCTCTTTCGTCCGTACTAAAGAAGAGGACTATCTCGGATGGGGTATTAAAGGAAATGTCATAAACTATCAGTAAATAAAAGCCACTGTTATAACTCACACCCTCAATACAAAGTGACGAATCGAAAACTATCAAAAAACAATACCTCAAAATCGGAGAGAGGGGACTTAATTGATTATTAAATCAAGTGATTGAATACCAATGGAAAGGAAAATGGATAGTACTGTGGATATCTACTATTATAAATAAAATGTATACCCCATTTTTACACTGACAGTGATTTCTAGACAGATGAGGTTTTAGACCTGTTAGTGACGGAAGTGTGTACCAATCGACAAGTAAATATTCGTCACCGTGTCAGTCATCCTCCGAGACATTGACGGAGAAGACCCTGAACAACTTTTTCGATAACGAAAGAGATATTTGTAAAAGGCCTCAGGAGAGTATCTTCCCAAAGGAGAAAAAAAAGACTACTCATAGATCCTGTCACAAGTGAGGGAACCCACCAGGACTAATTATGGTAAAGGGTACACGGACGTAAATACCATGTATTACAGAGAACCCGAGTCTCTGTTTGTATCATTCTATATGGACTTCAACAACGATAAAGGACGTTGCATTTAATTTTTTTTTTGTTTTTGTTCATTTACAGACTCTCTTGACTTTAAAGGAACTTTCGTGATTATTGGTCTTCGTAACGGAATCGGTCCTAAACTTTTTTTGTTTTTGTTTTTGGATGTAAACAAAATCGAACTTAGAGTTTTATGGGTGATTAGAGTCCATAGAAGCCGGAGACGTGACGTCCTAGGTAATTCTCAACAGAAATTTTCCTTGGGGATTTCTGAACTACCGTTCTCTTCAATCCCGTATAAGACTCGGAACTCAAACAGAGAACCCCCTTTTTTACAAAGAAAGTTAAGAGACGTGGTATCGGTACGTACCGATATATCGTGGTTTTACGTGACCGCGAATTACGATTGTCCGGAATTCCATGTACAGATATACTTGGGATGTTTATATCTTTACATAGAATTGTCTTCGTATACCACGGGTAAAGTCCGGACATCCCTTATCCTTCCCTACTTTAAAAAGTGCATCGATTAAT
Source organism: Capra ibex (assembly GCA_006410555.1). Lineage (NCBI taxonomy): Eukaryota > Metazoa > Chordata > Mammalia > Artiodactyla > Bovidae > Capra > Capra ibex. Next base: position 38,956,713 of record SJYO01052474.1, on the reverse strand, counting down.
GTAGAAGAATACCTCTGTCAGTGTGTTCAGTGAGTATACCATGTACTAAACGGGTGAAAATGATGAAGAGTTGAGAAAAATGAAAAGAATCACGAATGATATGTTAAATTTCATCACTAAATTGTTAATCAGAATTTGTAAAAGAACTAAAAGTTCATGAATATTGACTCAAACTTGACTAACTTGAGTCTCCATAAAATTTGGACGTCTCCGTTGAGTCAGTACCGTCATCTCTGTGAAATTTTACTTTAACTTCACCCGCCTATAACATGAACTACTCACTATATCCAGAACAATAAATATTAATCAATTGGATCTATATTTTAATTCGTACGATGTCAAACTCAGGAACTGAACAGTAAACAATACTTTAGTCACTCAATGTTTCATTAATTCTATTGGACAGACAATTAATTTCAGACATAATGTTCACTTACACAATCATAAACCTATTGGCTCTACGGTACAGACCTATGGTAAGGTCTTAATTTATACTAAAATAAATTACGTAATATCCTTTAGTTCGACGAAACTCCAATAAGTGTACAAATTATTCTGTTTAAGAAAGAACTTCGTCAAAATTTGGTGACGATATTCTACCCTTAGTGTAAGTAACGATAAAGGAGTATCAAACAGTTCTACTTTAAAGTAATTAAAAAAAAATTAAAAGTTTTCGTTAACGTGTATATACCATGTATATACATGGTGTAAAGAAATGGGTAAGTATACAACTACCTGTAAATCCAACAAAGGTATATAACCGATAACATTTATCAAGACGATACTTGTACCTCCCCTTCTATAGAGAGACTCAAGTACTAAAGTTATGAAAAACTGTATATAGATATTCATACTATATATTTTTATCTATATAGATGTTTATCCTAACGAGTATACTATTAAGACAAAAATTAAAAAACTTCTTTGACAAAGAGTATCTCCGACATGTTAAATCATTAGGGTGGTTGTCGCATACTCTCAAGACCAAAGAGGTATAGGATTGACTGTGAACAATAAAATAAAAAAGGGAATTATTACCGATAGGTTTGTACATATTTTACTATAAAGTAACATCAAAACTAAACGTAAAGGACCCATCACTACAACTCGCAGAAGAGTATATACAGAGCCAGTAAACAAATAGAAGAAAACCTCTTTACAGACTCAGGAAAAGACTAAAATTTTAGTCTAATAAACATAAAACAAAACAATCACTCAACATCCTCAAGGAACTGTAAAACCTATAATTATTAATAGTCTATGTACCAGATATTCATAAAGAGTATAAGAAATATGACGGAAAAGTAAAACAACTAACTAAGGAAACGACACTTCTTCGAAGAACAAAACTACATAAGGGTGAACAGACTAAAACGGGGATATCTAACAAGAAAACCACAACATCGGTTCTTTAGTGACGGTACGGGTCACAATACTTCTAAAAGTGGTTATAAAAGAAGATCCTCAAAATATTAATGTCCAAAATGTAAATTTAGAAGTCATGTAAAACTCAAATAAAAACACATATCAAATTCTGCAAATTGAAACATCATAGAAAATTTTAATCCCTAGTACTACCGAGGTATAAACAGAGTAATAAAATAAATAAATAAAAAAATAGTTCTCCGAGAAAAAAAATAAAAAATAAAAAAAAATTAAAATTTTAGAAATTAAGAATGTACGCAAGGGTTTGTACTTGGGGGAGGGTGGAGGGAGGGGTACTGTAGAAAGACCCAGTAGGGGTACGTGGTCGGGATAGGTCTCAGAAGACACCAAGGTACACTTAAAATGTTGACAAAATAGTTAAAAACATTTTTACGGTAACTTGAAAAATATCCCTAAAGTAACACATTAATGTAACCCATTACACTGGTAAAATTGTTATAATTCATAAGGTCAGGTACTTGTTCTTTACAGAAGGGTAAACAAACACTCAAGAGATTAAAACAAGTACTCATTAAAAGTCAAAAGTCACATGATTAGAAAATGGAAAAACTAACAAATAAGGATTCATAAAATCATAAAAGTAAAAAAAAAAGTTCCTCTCAAACTTTAAAATAAAATACAATAACTTTAATTTTATAGGTGTAAAAGTATACTGAAAGTTAAGGGTTTAGTAGAACAGTAAGAGGAGGGGGTGGAAGAAGTGTGCTGCTTGTCGGAAATTAGAAACAAGGGTTTAAATCAGGAACCTACAGAAAAGGGGGGAAAAATAACTTCGATAACGAAACTTTTGTAACTTATTTAGACTGTAAATTTGAGGAGGTTATATGACAGTATATAAAGGAGACGGTCCTCGGATCTCCAAGTACAATTTTATATCGAACACCACATCTTTAATAACGATTCTTTTCATTCAGTAAAGAAAAAGAAACGTTCTTTGGGGAGCGGTCGTCATCTAGATTTTCCTGATACGTTCGAGAGAGAGAAAAAAAAAAGAAGAGATGTTAAAAACTTGGACAAACTATATTTCCTTGAAGTCTACCCTACTGGGTAATTGGGGAAAGAGATTATGTTTACTGTAACGAAGACATGCGGTCTGTCAACTATCAGCGTCCGACTTAAGAGAAACTTATCTGAAGTAAACCCGTTCAAAATTCCCAGGGAATGTCAGTCAAGTCCCAATATATCGTAGAATTTTTAGGATGTCGATATCCCCGGAATCTCTAATAGATCACACGGACTAAAATAAAAATAAAAATAAAAAAAAATTAAAATTAAAAATAAAATAAAAATAAAAAATTTAAAATTTTAGAAATTAAGAATGTACGCAAGGGTTTGTACTTGGGGGGAGGGTGGAGGGAGGGGTGATGTAGAGAGACCCAGTAGGGGTACGTGGTCGTGGTTCGTACGACGTGGGATGCAGTCTGTACCTGACCGCTAAGTTAAGAATGTACTGTCATANNTCATATGACATAACCACAAAAAGAAAGACCGAATGAAGTGAGACATATTAACCGAGGTCAAAGTAGGTAGAGTAGTCTTACTCTAACGCAAGAATTAAAGGAAAAGTCCATCAAGTAGTAATCATATATATTTGCGTTGACTAAAAACATACAATTAAACATAGGACGTTGAAATGATATAAGTACATTATCAAGATTATTAACACACACACACACATATCTCAGGAAACCTACAAGATGTAGATTCTAAAACAGTGACTTTTATAGTTATAAACTTCAGAGTTATTCCTCCTTTCTCAAGTGTTTACTTTATTTTGTACTGATCTTTTCGTCCTTCTTTTACTACTATTAATTCTTTTAAGAACTCCATGTCTCAAAGTTTCTCACTATCTAGTTTATTTCATTTCGTAACTGACTCTTCAGAGGTGACCAAACACATTTTTCGTTTAGTAACAACCGAATACGTTATCACTATCTCGAATTGTACAAATTTACGGTCTCTTTTCCTCTGTCTTCTCTCTTTATAAACTTCTATGTCCCTTGTCTTTCTTATATGTCTTTCTTCTTAGAAATTCACGATCGAGAGACTCCTATGACCCCCTCTGTTGTAAGACGTGTTTTAACTAGAATTATACCCTCTCCTTAAAGTTACTTCATCTTATATTCGTTTTTGCATCAATCTTAACGTCAAAATCTCTGATACCTACTCTTTTCTTTGGTTGGTATCTAAAGAGTCGTGAAGAAGGACGGTACGTCCTCCGATTAATTTTGAAACATTAAAACTGTAGGTCAGAGATTTTGATGTTTGATTGAATACTCCCACATCACCAGTTTTGTGTCTTATGATATACAAACGAGAGAAAAAAGGAAAAGACAGCAAAAAAGAAAAACCAATATATATCCTTCTCTCCTGGAGAAGATCTACTAAGATGTAACCATGGACGTTTTAAATTTACATCTTTGTCTCTTACAACACCTTCTTAGACAGGAATCTCGTACGGAAAAAAACGCACCGTTCTGGGATCCCCAACCAAATCCCGTCTACGTTTAGAATTAGAGTAGAGACTCTATCTGTGTACTGAGAGACCGGATTACTGGGATGGACAGAGTGAACTGTAGGAGTCACAAGACGAAGAACAATGTCCTTTCTAAGACTCAACCAGTCGAGGAATAAACCGAACAGACGTTTATACCTTCCGAATAGTCTGACCAGTCAACCTATTAGGAAACTGAAAAATGGAGACCTAAAACAAATAATAGTAAACAGATCGTTCCTAAATGAAATGTATAAATGACTTGGGTACTATGGACCCGAGTAGTGTAAATAAGTTTGACTCTGGAGACCTTATAAATCCACTGTCTATTAATATATTACTAAACAATGTACAAGTCAAGTTAAGTCAGTGAGTCAGCACAGGCTGAAAAACGCTGGGGTACTTAGCGTCGTGTGGTCCGGAGGTCAAACTCCACCAATGTTTGTAATTGAACTAATCGAGGACACTTTATCTTTCGTTTCGGTACATGATCCTCATTCGTCCTTCATCCCATAAACATCCAAAGTCATACTACTTCTTCGTACTTTACCGTGACCTCTCTTGTGAGATCGTTCTTTTTATCCTAATGACCCATTGTAGTGTTCGGTAAACTCCAACCTTTGGTGTCTCTATATCACAGGACTAACGTACGTTGACAGTTTACACACTACCACTATCACGTAAATGTCTCGCCAAAGACACGGAAACTTACGGGAAAAGATGAAGATAATTAAATAATTCTCTTTGGACTAGGATATTCATAGTCGAGTGTACGAAGTAAGAGACACTCCGCAAAATTTCGTTCTCTACGATATGTTATTTAAAAACAATCTAATTTTTAATACGAAGGAAAGACGAATGAGAAGATATCAGTAAAAGAATTCAAGAATCACGAAGTCAAAGAAATGGACAGTTTGTACCTACAATTGTTACGGATACATAATTCCGATAAAACACCCAATTTGTTCAAGTGTGTATACTCAATTGTGTATTCTAACACTTCGTCACAAACCGTGTCAAATTTACGAGGTAATTTTAATGAGTATATATAATAAATAGTTACTATCAGAATAATAACTCGAATCATGTCCGAATTGTTCACATCGTCAAGATACAGTTCACGAACGACTTGTTTACTTACTGTCACCTATTCTATTATTTATGTAAAAAAACCTTTCTGACTATCATTGTCACCTTCCTATAAGACTCTACATTATACTTCATTTTCTTTCGTTGTATGTCTGAAACCTTAGTACGACTCAAACATCGACCAACTAGAACTAACTCGTCTAACGATTTAAAGGGACTCAAATTTCAACAAGTAAACGTTTTACTTATATTACCATAAGTTGAGTACCTCAACATCACTACTGATATGTATCAAAGTGAGTTCTTCACTTACCACCACACCACCACCACAAAATCAGTGATTCAACACAGACTGAGAAACACTAGTGGTCTGAGGAGACAGATACCCTAAAGGGTCCGTTCTTAAGACCTCACCCGACGGTAAAGGAAGAGGTCCCCTAGAAGGGTTGAGTCCCTAGCTTGGACTCAGAGTACGTGGCGTCCGTCTAAGAAATGACTGACTCGGTCGTCCCTTCGGCTTCTCCACTGGTGGTCGAAGTAGTGCCTCCAGTGACAACGGAAAGAGGACAGTGAAAAATGGAAAGTTAACAATCTGAATTTTATAATACGTTTCGTAGAGTCATATCATTAAAAAGAAGAAGGATTTTACATTAAAAGTAGAAGTAAAATTAATTGAAGAGGTAGGTCATTCCATTAATAGGACTCACCACTTTCAACCTCACTACCCACGACAAATATTTAAAGTCCACCATGCTACAATCATTATAAGACTACAAACGGATTTATCTCCTTGTCGTTACAAAGTGTTTTCTGTCCTGAGTTAAAACTATGTTTTAGACTTTGTGTTTCTCTGAATAAAACCCTTGTTTTGTTGATTTTTATGACCCCAACACAAATTCAATTGTCGACGTCTGTAATCAGTACTCACACAATGTTTTCTCAATTAAGTCAAGGAACCCACTTTCCCTACGTCTTCCTTCAGATTGTGCCAGACGACTACTCTACTCAGTGACACTAATATTGTCTTTTATTGTATCACCAACTTTTTTCGAGACTAAGGATTAACCAACGATGTCACGTTCTAGTCGGATAGAATTTTTCAGTGTCTGGTTATCATGTGAGTCTCCTTTTATCAAATACTCCAGGTGATCCTGGAGTAACTAAGTATTTGTTAAACTCAAAAGGGTAATGGAAAAAAAATTTGACATAAAAGTTCCTAGTTCCCTTTCACTTGGTCAAGAAACTAAGAACTGAAACCCCCTCACTCTCTCCCAACTCAAATCCGTCAGTAAAAGGGGTGGAACTTAGGTTCACAATCTCTCATATAAATAAAGAATTAATTACACTTGTCGACAAATACTGTTTCTTTTCTCCTTTCTATTTATTTAGGTGATTATGAATAAAGTCGGAGTACAAAATGGTGTAACAAGAGTAAAAAGAGAAAGAGAGAGTGAGTGGTCAGAATATAAAATTCCAAGATGGGAATTTACGTCGCACAGGTAGGGATAATCAGGTCGAAGTAAATAGTTATTTAAAAAATTTTTTTATCAGAGATAAAGGGACACAAAAGGGACTCAATAAAAAGTTTTATCTACTTTTCATAGTAAGAGTTTTGGTTCAGTAAGTATAGTGAAGAGAAGTCAACGAGGGGACCCAAAGGTGTAAACGAATTGTAATTACCAGGAAACATTTCTGTACATTGGAACTGGAGGAGAGGTCAGAATGACTGAACACCTAAAGAAGAAGACTGTAATATGACAACGTCGATAATTTACGTACAAAGAAAACATATATAAGAACGACTACAGGCAAACATATATGACACTCGGAAAGGACCCGACAGGAAGGAAACCGGAAGTAGTGAACAGTTTACAATCAAGAGGGAAGTTTTGGGGTGAGTCAATAAAGAAGATGACAATTTGAAAGGGACACCGAGTACATCTTAGTCTATGAGTGAGAACAGAGACACGGTGGTACATGTCATAAGAAGATAGCGACGGATAGAGAGAGAAGGGTAGTACCAAAAATATTGATGGAAGTGATGGTCTGTGACTCGATGAATGTCCGTGTCGTGTAAGTCGAAGAAGAGAAATTAAAGGTTTTCTGAACTATGTCCCATCTCCTATTTTTCTTTTAAACCAACTCGAATTAAGTGTTTAATATCTATTACTATTTGAAGTAGTTGTTGTATCATATTTGTTTTCGTATTTGTTAATTAAGATCAAAAGGAATGAAACGGTAATTTTGAATGTCCTACATCTTTTCTATCTATAAGAGACATCTGAAACCGAAAGACGTATCAATGTCTTCCTCAACTTATCTATTATCAGTTGAGGGAAAAGTCGTTTTTATATAAAATTCGGATATAACTCTGGTGACCTTATTCGATTTGTTTGAGACAGACACAGAGAATATTACCGACGTACTAGAATAAAAAGTTTGTTAAATATAGTATAACAATCCATCAATGTTATCCTTTTTCCTCAGGTTTTACCACCACCGGTTTTCTGACGACAACGATGACGACGACGATTCAACGAAGTCAGCACAGGCTGAGACACGCTGGGGTATCTACCGTCGGGTGGTCCGAGGGGGCAGGGACCCTAAGAGGTCCGTTCTCGTGACCTCACCCAACGGTAACGGAAGAGGTTACCTACTTTCACTTTTCACTTTCACTTCAGCGAGTCAGTACAGGTTGAGAATCGTTGGGGTACCTGACGTCGGACGGTCCGAGGAGGCAGGTACCCTAAAAGGTCCGTTCTCATGACCTCACCCCACTGTAACTTTTCTTTCTCTTTTCGGACACTTTTACCTTGTTTTCTTCTGTGCACCTTGTCTCACTCTTGAAGTCCACTTTGTTTGTGTGGGGAAAGAACCAATCGGGTTAAACGTATCCCGTCCGAGACGTCCCTCTTCTGGTTACATATTTTCCTCCTTCGATTCTGTCTAACTCCGGAGAAGAAACCCGGTGGGAACTGGGTGGGAGTACGGAGTTCCTACATGATAGGAAACGAACTCTTATTTTGAGACTCGACATTGGCTCGATATTGTGACCAGGAGACAAAGTCTAGAAACGACGTCGTTCTGTCTTGGTTCCTTTAATGTGTGAGGAGACCGTTATAGTACGTTTATGGTATAAGGTCTCTGATCATCCAATGAAGGACCCTTCCTGACAATTTCCACTTAAATGTAGAAATCCACTTTCCGTCGAAAAAGTTATTAGTACACCAAGTTTTCAACTCCATGTATTTCCCTCGTCCAAACAAACCGTATCGATCTTAAGTGAAACATAACCGATCATGAAATTATAAAGGTGTGATGATAAAAAAAAAAAATTTAGGACTATGTTGGATAAGTTACTGAATCTCCGTTTATAAGACACAAGAGGAAACAAAAGTTCGAAAGTCAAAACCTCATACTCATTATATAATAGATTCAAAGTCCGGTTCCAGTGTGTTTGACAAAATGAAACTCAACTTTATTTGTAGTTCGATGAGTTATACTATCTTAATCGATTAGAACGTCGTAAAAGTCCTCCGACTTAAAAAGGGAGTTAAAAATACAGTGTCACTACATAAAGTTTCTTTCAGTCTTTACTAAAGTTTGAAAACACTGAAGTCTACACCTTTTACATACGGGACTATCTAAAAACATGTAAGGTCCATGGACCTCTTACACACACACCACCACCCCACTATCCCTCTTCCTTCCCTTATCTCTCTTACATATACCCCCTTTCATTGTCACAATCAGTGAGTAAAGGTAGAGAAACGTTGGAGTACAGATCAGTTTCGATACCAAAAAGGTCATCAGTACATACCTACACTCTCAACCTGACACTTCTTCCGACTCGTGGCTTCTTAACTGTGAAAACTTGACACCACAACCTCTTTTGAGAACTCTCAGGGAACCTGACGTTCCTCTAGGTTGGTCAGGCAAAACTTCCTCTAGTCGAGACCCTAAAGAAACCTTCCTTACTACCATTTCGACTTTGAGGTCATGAAACCGGTGGAGTACGCTTCTCAACTGAGTGACCTTTTCTGAGACTACGACCCTCCCTAACCCCTATCCTCCTCTTCCCCTGTTGTCTCCTACTCTACCGACCTTCCGTAGTGACTGAGTTACCTGCACTCAGACTCACTTGAGACCCTCAACTACTGCCCGTCCCTCGGGACCACACGACGACAAGTACCCCAGTGTCTCTCAGTCTGTGTTGACTCGCTGACTTGACTCGACTTGACTTGACATCGAGTAGTCCGAGGAGACAGGTACCATAAGAGGTCCGTTCTTAAGACCTCAACTACTCGTAAGGGAAAAGGTCCCCTAGAAGGGTTGGGTCCGTAGTTTAGAACTAAAGAGTGTAATGTCCGTCTAAGAAATGGAAGACTCGGTAATCCCTTCTGATAAATCCCCTTTTTGATTCTCGGTTATTTATGGATTTATAAAGACCTCTATTAGACCGATTCAAAATTTCATTCACAATTTACAATCCTTGATTATGTTCCCTTTGATCTCATTACTCAAAAAGTAAAATATACTCTGTCTGTTATATCTAAATGAACGAATGGAAAGAAATTGAACTGAAGTCTTATGAAATTAAAAAAGGTCTTATGAAAATTTTAGTACTCTAGTCGTTATGAAATTATTCCGAAAAAAGGTACATTCCTCTAAAGTCTAAGTCTTTGTATTATTATACATATATTGACCCATATTCTTCGGGACGTACACTTATATACCAGTCCTTCTTCCGAATCCTGAAATGTTCAACTCGTCAGAACTCATACTTACAGTCAAACTTTTGTCTTCCCTGTATTTACTCATCTCATCCCTTTCCGGTGGGTGAGGTCATAAGACCGGAGCTCTTAAGGTACCTGACATATCAGGTACCCCCAGTGTTTTTATGTACTAACTTGTTGAAAGTAAAGTGAAAGTTTACTCGTCTTTAATCTACACTTTAACAATGTTAAAGGTTTGTTCTAGATGGACTCTTACGTTTTTGGAAATGGAAACCTTCTGTTTATACGATTCAGTGAAGTCAACACAGGTTGATACACACTGGGGTATCTGCCGTCGGGTAGTCCGAGGGGGTAGGGACCCTAAGAGGTCCGTTCTCATGACCTCACCCAACGGTAACCGAAATCTTCTGTTTATATAAAGGAAAATTTAAATTCCACTTTAAACTTTGTACTTAAATATTTTAAAGATACACTTACGAAAATAGGTATTTCTTTTTTTACGGTGGAATCTATTTATTAATTTCTATGACCTTTTCTTTATAGTACAGTTTCTGACCCATACTGATCGGTAATACTATATTGATTCTTTATTACTATTCAAATAAGTATCCGTCTACTCTTCATGAAAAAAAATGAAAGTCTAAAGGGTTAGTATCGTAAGAACTTTAATTGGTCATCGATCAATTCCTTAATACTTGTAGTAAGTGATATAGTAAATTTCAAAATAAATAGTGATCATATCATAGTTGTAAATGTCCATATACAAAGTAATAAGATAAAATTTGTGTTTCGTATAATTTTATATTAAAAAAATATAAATAGACGAAATAATTCCATACTAAATGTACTTTGTGTTAAGTTGTAAATTAACATATCCAATTACTTAGAATTGTTTACCAATATAAACACGTCCTTGATGTTGTTAGTACTACATCTTATAAAGGTCCTGGGGGTTTTAAGAGATCATTGGAAAACGTCAGTCAAAGGAGTAGATTCAACAACTCACGTAACCAGATTCAACAAAAATGAAATAATAGGAAAATTACAGACTTTAAAGAGTTCACTATGCGGAATGTAGTAAGGATTATAACTCTATATATAGAAGAGAAAAAAGAAAAATTTTTTTAAACAAATAAAAATAAATAAATAATTTTTAAAAAAGAAAAAGAATTAAAATAATAATGAAAAATGAAATGTTATAACATAATCAAAACGGTGTGTAGTTGTACTTAGGCGGTGTCCACATGTACACAAGGGTTAGGACGTTGGGGGAGGGTGGAGGGGATGGTGTGGTAGGAAGGCCCAGTAGGGTCATGAGGTCGGGGTTCGTAGGACGTGGGACGTAGTTTGGATCTGACCGCCGAATAAAGAATATACTATAATATGTACAAAGTTACGGTAAGAGGGTTTAGTAGGATGGGAGAGGGAGAGGGAGAGGGTGTCTCAGGTTTTCTGACAAGATATGTAGACAAAGAAAACGACAGAGCGTATGTCCCAATAGCAATGGTAGAAAGATTTAAGGTATATATACGTAATCATATGATATAACCACAAAAAGAAAGACCGATTGAAGTGAGACATATTAACCGAGGTCAAAGTAGGTGGAGTAATCTTCACTAAGTTTACATAATAAAAATTACCGACTCATTAACTTCCTATTAACGAAATTCTTAAAACAACAAAAGACAGTTTGTATTTGTACTTAGTCGGTATCCATATATCTACAGGGGAGGGAGAACCTGGGGAGAGGCTAGAGGAAGGGTAAGGGTGGGTAGATTCAACTGTGTCTCGGGGACAAACTCAAGGGACTCTGTATGTGTTTTAAGTGTAACCGATAGATAAAATATATCATTGTATTCAAAGCGTCTCTTCCGCTACCGTGGGGTGAGGTCATGAGAACGGACCTTTTAGGGTACCTGCCTCCTTGGACCACCCGACGTCAGGTACCCCAGCGATTCTCAGCCTGTACTGACTCGCAGAAGTGAAAGTGAAAAGTGAAAGTAGGTAACCTCTTCCTTTACCGTTGGGTGAGGTCACAAGAACGGACCTCTTAGGGTCCCTGGTCCTTCGGACCACCCGACGGCAGATGCCCCAGCGTGTCTCAGCCTGTGCTGACTTCGCTGAATCGTCGTCGTCGTCGTTATTGTATTCAAAAGTACTATGAGAGAGGTATGTAGAGTTGAAGAGGAGAGAGAGGGACACACGTATTCAGACAAGAGACACAGACAAAGAGGTAACGACGGAACGTTTATTTAAGTAGTCGTGGTAATAGAAAGAGAAAAAAACTGAATGAAGTGAGACGTGTTATCCGAGGTCAAAGTCGGTGGATTAATCTTGACTGAGTTTACACAAGGAAAAATACCGACTCATTATAAGGTAACACATAGACATGACGTCGAAGAAATCGGTAAGTATACAACTACCTGTATGTCCAACGAAGGTACAGGATCGATAATATTTATCACGAAGTTACTTGTAACCCCATGTACATAGAAAAAGTTGAAACCAAAGGAGACATATACGGATCCTCACCTTAACAACCTAGTATACAACTAAAATAATGATCAAAGAATTCCTTAGAGGTATGACAGAAGGTATCACCGACATAGCTAAACGTAAGGGTGGTTACCATGTTCAAGTCAGGTTAAGCCAGTGAATCTGTACAGGTGGAGAAACACTGAGGTACCTGACGTCGTGCGGTCCGGAGGGACAGGTAGTGGTTGAGGGTCTCAAATGAGTTTAAGTACAGGTAACTCAGTCACTACGGCAGGTTGGTAAAGTAGGAGACAGTAGGGGAAGAGGGTGTAAGTTAGAAAGGGTCGTAGTCCCAGAAAAGATTACTCAGTCGAGAAGAGTAGTCCACCGGTTTCATAACCTCAAAGTCGAAGTCGTAGTCAGGAAGGTCACTAGTAGGTCCTGACTAAAGGAAATCCTACCTGACCAAACAAGAGGAACATAGGTTCCCAGAGAGTTCTCAGAAGAGGTTGTCGTGTCAAGTTTTCGTAATTAAGAAACCACGAGTCGAAAGAAATATCATGTTGAGAGTGTAGGATGTGCTGATGATCTTTTTGGTATCGGAACTGATCTACCTGTAAACAACCGTTTCATTACAGAGACGAAAAATTATGCAACAGATCCAACCAGTAAAAACGTAATTTACAAGGGAACCATAGAGATTAAAAGAACTTCTCTAGAGATCAGGAAGCGTAAGACAACAAAACGAGATAAAGAAACATAACTAGCGACTCCTTCCAAAGAATAGAGAAGAACGATAAGAAACCATGAGACGTAAGTCTACGAATATAGAAAGGAAAAGAGGAAACGAAAAGCGGAGAGAAGAAAAGTGTCGATAAAAATTCCGGAGGAGTCTGTCGGTAAAACGAAAAAACGTAAAGAAAAGGTACCCCTACCAGAACTAGGGACAGAGGACATGTTACAGTACTTGGAGGTAGGTATCAAGTAGTCCGTGAGATAGATAGTCTAGATTCGGGAATTTAGATAAAGAGTGAAGGTGACATATTAGTATTTCCTAAACTAAATCCAGTATGGACTTACCAGACCACCAAAAGGGATGAAAGAAGTTAAAGTCAGACTTAAACCGTTATTCCTCAAGTACTAGACTCGGTGTCAGTCGAGGACCAGAATAAAAACAACTGACATATCTCGAAGAGGTAGAAACCGACGTTTCTTATATTAGTCAGGTCAAAACCACAACTGGTAGACCACTACAGGTACACATCTCAGAAGAGAACACAACAACCTTCTCCCACAAACGATCCTGGTCACGTAAAAGAACCGTTTTGAGTTAATCAGAAACGGGACGAAGTAAGGCGTAAGGTTCCGGTTTAAACGGACAATGAAGTCCACAAAGAACTGAANCTAGACTCGGTGTCTGTCGAGGACCAGAATAAAAACAACTGACATATCTCGAAGAGGTAGAAACCGACGTTTCTTATATTAGTCAGGTCAAAACCACAACTGGTAGACCACTACAGGTACACATCTCAGAAGAGAACACAACAACCTTCTCCCACAAACGATCCTGGTCACGTAAAAGAACCGTTTTGAGTTAATCAGAAACGGGACGAAGTAAGGCGTAAGGTTCCGGTTTAAACGGACAATGAAGTCCACAAAGAACTGAAGGATGAAAACGTAAGGTCAGGGGATATTACTTTTCCTGTAGAAAATACCCACAATCAAGAATTTCCAGCACATCCAGAAGTATCCGGGTAAGTTGAAGTCAAACAAGTCCCAATGACCGACCCCGTATCTGAACCTAATGACACTATAACTTACCAAACGGAGCCTTTACTTGTCTCTAGTAAGACGGCAAAAACTCTAACGTAGGTTCAAGACGTAAAACCTGAGAAAACAACTGGTACTACCGAGGAGGTAAAGAAGATTCCCTAAGAACGGACGTCATCATCTATATTACCAGTAGACTCAATTTAAGTGGGTAAGATCAGGTAAAATCAAGCGACTAAGGATCTTACAGTTGCAAATGACAACGGAAGAGGACAAACTGGTTAAACGGAACTAAGTACCTGAACTGTAAGGTCCAAGGATACGTTATAACGAGAAATGTCGTAGTCTGGAACAAAGATAGTGGTCAATGTAGGTGTTGACCCACAACAAAAACGAAACCGAGGTAGGGAAGTAAGAAAGACCTCAATAAAGAGGTGACTAGAGATCATCGTATAACCCGTGAATGACTGGACCCCTCAAGGGGAAAGTCATAGGATAGTAAAACGGAAAAGTATGACAAATACCCAAGAGTTCCGTTCTTATGACTTCACCAAACGATATGGGAAGAGGGTACCTGGTGTTTCTACCCGAGTTATTTCCTGTCTTTACATACCTGGATTGTCTTCGTCTTCTATAATTCTTCTCCACCGTTCTTATGTGTCTTCTTGACATGTTTTTTCTAGAAGAGTTGGTTCTATTAGTGTTACCATACTAGTGAGGGGATCTCGGTCTGTAGGACCTTACACTTCAGTTCACCCGGAATCTTTTATAGTGATACTTGTTTCGATCACCTCCACTACCTTAAGGTCGACTCGATAAAGTTTAGGACTTTCTACTACGACACTTTCACGACGTGAGTTATACGGTCGTGTAAACCTTTTGAGTCGTCACCGGTGTCCTGACCTTTTCCAGTCAAAAGTAAGGTTAGGGTTTCTTTCGGTTACGTTTTCTTACGAGTTTGATGGTGTGTTAACGTGAGTAGAGTTTGCGATCATTTCATTACGAGTTTTAAAAGGTTCGGTCCGAAGTCGTTATGCACTTGGTACTTGAAGGTCTACAAGTTCGACCAAAATCTTTTCCATCTCCTTGGTCTCTAGTTTAACGGTTATAGGCGACCTAGTAGCTTTTTTGTGCTCTAAAGGTCTTTTTGAAGATAAAGACAAAATAACTGATACGGTTTCGGAATCTGACACACCTAGTGTTCTTTGACACCTTTAAAGACTTTCTCTTCCCTTATGGTCTGGTGGACTGGTCGGAGAACTCTTTGATATACGACCAGTCCTTCGTTGTCAATCTTAACCTGTACCTTGTTGTCTGACCGAGGATTATCCTTTTCCTCATGTAGTTCCGACATATGACAGTGGGACGAATAAATTGAATATACGTCTCATGTAGTACTCTTTACGACCTGACCTTCTTCGTGTTCGACCTTAGTTCTAACGACCCTCTTTATAGTCAGGGGAGTCTATACGTCTACTATGGTGGGAATACCGTCTTTCACTTCTCTTTGATTTTTCGGAGAACTACTTTCACTTTCTCCTCTTACTTTTTCAACCGAATTTCGAGTGGTAAGTCTTTTGCTTCGAGTACCGTAGACCAGGGTAGTGAAGTACCCTTTATCTACCCCTTTGTCACCTTTGTCACCGACTGAAATAAAAAAACCCGAGATTTTAGTGACGTCTACCACTAACGTCGGTACTTTAATTTCCTGTGAATGAGAAATCTTCCTTTCAATACTGGTTGGATCTATCGTATAAGTTTTCGTCTTATTAATGGAACGGTTGTTTCCAGACAGATCAGTTCCGATAGCAAAAAGGTCACCAGTACATACATACACTCTCAACCTGACTTCTTTCGACTCGCGACTTCTTAGCTACGAAAACTTGACACCACAACCTCTTCTGAGAACTCTCAGGGTACCTGACGTTCCTCTAGGTTGGTCAGGTAAGACTTCCTCTAGTCGGGACCCTAAAGAAACCTTCCTTACTACGATTTCGACTTTGAGATCATGAAACCGGTGGAGTACCCTTCTCAACTGAGTAACCTTTTCTGAGACTACGACCCTCCCTAACCCCTATCCTCCTCTTCCCCTGTTGTCTCCTACTCTACCGACCTACCGTAGTGCCTGACCTACCTAAACTCAGAATCACTTGAGGTCCTCAACCACTAACTGTCCCTCCGGACCACACGACGTCATGTACCCTAGCGTTTCTCAGCCTGTGTTGATTCGTTGACTTGACTGACTCCAACCAGTATTGGAAAGAAGATTCCTAGTTCACAGAGAATTAAAGGACCGACGTCAGTGGTAGACGTCACTAAAACCTCGGGTTTTTTTATTTCAGTCGGTCAAAGATGACAAAGAGGTAAATAAACGGTATTTCACTACCCTGACTTACGGTACTAGAAACAAAAGAATTTAAACTCGAAAATCGGTGGAAAAAAGTCAGAGGAGAAAGTGAATGTAGTTCTTCGAGAAATCATTAAGAAGTGAAAGACGGTATTCACACCAAAGTAGACGTATAGACTCCAATAATTATAAAGAAGATCGTTAGAACTAAGGTCGAACACGAAGGAGATCGGGTCGTAAAGAGTACTACATGAGACGTATATTCAATTTATTCGTCCCACTGTCATATGTCGGAACTACATGAGGAAAAGGATAAACCTTGGTCAGACACCAAGGTACAGGTCAAGATTGACAACGAAGGACTGGACGTATATCCAAAGAGTTCTCAGTCCAGTCCACCAGACCATAAGGGTAGAGAAATTCTTAAAAGGTGTCAAATAACACTAGGTGTGTCAGCTTCCGAAACCGTAGTAGTTATTTCGTCTTTATCTATAAAAAGACCTTGAGAGAACTAAAAAACTACTGGGTCGTCTACAACCGTTACCTAGAGATCAAGGAGACGTAAAAGATTTTGATCGAATTTGGAGAACTTCAAGTATCAAGTACATAACAACTTCGGACCGAACCTCTTAAAACTCGTAATGAAATGATCACACACTCTACTCACATTAACATGCCATCAAACTCGTAAAAAACCGTAACGGGAAGAAACCTTAACCTTACTTTTGACTGGAAAAGGTCAGGACACCGGTGACGACTCAAAAGGTTTACACGACCGTATAACTCACGTCGTGAAAGTGTCGTAGGAGGTGTAGGAGAGGTTGTAAATAACAAACATCTGAAACACTACTACCGGTAAGAATGACCACACTCCACTATAGAGTAACATCAAAACTAAACGTAAAGAGATTATTACTCGCTAAAACTCGTATAAAAGTAGACAAACAATTAGTAGACATACGGAAGAAATCTGTTTAAAGACAAATACAGAAAGGGGTGAAAAACTAATCCAACAAAAAAAAAGACCGTAACTCAAGATACTCGACGACATATAAAACCTTTAATTAAGAAACAGGCAACAAAGTAAACCATGATAAAAGAGGGTAAGGAAAAGTGGAACAAATATCAAAGAAAACGATACGTTTTTGAAAATTCAAATTGATCCGGGTTAAACAAATGAAAACAAAAGTAAAGGTAATGAGGTTCTCCTCGCAGTACCTCCGAGAACAAAACTAAATACAGCGATTAACAAGACGGAGACGAAAGGAGATTCTCAAAAGATCAAAGACTAGAATGTAAAACTAGAAATTAGGTAAAACTCAAATAGAAACACGCACCACAATCTTCCACAAGAATAAAGTAAGAAAATGTACATCGACAGGTCAAAAGAGTCGTGGTAAATAACTTCTCCGACAGAAACGGGACAACATGTAAGAACGGAGGAAACAGTTTTTATTCCACGCGTCTCCACACACCCAAATAGAGACCCGAAAGAGAGAACAAGGTAACTAGATATAAAGACAAAAACACGGTTATGGTATGACAGAACTACTGACATCGAAACATCATGTTTACGTACTTACTTAAAACTTCATATAAGTTAGAGAAGGATACATAAGTATAAATACCATAATAAACGGTAACTTATGGTCATTTATTAAAGTTTCAGTAAAATACAGATTAGGTGAGTCATTCTTAGATCACTCCTAGTGTACGTAATTAAGAAGACCTCCAACCTCTATTATCTATTTATTTTACGTCAGAGACGGGATATTAGTTTATTTTATCTAAAAACCTTTTTATAACAATTGACAGTTTAGTGTAGGTGATTTGGGTCTCACGGGTACGAACTGATATTGAAAAGGACAGACTAAGTTATATAAAATAATCTTTTTATTTCAAATTTTCAATCACGTATTAAATGACTAATGAACGATGAGAGTAGTATATACTTTAAAACTCGACTATAAAATAGTGAGTTAAAAGACAACTCCCTTGTCATCTCTGATTTAAAGATATCAACATGTGACACGTAAGTGTATACTCGTGTCTTTCAACGTAAGTCTTTACTATAATTATTCGTAAGACCTCTTTATATGTCACTTTCTACAGTCTAAGGACTAGAGACTTCTAAATCGAAGTCGTGGTCCCTGGTCCAAACTGGTGAGTCACGAGAACACACCGTCCTCAAAATAATGTCACTTCTCCCTGTCTCTTTCGAAGACTGTATCTGTAGTCTTCCCCCACCTCTCACAGGGGGAGTGATCAGATTCGTTCCCTCAATATATAAAAATCAATCAGTAATGTTATTTAGTTTTCTACAGAGTTCCAACATTTTAAAATGGTCTGGATGAGGGTGTTAAATGTAAAATTCCATTGTCCTAATCTTGAATTGTTATCTTTCTAGAAGGGTTTGGGTGAGGGTATTATATGTAGAATTGTCCTAATCAGTCTTCCAAAAGTCCTTCCTGTTTGACAGGAGTTTGACCCGTGACAACAACAATATATTAGAAATCATATTAGAAATTTGAACCAACAAACAACAAACAACGTCAAGGTCCGAATTTCTATTTGGTAAATACACTGATTCTGATTCCTTACATCTTAAATTTTTCTGTAAACAGGAAAGGAGGAGAAACTCTTAAGGATCTAGGGACAGAGGAGTTCTCGGGGTCTGAGGAAAGAGGAGGAACTCCTAGGGCCTGAAGAATAGTTGGACGACTCGTTAATTGAGAGAGTTCTCATAAAATTTTCTCTTAAAAAATTTCACAAAATGTGGTCCATAGTGAATTTTTTTAGAATAGAAAATTTCATGACGACTTTCTCAGTTCCTTTAATTTTCTACGAACGAGGAACCTTCTTTTCGATCCTGGTTGAATTTGTCGTATAATTTTTCGTCTCTGTAATGAAACGGTTGTTTCCAGATAGATCAGTTTCGATACCAAAAAGGTCATCAGTACATACCTACACTCTCAACCTGATATTTCTTTCGACTCGTGGTTTCTTAACTATGAAAACTTACCACCACAACCTTTTCTGAGAACTCTCAGGGAACCTGACGTTCCTCTAGGTTGGTCAGGTAGGATCTCCTTTAGTCAGGACCTACTAGTGACTTTCCTGACTACGACTTCGACTTTGAGATTATGAAACCGGGGGACTACACTTCTTGACTGAGTAATCTTTTCTGGGACTACAACCCTTTCTGACTTCCGTCCTCCTCTTCCCCTACTGTCCAACTCTACCAACCTACCGTAGTGACTGAGTTACCTGTACTCAAACTCATTTGAGACCCTCAACCACTACCTGTTCCTTCGGACCTCGTCTTCGGACCACACAAATTCAGGTACCCTAACGTTTCTTAACCTGTACTGACTCGTCGACTTGACTTAACTTGTGGTCCATAGTAAATAAAAAACAATGTGCCGGATAAACCATTTCTGGATGGACGAGTTTTCTTTCTTGTTGTACTAATGACAACATTAAAAAATAAGACTCCCCTACGATACCCTCGTCCTTATAGTGTCCGTTAAGTAAATTTTTTCCAAGATAGTGATCGTTACTTATCCCAAATTAAAGTAATACCAAGTTTTCAGAGGGTTCCCATAGTAAGACTAAAGAACAAGACCCTCGGTTAACACAATAATCTTATTGTTCTACCATATAAAAACATTAGTGGAGGTAACCGAAAAATAAAACTTCTCTCACATACAAAGTGAACACTACCTCCTCTACTCAACTCAATCTATAGCTAGAGATCTTATTTCGGACCCTTACTTCACCTATAAGATCCGTTTCGAGATTCACTGTTCAAAACTAATCAGAAAGAATTGGAGTCCGTTAAAGAACTAACCGATTGTTACTTATCCGAAAGTCTGTAATGTGTCGATTGTACTAGGATAAAGTCTTTACATTCCTTGTTTCCTCTTTCAACCGTCTAAGGTTTTAAATACTTCTATGACTAAGTTCGTATGACCTAAGTAAGTTGACACCATAAAGACCATCCTGCAACTTCCCTTTTGTCATGTGACTCTTGAAACACTAGTAAGTATGTATATACTAAGTAAATGTGAAGCTTTGAGAAAAGAGATGTAAATAAACTACACCTAATATTTTGATTTGTGTCCTAAGATCAATTTTCCTTTTCTCGTTTTGTATTATACTTCTCGGATGTTACGAGTGTTATCAACTTGTGAGTCAAAATTGAGACTTAAAGGACATTTGGTTTCGTCTTACTTTGGATATAACCCTATATATCAAGAATCTGAACAACCCAACGACCAAACTGAGTAGTTGAATTATCGACATTCATTTAATAAATAAAAGAGAGAAGGAGAGATTAGGAGTCCCGAAGGGACCACCGAGTCTGTCATTTCTTAGACGGACGTTAAGTCCTCTGGACCCAAGTTAGGGTCCTAACCCTTGTAGACGACCTCCTCCCGTACCGTTGGGTGAGGTCATAATAACGGATCTCTTAGGGGTACCTATCTCCCGAGGTCAGGTATCCCAGTGTTACAACCTGTACTGACTCGTTGATTCGTGTGAGATTAGGAGTTCGTGTTCTCCTCTATTATCATGGATGTAGAATCCCGACAAAACCCTTGGTGACGATAGCGATGTACATTCTGTGCATTTTCTCGTGACATGGGTAACGTTTACGAGTCATATCAAGTTATTCATAATCGTTACTTATAATTATCACAATATTAACAGACGATTTACTCTCATACTAGTAAATATATCCATCAAAGAAGGAGGGAAGTCAAGTCAAGTCAACGAGTCAGCACAGGTTGAGAAACACTGAGGTACTTATCGTCGTGTGGTCCGGAGGGACAGGTAGTGGTTGAGGACCTCAAGTGAGTCTGAGAGTAGGTAGTTCAGCCACTACGGTAGGTCGGTAGAGTAGGAGACAGTAGGGGAAGAGGAGGACGGGGGTTAGGGAGGGTCGTAGTCTCAGAAAAGGTTACTCAGTTGAGAAGTGTACTCCACCTGTTTCATGAGTCGAAATCGTAGTCAGGAAGGTTTCTTTAGGGTCCCGACTAGAGGAAGTCTTACCTGACCAACCTAGAGGAACGTCAGGTTCCCTGAGAGTTCTCAGAAGAGGTTGTGGTGTCAAGTTTTCGTAGTTAAGAAGCCACGAGTCGGAAGAAGTGTCAGGTTGAGAGTGTAGGCATGTGCTGGTGACCTTTTTGGTATCGGAACTGATCTGCCCGGAATCAGCTGTTTCATTATAGAGACGAAAACTTATACGATTTTTTCGTGTATCCCGGTCCTATTGAACTTCCCTTTAACGAATCATCTTATGTGAGGAATAAATTCACACTGTAAGTTTTTCCGTGTTCTTATATAAGATGGTTTCATACAAAGAAAAATAGTTGAGATGGGTCTTTGGCTCTGGACTTGTAATTACGTATTACGTCTTTTCCGTAAAACGTCGTTTCGTTACTTCGTCATATCATACCTATGACCTAAAGGACAATTAGATAATGTCCTCATTTCCAGACTCTTGAACCCCATAACATGTGTACTCCGGTGGAGAAGTTAATGATTCTCAGACTTCATCGAAAACGAACCGAACTCAGTGAAGGTTCGACTTAAGACAATTCACTTCTCCATGAGAAGACACACCACTGATTACACTCCTGACGTACGAACTCAATAGTCTGAAATTTCTCGGTCTGAACCGAAAACGCTTCTACACCTTTCGTTTTAACAAAAGAACGATGTTCCAAATTGAATGAAAGAGTGTAGTCAATCAGAGGTCTTACAGACATCCATTTTACCTATAAAAAAGACGTTTTACTCGAATTTAGATAACTTAATGAACGGTGTAATGTACCTACTCTTTTAAAATTGAAATTCTTTTAAATTCCTCTTTACAATAGTAATATAGTAAGATTGGGGAGTTTTGTTTTTTCTTTTTAAACACACTCAGAATACTTGTTCCAGGTGTAAAGTTACCCCGAGAAAAGATCGACCAGACGGTCTTAGTTGACCGAGGATTTTTATGGTCATCCTTCAGTTTAACTGTTCAATTCTAATGATGATGTCTGTCAGGAGAATTATCATATTAAGATCACAACTGAAACAAGATACTAAGGTCTAAAAACGAACCTCCACATAAAATGGTCGTATACTATTTACGGTAGAGTGATCTTTTTTTGCTAACACGATAAAAAACATTAACTTGGTTTAGTTAAGTTGTGTATATAGTTTTATAAATTTATATTTAAAATTTTAACACACACGTAGATCCTGTATCTTCATTACTTTCTATCATTTTCACTTTCAACTATTCAGTACAGACTGAGAAACACCGGGGTACCTGACGTGTCAGGTACCTTAAGAGGTTCGGTCTTACGACTCATCCAACGGAAAGGGAAGAGGTCCTCTAGAAGGGTTGGGTCCCTAGTTTAAGACCAGAGGGTGTAACGTCCGCCTAAGAAACGGTTGACTCGATAGTCCCTTATCATGTTGAATTTGAATTCTAAGTCTCAATAAAAAATTATTCGATAAGGAAGATCACCTCATCTTCATACTATTTTCTAGTTTCTTCTGACCCTTTACTCAATGTGAAAAAGATCAAGTCGAGTTGATGTCTATCAGATGACCATTTCTTGTGGTTAAGACCGATACCTAAATCTCTTCCTTGACCTGAAATCAGATTCAAAATTACAAATGAACGACACATGAATGACACATATCTATCTTATAAAGACTTTCAAGACAAACTTCAAGAGACTGAAACCTTCTTCTTTTTAGGATAAACTCCTTAAAGTACTCCTAAAAAAATTTATCTTTGATATCAATTTTAACAGAGTGAAACTTAATCTATATCCTGTACGGATGAACCACAACTAACTCTATCACTATTAATAACGGAACTAAGGACAGAGTACATGTTATAGTACTTGGAGGTAGGTATCAAGTAGTCCGTGAGACAGATAGTCTAGATCAGAGAATTTAGATAAAGAGTGAAGGTGACATATCAGTATTCCCTAAACTAAAATCCAGTATGTACTTACCAGATCACCAAAAGGGATGAAAGAAGTTAAAGTCAGACTTAAACCGTTATTCCTCAAGTACTAGGTTCGGTGTCGGTCGAGGACCAGAACAAAAACGACTGACATATCTCGAAGAAGTAGAAACCGACTTTTCTTATATTAGTTAGACTAAAACCACAGCTGATAGACCACTACAGGTACACATCTCAGAAGAGAACACAACAACCTTCTCCCACAAACGATACTGGTCACGTAAGAGAACCGTCTTGAGATAATCGGAAACCGTACGAAGTAAGACCTGAGGTTCCGGTTTAAACGGACAATGAGGTCCACAAAGAACTGAAGGATGAAAACGTAAGGTCAGGGGATATTACTTTTCCTGTAGAAAAGACCCACAATCAAGATCTTCCAGAACATTCAGAAGTATCTTGACAAGTTGAAGGTGAAGAAGCCGCAATGACCAGTCCCGTATCTGAACTTAATGGCACTATAGCTTCCCAAACGGAACCTTTGCTTGTCTCTAGTAAGATAGCAAAAACTCTAACGTGGTTTCATTACGTAAAGTCTGAGAGAACAACTGATACTACCGAGGAGGTAAAGAAGATTCCCTAAGGACGGGTGTCATCATCTATATTACCAGTAGACTTAATTTAAGTGGTTAAAGTCAGGCAGAATCAAGTGACTAAGGATCTTACAGCTATAAGTGAGAACAGTAGAGGACAAACTGGTGAAGGTTAAACGGAACTAAGTACCTGGATTGAAAGGTCCAAGGATACTTTATAACGAAAAATCTCGTAGCTTAGAACGAAGATAGTGGTCAGGGTAAGTGTTGACCTACAACAAAAACGAAACCTAGGTAGGGAAGTAAGAAAGACTTCAATAAAGAGGTGACTAGAGATCATCGTATAACCCGTGAATGACTGGACCCCTCAAGTAGAAAGTCACAGGATAGAAAAACGGAAAAGTATGACAAGTACCCCAAGACTTCCGTTCTTATGACTTCACGAAACGGTAAGGGAAGAGGTCACCTGATGTAAGACAGTCCTTCGTTGTCAACCTGGGCCTGTACTTTGTTGTCTGATCAAGTTTTATCCTTTTCCTCATGTAGTTCCGACATATAACAGTGGGAGGAATAAATTGAATATCCGTCTCACGTAGTACTCTTAACGACCCGACCTCCTTCGTGTTCGACTTAGTTCTAACGACCCTCTTTATAGTTATTGGAGTCTATACGTCTACTGTGGTGGGAATATCATCTTTCATTTCTTCTTGATTTCTCGGAGAACTACTTTCACTTTCTCCTCTCACTTTTTCAACCGAATTTCGAGCTGTAAGTCTTTTCATTCTAGTACCGTAGGCCAAGGTAGTGAAGTACCGTCTATCTACCCCTTTGTCACCAACTGAAATAAAAAGACCCGAGGGTTTAGTGACGTCTACTACTAACGTCGGTACTTTAATTTTCTACAAATGAGGAAACTTCCTTTCAATACTGGTTGGATCTGTCGTATAAATTTTCGTCTCTGTAATGAAACGGTTGTTTCCAGGCAGATAAGTTCCGATACCAAAAAGGTCACCAGTACATACCTACACTCTCAATCTGATATTTATTTCGACTTGTGGCTTCTTAACTACGATAACTTGACACCACAACCTTTTCTGAGAACTCTCAGGGAACCTGACGTTCCTCTAGGTTGGTCAGGTAGGATTTCCTCTAGTCAGGACCCACAAGTAACCTTCCTGACTACAACTTTGACTTTGAGGTCATGAAACCGGTGGACTACGCTTCTCGACTGAGTAAACTTTTCTGGTACTACGACCCTTTCTAACTCCCGTCCTCCTCTTCCCCTACTGTCTCCTACTCTACCAACCTACCGTAGTAACTGAGCTACCTGTACCCAAACCCACCGGAAGTCCTCAAACACTACCTGTCCCTCCGGACCACATGACGTCAAGTACCACAGCGTCTCAGCCTGTACTGACTCATTGACTTGACTTGACTTACTAACGGAATTTTACAAACGATTTTCTCTAAAAAGTGATGACTGGAAGTATAATTTCCTAAACCTAAGGATTACTAAAAATTTGAAACGAAAGGATATAGTAATCGTCTTTCAGGGAGATATAAAATCCTCTCTTTTCTAGGGTTACACTTTACTCGAGATTAAAGTCGATATTATAAAAAGATTGCCACGTCTTGACCACGATGAGACTTTCTACCTTTCTTTACACAAGATGAATTACTCAAGAGGTAGGGGAGATTCTATTGACTCTCTTAGTCACTACTGTAACTTTAGATCTCAAATACTTGCTCAAAATAGGAAAAATCCGAAGACTCCGTTTTAATCGACTTTTGTGAAAAAAATCATCTTATTTTACTATGATCTTATTTTACTATGTCTTATATACTATGATCATAATATCTCTATACTCTATCTTCGTCCAAAAATTTTAGACCTACTCTCTATTGTTTTATGACATATATTACATGTGTTCTGTATATTAATCGTTAAGTTAAAAACGATTATTTTATACTCTCATATAAGTAAGTAAAGATACGAAAGAATGTACAAAATAACTGAAGAATATGTCCCTAACATACACATTTAGATTACACCTTTAGTTTCTATCGACACTTCATTTAGTTTCAGTTTTACGACTTTCTTCTTTAAACTCTATGAAGAAAAATTTTTTATTTTACTGATGATTTAGTTGAGTACCTACAGACTGTAAGGAGGTCTAATTATGGTCCCACGAGACTCCGAATGATTATCGTATGTCTTCCTTTTAAAATTAAAAAACTCCTTTCTACTCCCGGTAAAATTTCTATACGTAAGGGGTCTAAATAATAAATTAGTGTTTATAAACGTCGGGTTCCATATTTAACGAAACTACATTTATAAATGTCAATTTGTGTTACTATAAATTTAATAGAATGTAGTAGTTGGAAGTAATAAAGTTTATACTGTGTTATTTTGATTAAGGATGAAAATTAATGTTTGTAGATTAATAAAAAACAAATTACTTTACCTTATAAAACTCACCCAATATCTCATGTAAATCGGTACCTTCACAGACTTTGCTACAGTAACTCTTTTGTATTATATCGTAGTCGGTATTTTACAGTACCAACTACTCTTTGAGTGACTTTCGGTAAGTTTCCTAAAGAGATAATTGAAAACGTTTACGTACGAAATTAGATATTTAGAAATACCCTTTTGTAAAATTGTTTACATGACACCAAATGTAAATTTTCGTGATACACCAAATATCAATTTTCGTTAATACTAAGTGAGATAGACGACTAGACCGAGTCCCGTTTCACGAGTGTCTTGTGTTTTGGGGGAAAATTCCTGTCATTCCTATTAACAAATTTAACTCTCGTAGTCGTTGGGAGGTTTTCCCCAGTCACTGTAGGAACATTATTCTGGTCGAAGTGACTTATATACAATTCTCTATAATCGCCGGTTTATTCAAATATCTCCCCCCTTTTTTTATCCTTTTCTAACACCATCTTGACAGACAACGGACATACATGGTCCTATGAGAAGGTCCACGGAGTCGGAATCCTTTTGAGTAATGGACTGGAAGAGGAGGAAGGAGGTATCCAATAAAGAAGAAAAGGAATACGACTCAATCACCATAGTAGAACATAGATTCCCAAGTCAATTTTTGGAGTCTCAGTAGGACTTAATGAATAAAAGATCGAAGAAGGTATAATTTGGTTTAGGTCTAGAATTGTAAGAGAAAAATAAACAACAGTAATAAGAAGAAAACAACAAAAGGACGGAGGTAGAGACAATTGAGAGAAGTAATATAGGAGGTGAGACACCAGTTTCTCTTGAATTCTTGGTGTTGGAGCTTATATCGACGAACTTGTAAAGGAACAAAACAGGAAAGTGTCTTAATTCAGGTTCACGAGATCGTACCACGAAAGTCAAGTCAAGTCCATGAGTCAGTACAGGTTGAAAAACCCGGGGGTACTTGAAGTCGTGTGGTCCGGAGGGACAGGTAGTGGTTGACGGTCTCAGATGGGTTTGGACACAGATAACTCAGTCACTACGGTAGGTTGATAGAGTAGGAGACAACAGGGGGACAAGGACGAATTTTTCGTAAGACTTTACACATAAGATCGGGACAAAGAACAGAGTAAGTCGAGAAAAGACTGAAAGGACGATATAAAGTCGATGAACAACGAAAGGACCGAAGGTCTAGAACCATATAGGACTCATAGAGAACGATGCACAATTATGTAGGTGTTAAATTTAATGAAGAATAATCCGAAGAGTAGATAATCAAGAACAACAAGTCAATGAATCAACACATACTTAGAAACACTGGGGTACCTGACATCGTGTCGTCTGAAAGGACAGGAAGTGGTAGAGGACCTCGAACAAGTTTAAGTGCAGGTAACTCAACTGCTACGGTAGGTTGGTAGAGTAGGAGACAGTTGGGGAAGAGGAGGACGGAAGTCAGAAAGGGTCGTTTGAAAAGGTTACTCAACCGAGAAACGTAGTCCACCGACTTCATAACCCGAAGTCAAAGTCGTAGTCAGGATTACTTATAAGTCCCAACTAAAGGGAATCCTAACGGACCAAACTAGAGGAACGTCAGATTTCCGAGAGTTCTAGAAGAGGTTGTGTTGTCAAATTTTCGTAGTCAAGAAGTCACGAGTCGGAAGAAATACCAGGTTGATAGTGTAGGTATGTACTGATGACCTTTTTGGTATCGAAACTGATCTACCTGGAAACAGTCTTTTCATTACAGACGAGAAATTATACGACAAATCCAAACAGTATCGAAAAGAAGGTTCTTGTTCGTAGAAAATTACAATACCGACGTCAGTGGTAGGTGTCACTAAAATATCGGGTTCTTTTATTTCAGAAAGTGATAAAGACAACAAAGGGTTAGATAAACGGTACTTCACTACCCTGTCTACGGTATTAGAATCAAAAAAATTACAACTCAAAATTCGGTCGAAAAAGTGAGAGGAGAAAGTGGAAGTAGTTCTCAGAGAAACCAAGGAGAAGCGAAAGACGGTATTCCCACCACAGTGGACACATAGACTCCAATAACCATAAAGAGGGTCGTTAGAACTAAGGTCGAACACGAAGTAGGTCAGGTCGTAAAACGTACTACATGAGACGTATATTCATTTTATTTGTTCCACTGTTATATGTCGGGACTACGTGAGGAAAGGATTAAACCTTGGTCCGACAACAATGTACAAGTCAAGATTCACAACGAAAAAGACTTCGAAAAATTTTTGGAGTGAACTAGAGAAGGAACACATAAAACACTGAGGGAAAAGTGTTCTAAAACCTAATTAAAGAGGTGACTTAATACCGAATAACTAAACGGAAAGACTGAGGGGATATGAGTTTTATTCATAGAATAAATTGAAACATAAAGTATCTGATTGAATCTACAAAGGGATAAATTATGATAAATGACTAACTCTTTGACTATTAATCTTCCGGATCTAACATTAACACTCAAATACGATTAAATGATGACACTAGATCCGTCCCGTGATTTAAACCGATTCGTAAATACCTTACTTACCATCTTGTTCTGTTCACCAAGACTTTACAATGATCCAGAAATTGCATAAGATTTAAGATTTAGTCACGTGTATCTATTGTATTTGGTATAACATAACCGAGAGTAACTCGCTTCACTGTTTGTTAAAAAAGACGTTTCAAAAGTACAGAATAACAAATTAGAGTAAAGTAAAGTAAAGTTCCCTGGCCTTTACTAATTTTAGTTCCTGACTGACCCTACGGTTATATATCGGGTGTCGATTGTAACACTACACATATAAGTCAACGAGTCAGTACAGGTAGAGAAACATTGGGGTACCTGGTATCGGGTGGTCCGAGGAGAAAGGTACCCTAAAGAGTCCGTTCACAGGACCTCATCCAACAGTAAAGGAGGAGGTCCCTTAGTAGGGTTGGGTCCCTAACTTGGGTATAGAGAACACAGAAGACGTAATGTCCGTTTAAGAAATGGTGACTAGTGGACCCTTCGGGAGTGTAATGAGTGGAGTGAAGAAACACGTGTGTTTATAGTCGTCGGTGTCTATTAAGGGATTGTGGTTATTGTGCATCCGAAAGTACGGAACCTCAAATAACTTTCATTACAACTGACGACCCTTGTAAAATAATCTTGACAACCCTTCATAAATAACCTTCATTATAACTGTTAGTTTGTGGTAATTCGTTTCCGTTAAGAGTCATTACGTTTACGGTCAAGAGAATAATTTTTATACCTTTTATATCATATCTGATAGTTTTACCTTGACTTAAGTTTGGAACCGTGACTATAAATGACAAACACAACAAACACACTAAAATTTACAATTAAGAGGGTTTGATTAAAGGAAGTGAATGAGTATCCCGTTTTTTTTTTTCAACAAACTGGAAAAATGACTTTTATAATCTATATCGCATATAATTTTCTAGTTCTTATCACTAACCGTCAAAAATGTATAACGACACGACACGATACCATCCAGCGAAGTCAACACAGGTTAAGAAACACTGGGATACCTGACATCGGATGATCCGAGGAGACAGGTACTCTAAGAGATCCGTTCTTATGACCTCACCCAACGGTACGGGAGGAGATTCCCTAGACGGACTGGGTCTCTAACTTGGACGTAGAGAATATACAGAGGACGTAACCGTTCACTCAAGAAATGGTATCGTGGTGGACCCTTCGGGAAAATGTATAATGATACTACTATTAACAAAATTGATAACGATTATGTAATATTAATTTTCATTCACAGAATTAATACAATTCTTCCATTCAATTAATCTTATATTTGGACGATTGATACCATGACGATAAAGAGAAACGGTCCTTCTAGGGGAGTTTCTCCTTTCCAGTTGGGTGAGGTCATAGGAACGGATCTCTTAGGGTACCTTTCTCCTCTGACCACCCGATGTCAGGTATCCCAGTGTCTCTCAACCCGTATTGACTTCATTGAATCGTACGTACGGTCCAACTTTCTACCAGAATTTTATTCTCTTCTTTAATACATTACGTTTCTACCATTTCTCTCTTTTAAGATTCGAAATAATGTTTTTAGAGGAAATGTTTTAAATGAATTGACTAATAACATGTACAGAATGGTAAGGGATTCATGACGAGAATTAATAAAGGAAAGAAACCCAATCAATTACCAAAACGAATTGGAGAAGAACACGTAAAATAATCTATTCAGTTTCGACTCAAGTTACATCTGATTCCTAAAGAAAATCGTTTTTAGAATCTATACTTTAAATATACTGTTTAACAGATCGGAAAACGAAGTCAAAGTGTTAATACAAAGTCATACTTTGTGAACGACTGTTTCACTTTTATATAAAAATAAAAGAGTAATTTATCGGTTTGTGCAAACATCAGTCTAAAGTGTTCACAGAGGAAAAACCTAACAATTTTGATCAATAACAAGTAGTAACAGTATAGTAATTATTAGGTCATAACACTTGTAAATTATTACGACCGTACAAGACCCTGAAAAACTCCATGGAACATATATTATTCTTACCCTTTAGTGGA
Organism: Capra ibex; assembly: GCA_006410555.1. Taxonomy (NCBI): domain Eukaryota; kingdom Metazoa; phylum Chordata; class Mammalia; order Artiodactyla; family Bovidae; genus Capra; species Capra ibex. The sequence goes on along the minus strand of SJYO01052474.1, from coordinate 38,925,789 downwards.
ACTAATCATGTTCCAGTTACTCGTCCAATACACCCTCTACTATCCTTCTTCGTGTAAAAGAGTGGTTTGGGTTATAAGGTGGTTTACCTCCGACAGTAAAACGAGGTGTAGTCGAACTGGTAGTGAGAACCTTCTAGTCTTATTGGACACTAAGAGAACCTTCTAGTATTATTGGACACCAAGTGAACCTACCACATAGCCTCAACTGAACATGACCAAACATTCTCGACTGATAATTTTAAAATCCTGTAAACGGTGGATCAAAAATTTATAAATTATCGAACTCTAACCGGTATCACACTTATAAATATCGTGTATGTAACGTTTTACGAAGACGGGAAAATTGGGGATTTCTAGGACGACAAGTTGTAAGTAATCGTATAGACCAAGTGAAGGTGTTGGAGTCCTAAGTTTCACTTACAGTGTATTGGGATTTAAATTAGTGATACGTCGTCTCTATGTCTGTAGTCCTCAACTGACTCCTTTGGACTAAAGACAAATTAAATCGATAATGGTTTTCGTTGTCCTAGGACTACGTATATAAGTAAGAGACAATAGTTCAAAGTTCACTTTTTCTAAATTTTATATGTAGACCTAGATATGATGAGACCTATATTGAAGAAAGTTTTTAAAGATAGATTCAGGTCTTTATTCATGTGTATCTTTATTTATATTAAAAGGTAATTATTTGTCTCATGGTGTCAAACCGACAAAATCCAAGTTTCCCGACTACGAAAGTTGAATTTTCGTATAAAATCTTCTATCTAATTTTAAAATATTGTAAAAATTTATCTCTACTGTTTTTTTCTAATAATGGTCCACTGAATGTATACCTTAAAATAGGTGGTTACGCTGTAGTATTTGAAAGACATCCTGAAGGAAAGATCAGGGTCTACTTTCCCCCAATATCAAATAACGGTTTATTTCGTAGTACCTTCTCTTAGAAGTTAATTATAAGTTCACCAAAATTTATTAACAAAGAGATTTTGCTTCAGTGTGGTAAAAGTTAGATATAATATTAAATTTACCTTTTAACCGTTTTAAGGTCACGAACGAGAGATATATCACTTGCCAAGATGTTGAGTAAGGAACATTCATGTGCTCGGAACTTCAATACAGGACTCACTAGTCTCAGTGAAATAATTAAGTGACAGGTAGTCCTGAGTAAATATTACGTGAAAAAGAAGAGTCTCTACCAAATTACAAGTTATCTCTTATGTTACGACTAGAAAATTTCCACGTAATTTATAGAAGTAGACGATTTCACAATGAATAATTTTCTGGAAAGGCATTTTATTAATCCTTTAACAGAAGGAAAAGGTTTGTCCCAAATAAAAAGTAAATTGTTTTGAACGAACAATTTATTCACTTTATTATCCCTGTTTATCTCTTTTATTAATTAGTATTGAGATCAAGAAGAATGAAGAATCGAAGATATCGTTGTTAAAAACTGTCACATATAAAGTATAACGAGAGTTTATATATGTTTATGTATATGTGTATTTATATAAAGTAATAATAAAACAAACTCTAAAATGATTCTACTTTCTTATCGCACTTGAAATAGGAGGTTGACCCAAAAATGAGTTTTCAAATAATATCCATAACAAAAAAGTTAGTATGTGAGTGAGCGTTTGGAACACACGTAGGGACCCACATAAGTAATGGATGAAAATGACGTTAATTTTTTTTTATGTTCTTTCCATGAATATAACGAGAGACTTAAAATTAAAATTATTTATGATAGTTGAAACAGAAGTTTATATAATGAATTTGGATTGACATGAATTGTTTTAATAAGTAAAGAAGGTATCTTAATTTTGTAAAATTTGTGATGGTCTTTAAGACAACTATATTTATATTATCGAAGTATTATAAAACATTTTAACTTATCTTAGACAAAGAATACCCTCTTAAAACGTTTTCTGTAAAACCAACGTTAAAAATATTATGATCAACAGTCTTCCTATAAGATAGTTTACTTACTTATTCAATGTCATGAAATCAGTTTCGGTACGGGAATAAGGTAAATGGAAGAGTAACAGAAATATCGTTTTTCGTTATTTAAGATTAGACTGTCTACGAACCTTAGAACAACGACTTGAGTCGCTACAAAGAACAGCGAAAATGAAATGGAGTCCGCGAAAGTAAAGACACAATTGAGATCATGGGTCTTTTGTTATTTTTATATAACCGTCGAATTCGACTTATCATTTCAACTAAACCTACTTAAGAGAGAAGTCGATGATTATAACTTATAGATGACATCATTATAATTATAATTTTTATTTGATTAAACATAAACTTGAAAGGACACCCCTAGTTTCTTCTCAAAACGTATTTACAATAATAAAAACTGTCTCCGAGTACGGAAAACAACAACAACAAAAAACGGTATCATTAACAAAAAACAAAATCCTATTGTTGGTAAGAAACATTGAAGGAAGAAGGGAAGGAAAGAAGGACTCACTAAAAGAAGAGAGGAAGAGAGAGAAAAAGAAAGACAGAAAACAACTTATTTTATCTAGTCTACAAGAATGACTAAAAACTTTTTTAGGGGTTTAGACATATCTCTGGGAAAACATAACTTCCATTATTATTATACTCTCATTATTCCCTTAACTTCCATCTTTAACTCCAAGGTTGTATTACGACCAATGACCAGAAGATAACTATATCATCACAATATCTTCCCTCTTGTAACCCTTATCCAAGATACAACTTCACAATAGTGGTGATGAAGGGTTACAGTCGTGAGAGTACACTGAAATTAGAGAAGGATGGGACATTTTAGTGTACAAGTGTTGACATCGGTAGGACGATGAATTATACATCACAATTAGGAATTTGAGAAGAAATATATGTATATATTTTATAATGTATATTATATATTATCATATACAATTAGGGTTAGAGGGTCAAACGGGGAGCGGATGAGGGAAGCAGGGACCATTGGTGTCAAACAAAAGATGTAGTCGCTGAGATAAAGACAAAACATTTATTCGGGTAAACACGGGGAGAAAAAATCTAAGACGTATATTCACTATGGTATACTATAAACAGAAAGAGACAGACTAAATAAAGTGAGGCATGCTGTGTATGTGTGACGATATATATTTTATCCGTTGCTTATTCCTGGACGACATATCACGTCCCTTTAGATGAGTCATGTGATGTTATCGGATATACCCTTTTCTTAGATTTTTCTCACCTATGTCCATGTACATATTGATCAAGTGAAACGACATGTGAATTTTGATTGTGTTGTAACATTTAGTTGATATGAGATTATTTTTACTTTTTGTTGTTGTTTTTTGAGAAGAAATGGGTGGTTCAAAGTACGTCTCAAGTCTCGGGATTGACAGAGGATCCATACACTGAATTGGACCGTCCGTCTCCGAAAGTATCCTCATTAACAGGAATTAATCGGACCAGGAAAGGAAGTCACAAGAGAAAGGACCGTAAGTGTGACAGAAAGTCTTTTAATTAAGAAAGAAAAATATACCAGCGATACATTATTACTTTGGTAAGTCTGGAAGACCCCACCCCTTTTTTAGTCTGTGGTCACGTCACGGACCGTGTACTAAAAAGGGATTTCTGGTCACAAAACTTCTTTAAGGTCTCGTATAGTGGTGAATGTCTACCAACACCGTATCTTTACTTCTGTGGACTCTTTACTCTGGGTTCTTCCCTGTCGGTTCGTGACTCATCTAGACAAAAGTAAAATAAAGAGTCACCTGTGTTCCATGGTCCTTTTCCGTGTAGAAGAAGGGTTTACAGAGGTAGAAGGTTGTCCTTTTACGGAACAGATAAAATCGTCTGTTCAGACTTAGTAAGAAAGAAAGTAAAAATGTCACACTTCACTTCTTCGACAGTCTATAAAAGACCCTTCGACTAGAGATTGGGAGAGACTAATATCTGGGAGGGATGACCGTAGAAAAAGGAGAGGGATGGAAAATAGAAAAAAGAAGGAACAAAAGGAGGAAGGAAGTTGTTTATAAAGAACTTATAGATGGCACGACATCTGAGATAAGTACTATACCGCTGTCTAGACATTTGTGTTACCCGTTCTGAAAACGATGACACTTCGGAATGTAAAATTTCGACCCTCCGTTTATTAATTTTATTTATGAATCCATGTTTTAAAATTGTAGTAACACCAACGATACTTTACATCACACTACTCGTTACTCACAATCTAACCCACTTGTACCTTCTGGATGGACTCTTCGACATACTTGTTTTCTCTTTTTGGTAAGTAGACCTCAAGATCCTGTCTCCCTCTTTGTGAAGACTCCTTCCTGACTTGACCACCTCCTCCGGGAACACCTACCTATCACCTACTCTAGGACCTCCGGTGACATTCAAGTTACCCTCCTTTTACTTAACAACATTCATCGTTTTACGATTCTAGACTAGACCTCAACCAACGACACAACTCTTTTATAACAACCCCTAGTCGTCTCTCTAGTAAAACCCCTGTCCTATTTACTTAATCGTAGTATTAATCCCACTGTTCCAGGTAGAGATTCTAAACACACAACACACGAAATCAGTAAATAAGCACGGGTGGAGAAACGTTCGGGTACCTGACATCGAGTGGTCCGAGAAGACAGGTACCTTAAGAGGTCCGTTCTTTGATCAGGTTCTTGTTCACTTCTTAGGACTGGTTTGTTGGATAGTGGGACGGGGAGAGTCCTTCGGACCGTACGAAGTCAGGTGCCCCAACGTTTCTCAGTCTGTGTTGACTCGCTGACTTGACTTGACTCCTGTGAGAAAGGGAGACACGTATCGAAGTAAGTATGCTCACTTGTGATGTCAGTAAACTCGTCCTTTAAGGTACTTGGGAAAATAAACCTTTATCTACACCTTTACCCTAACACCTCACAACTCTCCATACTTACGGAACTGAGTTACTAAGGAACAGGAATCCCTTCCGACTTCGACCTCCACCCGTTCTCATCCGGATCATTTCCACCCTCGGGTCCCTGTCCGTACGACCAACAAATCGATATTCCCTTCACGACTACGGTTAAATTTATTCCTCATTTCATCTCTATCACCGTGTTAAACCTTCATTTCAGTTTTGTCACTAGTATCCCAGAACTCCTTTTATCTGTCACACATAGAAGAAACAGTGCCCCTTTCATCCGTATTCTAATCCTCCTCTGATACTGTTTTGTCGTCACAACCTCTGAGGGAACCTGACGTTCCTCTAGGTTGATCAGGTAAGATTTCTTCTAGTCAGGACCCACAAGAAACCTTCCTTACCACGATTGTGACTTTGAGGCCATGAAACCGGTGGAGTACGTTTCTCAACTGAGTAACCTTTTCTGAGACTACGACCCTCCCTAACCCCCGTCCTCCTCTTCCCCTGCTGTCTCGTGCTCTACCGACCTACCGTAGTGGCTGAGCTACCTGCACTCAGACTCACTTGAGGTCCTCAACCACTACCTGTCCCTCCGGACCGCACGACGCTAAGTACCCCAGTGCTTCTCAGTCTGTACTGACTCACTGACTTGACTTGACTACTGTTCTGATCTTCGGGTGATTATGTCGTTTATTTTGTGGAGGGTAAACATTCGGACTACACAGAAAACACATCTCGTCAGAACAACAATATTGTGAGTTTATCTGTCCTTCCTTGGTAACGTCCTTTTCGTATTGTCGCGAGTTCAAAGTCTTCGTTAGTTACTTAATGAAAGGAAATTTACCCTACTCCATCTTCCAATTAATAGAGAGTCTCACCCGAACTTAAACTGGTCTATCTGGATTAAAGGACTTTGGTTGATCTGTAGATTCGTCTCCCGTCATTCCCGTTTCTAATTTCTCTTTTCCTCCGGTACTCCGTCTAACATGTCAGGACGGACCACCGTCCCCAAGTCTCGCTCCTGGTGTCGAGGTAGTTCCTGAATCCTACGTTTTGTCTGAGAGAAGTAAATCGAAAATTTTTAATAATTAATTACTTTTTTATAAATAAAGACCTATGTCCCTTCATCTTTATTTTAAATATAATAGGAACCGAAGTACTTACAGGTCCAATTATCATCCTGTAACTCCCCCACACCCTCTACCTCTCTCTACCCAGAACAATCTCCTCCCTCCTCAGTCTACTATTTATCGGTGACTTTCCTCGTCACCACCCTCACACAGAAACCTCACCTGAACTTCATCCTCGTTCACCCCTAATAAAATAAAAGTTCACTCACTTACTTTATGACTAAGATATCAAATTAGGACACGATAATGTAATAGTTGGCTTTCGAAGAGTCAAGGGAGGGGTCTAACTTCTCAAATCACGGACTGAATTCTCTTTTGAGACGAATCTCTAATCCGATTCCGTAGGACTGCAGGTTGTATTTCTTTACGTGCTACTCGTCACTTCATGTAGAAATACTTTTAGGTAGATCTACCACTGGATCGGACTTACATCTCCACCTCCTCCTTTGACTCCGTATGAGCCAGGGTCCTTTCCTCTCTTCACAACGTATGAAAGACCCCTCTCCAGTTAAAAGTCCGAACCATTGTAGTTTTGTTGTAATTGTATTGTAGGGTAAAGGGACTGAACTAATGTAAAAAGTTCTACGAATGAACGGGAACATTGACCATCATTCTACTAAAGGAATATAAATAATCTTTTTGTTGAAAATATAACTTCTAGACGTTCATTTTACACAACTTTATACCCCTGTAAAACTTTGGTGAATCCATACCATCTCCAATTACGAAAGTCAATATAGAATTATTAATGACAGTAGTCCAAAGATGGAAATATCGAAAAATTAACAAATTTCTAGTATTTGGTCTTTTAAATCATGTTCGGACTCTTTCCAGGAAATACCATATTGTATTAAAATATGACTATAATAGTGATATTTTACTAAGTGGTCTTTTCACAGAATTACCTAAAATGAAAGGTGTGAAGACTAATCATAAAAAATGATATTATGAGATACATTAGACGTCACACGATGTTGTAACGACGATTTATTTATAAAAAGAAAATAAATTTCGTTTGTAAAATTTCAAAATTTTAGTCTGAATAGTACTCCTACGTCTTGCTCCTTATCCATTCAGACTGTTTTTTTAGTTTCTTGTTTTCCTTCTGACATCAGGTGACTCTTTTCGGTTTTAATGGGGAGTCTTGAAGGTCCAAGAAAAGTCCAGTTTATTAGGAGAAAACTGGTTTAAGTAAACGGGATATGTTTATACGGTTCTGATATGAATACTTGGAGGTACACACATAACTATAGTCCCCTTTCCTGTGTAGTCTCTCGTACTTAAAGTTGAACAGACACAAGTTTCTAAATTGACGGTGGACACATAAATTAAGACTCTACATGTATAGATTTTGACGAGTACGAGAGAGGGATCTGGGTGCGAATAAAGACGTTCCGTCATGTTGACACCTATTACGTCGCTAAAAAAAAAAATTATTTCGTTCTCCTTTCCTTTAGTCTTTACCCTCTCTGGTTCTACATAATGTACATCTGAAACACGATGCCAGACACAAACCGAGGTATAATTTAAGACAAACGAGGTAACACGGTTCACCGTGTTGTGGCTAGTGTTTATTAGGGACGGTCAATCATCAACACAATTGAAAAATCAACTTCTTTACTAAGACGAGGAGGGTCATAACGGGTCGATCGTTATCAGAAGGAATTTTCGGTAGATTTATATTGTGGAGGATGTGTTATTAGAGGTTTTCAGAAACTCATTTTACATTCGAAACCTTGTTCTGCCAGAAGTAAAACGGAACATGGTCGACACACTCGCAGACACTCAATTAATGAAGATGTTAAGTGAAGGGAGAAGAATCTAATGTATTACTAGTTTTCCCGATTATATACACTTTACGACTCTTGTTACGGTGTAATTACTACTATAAATAGTAATTATAAAAAGGAAGGTAGAGATTAAGTAGAGATACCCCTACAGAGGGTTTGTGGACTCGATTTGTGGATTCATACACAGTAGAGAGAGGGAATACGAATTAGAGGAGAAGGACAGATATGATTTACAACTGACAATGGGTCTAGTCCTTAGAACCAAAGGAGTCTTAAGATGACGTAGATCAATCAACGAGTTAGGTCGTCAAGACGGAGGATATGGATAGTTTTCACGGTAGTGGAAGTAGGGTCGAAGGAAGTGGACTGAATTGTGGTTCAGGTCTGAACTGGAGGTATTATCGGAAGACTACTTGAATAGAAGGTTAGAGACCCGAGAAGATCAGGTGGGAATTGTGACAACGGTCTCCTAATAAAGACTTGATGACTAGGTCTTTTATGTTAGGACAGGTGGAAGGCGAACTGTTAGGAAGGTACCCAGAAGTAAGATGTGTCTTCTCGTAAACTTGAAGAACTGTTCTTCACCAACCGTGAGTACCAATGAAAGAATCGTCGAAGAACGGAAAACAGGGGATGGAGGATAACCTTGTGCAGTGAAGGGGTAAAGATAGGGAGGTTTTATGAGAACGATATTCGTTATAACTTTACTTACGAGTATAACAATATATATGACATAATATTATCCGAAGGTACGGAAACAGATACAACTGACGGACGGTCTTACATAAGAGATCCATGATGAAATAGGTGGATAAAGGATAAACGGGGAGTCTGTCAACTTCCCTCAGAATAAACACTGTCGAAAGGACTGAAGTTGAGTGGAAGGTGGGACGTTTTCAATCAGTAAAGAGAGACACGAGGTCAGTCTATCCTTGTTAGTCAGGTAGTCTAGACCGTAAACAATATAATAGAGTACTAAAGAATGAATATGTAATTGAAAGCAGAAATGTACGAGTATTCGGAGAACTCCCGTTCAAATATCGAACATTAAAAACGAAGGAACATGGATCTCTTCTAGGGTCTTATATAATCCGTAAGTTTATTTATAGACAACTTAACCATTTATTTTATTAAACTCTATTAACAAGTGGATAATAAAGGATAACTCACCTGTATTTAGTTGAGTCAAAGAGTCCAATTGACTCCATTCATCACTTCACTTCACTTCAGCGAGTCAGTACAGGCTGAGAAACGCTGGGGTACCTGACATTGGATAGTCCGAGGAGACAGGTACCCTAAAAGGTCCGTTATCGTGATTCACCTAACGGCAAAGGAAGAGGTCGCCTAGAAGGGCTGGGTCCCTAGCTTGGGTCCAGAGGGCGTAACATCTGTCTGCGAAATGGCAGACTCGGTATTCATCTTAATTATTATTAAATTTATATACGTACGTCAACATATATATATATATAAGTTTAAAAATACAAGAAAAAGATGAACGACTATAAGATTCCTAAGTCAATACTTTATCACGTAAATACCGTAGACTTCTTTCAACGATATTAATCTTGAATTCTATCTGATTACTATATGAAGAAAACTTACAAATGAAATGAGAATGAGTAAAGACTAGAATCCATTATATGAAATTGAAGGAGTCTATGTAGGAGTGTAAATTATATTATTATTTTAAAATAAAGTGTACCTAAAACACTCCTCTATTAGATAAATGTGTTATGAACCATGTGACAACCTGTACTTTCATTTACGAAACATTAATGATCGTTATTTATAGTGAATATGAGTTTTCTGTGTAAGGAGGGGTGACCTTTGTTTATAAGTCTTCACGATCAGTCTGATTCGTTGAAAGAGATGAGAAATAGTAGTACAGCAACACCTATGAATCAGTAAAGACTGAGAAACATCGTGTCACTTAACATCGGACAGTCCGATAAGACAGGTACCTTAAAAAGTCCGTTCTTATGACCTCACCCAACGGTAAAGGATGAGGTCTCCTAGAAGGGGTGTGTTCTAGTCTGGACGTAGAGAACCCAGAGGACGTAACCCTCCGTCTAAGAAGTGGTGACGTGGTGGACGCCTTCGGAAGAAAATAGTACTATCATCATCATCATCACATTCAACGAGTCGACACAGACTAAACACTGGGGTACCCCAAGAGGGTCGTTCTTATAACCTCAGCCAAGGTAAGGGAAGAGGTCCCTTAGAAGGGTTGGGTCGTTAACTTGGACCTAGAGGAATAATGTTGTCTAAAAAAATAGTAGACTTGGTGATCCCTTCGGGGAAATGGTAGTATTCTCTCCAGTTTAAACCCCGCAAAACCTCTGAATATATATATAGTCTACGACACGATCAGAGTCTCTCGTATTTCGACACATTCTGACTTAGGAGTCAGATCCTAGAGTACAGATACAAAATAGGAGAAGTTTTACAAGTAGGTCCTTACGTCCTACCTTCGTCATCTTTTCATCTCTGGATAGAATTTACATTTAACTTGACTTTACAGTCGTCGTGTTTACTAGTTAGCTGTTTATGGAAAATGTAAAGTAGGGTCACCCTGAGTGTCTTCTTCAAAGTATGAGAAGTATGCTAATAACATTTCCTTTCAACCGTCACTTATTCCACCCTGTCACTTATTCACTATTCCTTTCATATACATCTGGTGGGATATGTAATACTAAATATCCTTCACTTTGTTTATCTCTTAACAAGTAAAGCTCTTCCTCCTTCTGGCACTTTTTGAATTTTATGACGGGAACGTAAGTTTACTAAATTGATTCAACGACGACGACGACGACGATTCAGCAAAGTCAGCACAGACTGAGAAACGTTGGGGTACCTGACGTGGGATGGTCCGAGGAGGCAGGTACCCTAAAAGGTCCACTCTCATGACCTCACCGAACGGTAACGGAAGAGGCTAAATCCTGATTATTATGATTATGACACATAAAGAGAATTATCTGATAGGTGATTATAAATAACCTGTCGACTCTTTCAGTAGTAAGATTAGAAATCGAAAGTAGAATGTAACATAAGACAAAAAGATTAAAAAGTAAGAGAAATACTCTTACGAATACTGAAGTAACAGGGGTAGAGGACTATTAGGTCCTAGTAGAGAGGACCTCTACAAATGAAATTGTGTAGACGTTTCAGAGGAAACACAATTCAACTAAATACGTACGGACTCCTAATCCTCCATCGGTAGGACCCGTCGATAATAAGTCAAATGGTGTCACACTAGTGTACCAACGTATGTTAGACATCTTGATTCTATTAAGAATGTGTCAGTCTATTCCACCGATAAAGAAAATTGAAGAAAATTGAGTTCAGACCAGTAAGAACAGTCGTAAACCCCAAAATGATCATTAAACCCAACTCCTATGTGAATCAAACCAAAATTATCCTCAGGATGACGGAAAACACGGTTGAGTGATTCGTAACACGGAATTTCTGACACGACTTCCAGTATAACGTTATACTTATGTAGGATATCATGGGTCGTCAAATTCATACACCCATAACTCCCTCTTATCCTGAGTTTTATGTACCTCGGAATTCGGTTAGACACTTTTACACAACGTTGGTAGTTTGTACAATTTTAATATTCGTTTATTTACTAAAAAGAAGACTGTAGACCAGTTTTAATAATGAGTCAGGTCAATTCAGTGAGTCAGCACAAACTGAGAAACTGAGTACCTGAGTACCGAGTACCTGAGTACCGAGTACCTGACGTCGTACGGTCCGAAGGGAGAGGTAGTGGTTGAGGGCCCTGGAATGAGTTTGAGTACAGGTAGCACAGCTACTACGGTAGGTTAATAGAGAGTAGGAGACAGCAGGGGAAGAGGAGTACGGAAGTTAGAAAGGGTCGTAGTCCTATAAAGGGTTACTCAACCAAGAAGCGTAGTCTACCGGTTTCATAACCGCGAAGTCGAAGTCGTAGTCAGAAAGGTTACTTATAAGTCTTGACTAAAGGAAATCCTAACTGACTAACCTAGAGGAACGTCACTAAGAGTTCTCAGAACAGGTTGTGGTGGTAAGTTTTCGTAGTCAAGAAGTCGTGAGTCGAAAGAAATATCTATGTTTGGGACGTGACGTCTTGTTTGATGTAAAAAATAAGAGAAATATCTTTTACCATAATGGTTTAAAAACAATATACTTCTCTGTTACTTAATTTTTTAAAATCTCTTTTTTTCAAAAAATTTGGACATGGTTTGGTAAGTACTATTTTTATAATCGTTTTTATAATCTTTTATTAAAAAAAGACCCAATACACTAGAACACTAGGAACAGACTAAATTTTTAAAATGAAAAACACTCAGAAAAGAATAGAACGTATGAATGAAACTATGGATTTACAGAATAAAAAACAGAATTTCTCCTAAGGTACCAAGATGTATGTGGAGGTAGATACATTATACGTCCGGAGTGTCTTAGTCTTAGACAGTAACTATTGTGAACATAGTCGGTCCCAAATTTGTCTTTTCGTCTAATAGATAGAGACACACAAATAGACGGATGGATACAAGGTAGACAGATAGATAGGTGTGTGGTTAGTGTATGGACAGATCCCTTTACACATCACGTTCTTTGACCAAATACACTAATACAAACTTCAGACCAATTCGTTCAGACTCTAGATATCTCTTCCATCACTTTTTCCCTTTTAGGTCCTTTCCCCATCGTCAACATCTGGTTTGATAACGACCCCAAGAGAAAATGGTCCTTCTCAATTCGAGGAAAATTCCCGAGTGAACCGATCTCACCCAGGTAAATTCTATTAGAGAGAGAAATTTCAGTCGATGAATATGTCAACGGGGAACTTGTTCTACTAAATTTCACACCCAGGTGAATATGTACCTAAAAAAAAAAAAAAAATGTGATTCATAGTATTATGATATGTCAAAAACCAACCCAGGTGTCTGTTACTCCCGAATGATATTCAATGTATACCTAAAAGTTGATAAACCTTCCAACCACGGGATTGGTGACACAACAAGTTACCGATTAATATAGACGTCTTTATGGAAATGTCGTCTTGACTCTAATCACAAACAAACTTATATTTTTTTCCATACACAGACCTTGTTTAACTGACGAGGAGAGGGAAGGAAAGGGTATCGACTCAGATCATTTTGACTGTGTAGTTTTGAGGTTCTGTTATGAGAATCACACTAATCGCTTTTATTACTACTCTCAATCTTCTAAAGTGAGGAGAATAATAGGAAACACAAATAATAGAACAAGCTAAGTGTCCATAGGGTCGGTCATTTAAGAATCCTTCATTTCGTCCGATTAAGGTCCACTATGTCACCATTTCTTAGACAGACGGTTACGTCCTCTGTGTTTAATCTAGGGTCCCAGATCTTATAGGGGAGTTCCTCCTTTACCGTTGGGTGAGGTTATAATAACGGACCTTTTAAGGTACCTGTCTCCTGGGACCGTCCGATGTCAAGTGTCACAGTGTTTCTCGACCAGTGTTGACTCACTGACTCGTACATACGTCCGTTATTGTCATTAATTGGTATCCTCGAGACTTCAGTGTCCTAGATTCAAATTCAGGTCATAAGTAGTGTAAGTTGGGCATACTGAAATTCATTTATTGACTTGGTACCATAGAAGAATCTCTCGATTACGAATTCTTTATCTTTTAAATTTACTCTATTAGGCACGTTTTACGACTTACGTCACCCCACTTTTTCGCGAACTTATAACCATAAGTTCTCCTAGAATTTATAGTCGATAAAAAAATGGTCTATTGTATTAATTAAGAAAACACATATGGAAAAGTAAATTGGAAGTATCAATAACAACCTATCAATATTACTGACCCGACCCACTAATCCTTCTATGATACTCGAAATAGAAAAATTTCAGTGTCGTTGTATGGGGTAGGACACTGAAAACTATATAATATATTCATACTGTACATACATTGATCGGTACATACCTACACTCTCAACCCGGTATTTCTTCCGACTCGTAGTTTCTTAACTACGAAAACTACACACCACAACCTCTTCTAAGAACTCTCAGGGAACCTGACTTTCCTCTAGGTTGGTCAGGTGTGATTTCCTTTAGTCAAGACTTATAAGAAACCTTCCTGACTACGACTTCGACTTCGAGGTTATGAAACCGGTGGACTACGCTTCTTGGCTGAGACCTTTTCTGAGACTACGACCCTTTCTAACTTCCGCCCTTCTCTTCTCCTGCTATCTCCTACTCTACCAACCTACCGTAGTGACTGTACTAACTGTCCTCAAACTCATCCGAGGTCTTTAACTACTACCTGTCCCTTCGGACCGCACGACGTCAGGTACCCCAAAGTTTCTCAGTCTGTGTTGAATCTCTGACTCGATTGACTGATACTGTAAACCTTATTACTGACATCGAACTATGATAAAAATAATATAAGATGGGTTGATACATGTGGCAACACAACATACTTATAAAATACTACATCTTTGTTACAGGGATTTTGGGTTTACAAACGGATTCCAGTAATAGTTAAATATTTATTGAAGATCAGTAACTAGAGAAACGTTCCTCTCACTTACGTTAGTCTTCACAATCATATAATGATTTTTCTTTGTAAAGTAAACTTTCTTTCAATAGGAATGTAAAAAGGTTTGCTTGACAATACGATCTAAATCAACGGGACTTAACTCTTATCTCTCGTTTAATGATCTGTTCTTTATTTGGATGTCTGATTTATATAATATCAGGACTTCTCCAGATAGACACTAGAAGATTTTAAACACTAAACGGTAAATTTTTAGGTGTAACACTGACTCTTAGAGTGGTAATTGGCAGTACACTTGCTCTAATTAGCGGTTCAGTAGGTTCTTACACATTAACTCTTTTCTCGTTTAACACGGATTGATCAGATCTTTTTAAAGGTAACACTCCTTGTTTTGAGAATCTCTGTGAATCTTCCGACGTCTGTCAACAGCTTCGTCTCAACTCAAACACGGGTCCTCTTTTCTGGAGACTCTATTGACTTAGTTCAGGGCACGAGGTTCGACTATTGACCCAAAGTGACTCTTTCTAACCTGTCAGTCCGTGAAAGGATGTAGTTGTTTTGGTCGTAACTGAATGGTCATAGGTCATCTGTCTTCTGTTTTCTTCCCCTTAAAGGTCCCAACCGGATAAATAGTACACAGACGAGATTACTTTCTTCCTTTGTGTATTCAAGGTCCGAAAGGACGGTATTACTGGGACTTGTTCCATTGTTCTTTTCATGAAATTCGGAGAAATAGGTCTTCTTAAGTTAACTCATCTGTCTGATACTTCCCCATGTCTCACAAATTTCCCGTTAAGAAAGGGGGTCCTCCTGAGTGTATGTCAATCTCAGATTTACAGAGAATACTCTGACACATATACTTTACTTTTCAGTTGCGATAACGTCTTCACATAAACTTCGAGTAATTCCTCTTCCTTTACCGTTGGGTGAGGTCAAAAGGACGGACCTCTTAGGGTCCCTGTCCCCTCGGACTACCCGACGGCAGATACCCCAACGTGTCTCAGTCTGTGCCGATTTCGCTGAATCGTCGTCGTCGTCGTCGTCGTTCCTATCTATCTTGTAAAAAATTTCATCTTTTTTTCTATAATACGTATCAGATCAGTAGGTTTCTGTTAGTGACTAAGGAAGGGAAGTTATAAAAATTACGTGTTAATTAAAAAAGTAAATACATTAACTAGTGTACTAAAATATGAAAAACTTGAAATTGTGAGTTATTCGTAAAACTCACAAAAAGATACTACAAATATGTTACTAAAAGTACTGATGTGTTATAAGATAAAACACTAACACAACATAAACCTAGACATACGATTCTAGAAGTGTGATAACTTTTATTAGTGATATGTAGACAAAATATCATAAAAAAAGGTCATAAATTGTAACACGAATTTTCGTATCTACGAGTTTAACTTATTTGAGTTAAAATTGGTGGAAAATAAACTTACTGAAACCTTTCATAAAGATGAGTGATTCAAAATTATAGTAGTAGACTTCTAATTCTATTATACGGACGATCACCGTGTCTCAATTTACTCTATTATCTGTATTTTGTTCTTCTTTGTATGAATAACAAACTATTTACAATTGAAAATAACTCAAACAAAAGGATTTTTGTTCGTTCAATAACAAACAAACTATGGAGAACGGATTTATACAAAAGTTTGTCTCCATTAATTCTTGATTTGTGTAGTCAGTTATTCTATAATATCTAACACAAAACACGATACTTCCTTCACTTTGACATTCCACAGGACCTCAAATTGTAGTGAACACCACTACCCAACCTCCGTCAATCTTCAATGAAAACAACACCAGAATCTTAGGATCACTTTTTTAAAACTCCTTTGTCATTATTGTGTTTTAGGACCAAACACTCTCAAATCGTTCAAACTCTTTGTCTTTCAACTACTCACCGACTCCATGTGATTCTTACTCCTATCTCCCCTCCCGAGTCGGTCTGGAGTTCCAGTACTATCTCTAGGGTTACACCACATCTCACTCACATGACACTGTAGTAACCTCCCAAATTAGGGGTACCACTCAATTTATAATCGTAAACCGATGATCAAAGTAGAATCGACTCTATCAATTTAAGGAATCAACCCTCGTTCAATTGATCGGAGAGAATTTGGTACCAAAGACGTGCATATCTAACTACCGTTATTGTCCTAGACGGAGGAACCAAACAAAGCTCCTGATTTGCTCAATGTTGTGTATTGTTAAAAATTGTAAGACGGATCGTATATCATTTTTAAATTATTTCAAATCGGAGAGACCGATTAACGTCCACGTTGAAACCATTTCGGTTTATCGGATAATTATCATGGGGACGGAACTTGATTTTTCATACGACAAGGATTTACCCATAAGTTCTAAGGTGAACATCTCTTTCTCTTTTTTAAGGAGAGTATAATATTGTAATAGGTTTAAGGATCAATAGTTCTAAAGTTTTATGATATTTCTGATCGAATCAGTCCTTTAAAGTCACGTATTTATTTAGAAACTATCCTTACAATTTAAAATTTAACGGTAGAGACTGAATTCATAAAAATTTCAATTCTTACAGAGACATCCCAGTAAAGTACACTACATCCCTAGTTTCCTGAGTCTGTTTCCGTACTAATAGATTCTTTATATCTTTACTTTGATATCATAGTCTCCTCTCAGGAAGGGTATTTTGTAATAAGGGTCGTTATTAGTCATTTACCGTTTAAGTCCGTGATCGAACATACGACTAAAGATAGAGTAATCTAGTGTCGAAAGAATAAGAGTTAAAGTCCAGGTAAAACGAGTTAAAGGTTAAATTTTATGTGCTGTCCTGGTGTAAAATTGTTTCCTTTACACGAATAGATTATCATATTTATAAACGTTAAATAAATTTATTTTAAAAAGTTCATACGTCTTCTCTACTACACATACATGTGTGTGTGTGTGTGTATGTGTATATATGTTATGTCAGTGTGTGTATATAAATGGAAGGTTCACGTAGGAAGACTCTTTACGAAGAAAAGGGGAGGATTAGTACTTTAGGACAAACAGTAAGGACGTTAAACGATTGTTTGAGGTAAACGAGAGACAGATTAAATAGTCTCGACCCTGTACAGGGTACGACCCAGTTAGTTTCTGGTTATGTAGGACCGTCTTCTACTAATCTTACCCCTTCTCTCCAACTCGATTGGATCCCTCCCGTCTCTAAAAGGTCTCTCAATTTGAACCTTTACCTTCCCAATTCAGAATCGAAGAGACGTCCACCTTTATACTCCGAAATCTCTTCACGAAAAGTACTGTATCGGGATTTTTTTAAAGTGGGTAGGAAGAGACGTCTCTCTTTATACTTCGAAATCTCCTCACGAAAGGTACTGACTAGGTCGAACCGACCTAGGTAGGTGGAACCTGACCTATTTCGAGTTCGACCTTAGTTCTAACGGTCGTCTTTATAGTTATTGGAGTCTATACGTCTACTGTGGTGGGAATACCGTCTTTCGCTTTTTCCTGATTTCTCGGAGAACTACTTTCACTTTCTCCTCTCACTTTTTCAACCAAATTTTGAGTTGTAAGTCTTTTGATTCTAGTACCGTAGATCAGGGTGGTGTAGTACCGTTTATCTACCACTTTGTCACCTTTGTCACCGACTCTAATAAAACCCCCCGAGACTTTAGTGACGTCTACCACTGACGTCGGTCCTTTAATTTACTGTCAACGAGGAACGAGGAACCTTCTTTTCAATACTGGTTTGATCTGTCGTATAATGTTTCATTTCTGTAATGAAACGGTTGTTTCCAGGTAGATCAGTTCCTATACTAAAAAGGTCACCAGTACATACCTACACTCTCAACTTGACACTTCTTTCGACTCGTGGCTTATTAACTACGAAAACTTGACACCACAACCTCTTCTGAGAACTCTTAGGGAACCTGACGTTCCTCTAGGTTGGTCAGGTAGGATTTCTTCTAGTCAGGACTTATAAGTGACCTTCAACTCGACTTCAAAAGTCGACTTCGACTTTGAGGTTATAAAACCGGTGGACTACACTTCTTGACTGAGTAAACTTTTCTGACATTACGACCCTTTCTAACTTCCGTGTTTCTTCTTCCCCTACTGTCTCCTACTCTACCAACCTACCGTAGTGGCTGACTTATTTGTACTCAAACTCATTTGAGACCCTCAACTACTACCTGTCCCTCCGGACCGTACCTCAGTCTGTGCTGACTCACTGACTTGACTTGAAGGTACTGGGTCTGAAAGATAAATCAGACTTTATCTTTCTTTACTCTAGTCAGACGTTTTCTGTCTTTCGACGTATTTACTATCTTTTTGTGTGAACAGAGGGTACAAGACCTCAGATCAAAAGAGACTCCGAAATCCGTGTAAAGGAAGGGGTACCAATCTTATTGAACCCGTCGGTGGAGAACTTTGAGATCCCTAGGTCTGAATATCTTTTATGAAGACACGAAAGGAAAGGAAAAAATCATGGATGACGGGTCGTTTAATATATTGATGTGTCAGTTACGAAAAGTTAAATTCTTACTCGTGACCTTGACCTGATATGAACTTTATAAGAAAGTTATTAAGAATTTACACACCCATAGACTATCTCATACTTGAAAGAAATTAGGTAGATTTGACTGGAAGAGAAGTTTTAATAATGGACTTTAGACCCTGTGACGTCGTCTCCCCCGGTTCATAACATGAGAGGGAAATCCATAGACTTATTCACTGAATTATATAGACACACTTATTTTTGAGGTATGTTTTACTTATTCCTATGAAGGTTATTTTCGCTAAAGTTTTCTCACCGTACTCTTATATATTTATATTAGTCTTTCCGTTGTGTCTTATTGGGCAACAAATTTCTTCTTGAGATCCCTGAGAAAAACAATATAAAAAGAACAAAGTTGACATAAGTCTTTTACTTTTATGTATTTCTCCTTTATTCCGAGAACGAACCCTTAGTGTCTGCTCGGGAAAATAAAAATAGAAGATGACATATAGTATTTCTCCTTTGTGTTCTGAGTCTCTATGTGAACCCATTATTTATTAATCTAAAAACTTTACGTAAGTCCAGTCCCACAAGTTTATCAAACAAGTTCTTTAATCTTTCATCAATTTTCAGAAGTTGGACTCGAATATCTTTTGGTTTCGAACTTTACTACTGGGTAATTTTTTGATTATTTTATTATTTAAGGTGTTTGTAGAAATTTTAATTAAATAAAAAATAACTTCCTATTAACGAAAAGTCTTAAAACGACAATTTAAACAGTTTTGTAAATTTCACTTAAAATTTTTCTAACCCCAAATCACTGATTTTATTCTATCAGCGGTGACATCTTGTGTGTGTGTGTTTCGTTGGGTACTTGTGAAGGTTAATTCAGGGAATAACGAAACATCTTTAATACATATATAAAACGTTTTATCATGAAAAATTCATGTCGAATCTTTCATAAGTCGAACATGGAACTCCTTCATACTTAATTATTCTACTCCGGAAGAGATGTAACCCCTTCCCACAAGTTTACATACTCACTTTTTCTACGAATGATTTTATCTAAAAATCATCTTTTTTATTAAAGAATGTAACGAGAATACGAAATTCAAAATAATATTTTGTGATGAATACACATGAATTAACCAAAAGACTCATATGACTGTATTACTATACTAGTAAAGGAAATAAAACTATCTATAAAATATAGTCTGGTCAGAATGTATAAACATAAACATTACGACCTCGATCCGATATAAGTATTCATTTCAATCAGATAATAAAACAAAATTAGGTAAAACAACATAACCAAAACAACCTAAGTACTATTTTAAATCATAAACTTATTATAGTCTTAATAAATAAAAAGTTTCAATATACTTTCAGTGGATATTTTATTGACAACGGACTTCTAGAAATTTATAAAAACTAGATAGTTAATAATAATTGGTGACCAGTAACTTAATAATAATATTTTAATAATAAACGAAGATTTAAAATTAAAAGAACTGTCTCAAATTGTTTTAGAATTTCTACCACGGTTAGAATTTAAGGGAGACAGTCCAATATCTCTAACTAAGACTATACTAGAGTATTAGGGTCAGTCCTTAAATCGTAGGTGTATCCAGAAAACGACCGTACTTATCCTAATAAGGGGACACTACGGTCCCCTGTGGTGTTCCTTTTATAGACATCCTTGTCGTATTGTGTTTTGTTTTGTGGTCCCCTTCATTTCTTCTTTTTACCTCTTTCCATCTCATAACTACTATAATAAATTCAAGACCTATGTTGGTACGGACTTTGTTTTCGATAGAGGGACTCACAAGTAAAGACCCTCAGTTATTTAAGGTTAATAAACTACGGTCAACCTCAACCCGTAAAACATCTCAGTCTTCTCAAATCAATTTTACTAGATATGAGGGAAAGATCCTTTTTTTTACATCTATGTATATAAGTCTCGTTACTTTTTAGTCAATAATTCTTAGAAAAAGAGGAATATTCTTTTTTGTAACGACTTGTTAATGAATTCAGGTTTATTGAAAAACTCTTATACTAACACTATAAATCATTAATAATGACTTTCTAAGAATCTCCTTTAAACACATATTTTACTTGACATCATCGATTCGTCGTACTACCATTACTCTTAATAATTTTTACCATCTCCGAATTCGTACAAATGTTTGAATATCCTTCCTACCTTAACGCTTACAGACTCTTTTTCTCAACTACGATTCTACCAAAAGACTCCTGTCTTCCCCAACCCTTACAGTTGATTTTTTTTGTATGAGTGTTGAATTTTCAACTCTCAATACAAAATAAACCGTCCTTAAAAATCCTGAAATTTGGGTCCTCCGTCGTAGGGTTCATTGAGACTCTCTCGGTCCCCCCTCCTCCGCCTCGATTAACTATACATCCTCGAAACGTGATTTCCCGTCCATTACACTCGTTTTCTAATGAAAATTAATTTCTCTTGGTAATTATCTTTAGAGTTCGATTCCTTAAATCACGAAAAGATAAATACCCTACTACGTTCTCAGACCTGAGTGTCTTTACTAAGAAAAATCGTACGTGGAGTCGATAGACCCTTGTCATAGAACGCAAACGTGTAGGACTCAAAGGAGTCCCTAGAGACCTCGCTCACCGACGTCAGACTACCGACGATCTTCCGTCCATAAGAAAAGGAAGGACTCAAGGAAGTCCCCAGTGATCAAATGGTATCTGACACTGGCGTTAGTGACTACTGACACTGTAGGACGCAAATGACTATACCTTCCGTCATAAGGCAAATAATCCTTAATTTCAGTCTCTTCCGCTACCGTGGGGTGAGGTCATGAGGACGGACCTTTTAGGGTACCTACCTCCTCGGACCACCCGACGTCAGGTACCCCAGCGATTCTCAGCCTGTGCTGACTCGTTGAAGTGAAAGTGAAAAGTGAAAGTAAGTAACCTCTGCCTTTACCGTCGGGTGAGGTCACAAGAACGGACCTCTTAGGGTCCCTACCACCTCGGACCACCCGACGACAGATACCCCAGCGTGTCTCAGTCTGTACTGACTTCGCTGAATCGTCGTCGTCGTCGTCCTTAATTTCATGACGACCTTCTTCCTTCACTTTCGTTATCCTTCTTCTCGGGAAGACCCCGTCGGGTTTTCCCCGTCACATATAACACAATCCAGTCACTCTTACCGATTACCGAGGACAGATTACCGAAGTTAAAGGATGTTTTATAATCCACTCTATTAGATATCAGACTCGGTGGTCCCTTCGGGTTAGATATCAGTCTCCTATACAAGTCCCCGATATCAATCCTCTTGTTACCTCCTATAAACTGTGTCACTGTCATTTCTCGACAGATGTGTCCGTCAAATCTTCCGAGGAGACTACAACGAAAGAGACATTTAAGTCTGAGTTATTAGTCAAGAACTAGATTTACATTCTAGTCTTTAATATTTTGAGGATCTCCTCTTGTATCCGTTTTGTGAGAGTCTGTATTTAGTGTCGTCCTAGGAGATACTAGGTGGAGGGTCTTAAGACCTTTATTTTCGTTTTTATTTGTTTACCCTAGATTAATTTTAATTTTCGAAGACATGTTGTTTCCTTTTATATTCGTTCCACTTTTCTGTCGGAAGACTTACCCTCTTTTATTATCGTTTACTTCGTTGACTGTTTGTTGATTAGAGTTTTTATATGTTCGTTGTAGACGTCGAGTTAAGGTCTTTTTATTTGCTGGGTTAGTTTTTTACCCGGTTTCTTGATTTATCTGTAAAGAGGTTTCTTCTGTATGCCTACCGATTGTTTGTGTACCTTTCTATGAGTTGTAGTGAGTAATAATCTCTTTACGTTTAGTTTTGGTGTTACTCCATGGTGAAGTGTGGTCAGTCTTACCGACGCTAGGTTTTTAGACGTTCGTTATTTACGACCTCTCCCACACCTCTTTTCCCTTGGGAGGATGTGACAACCACCCTTACGTTTGATCATGTCGGTGATACCTCTTGTCATGCCTCTAAGGAATTTTTTAACGTTTATCTTGATGGAATACTGGGTCGTTAGGGTGAAGACCCGTATGTGTGACTCCTTTGGTCTTAACTTTCTCTGTGTACATGGGGTTACAAGTAGCGTCGTGACAAATATTATCGGTCCTGTACCTTTGTTGGATCTACAGGTAGTCGTCTACTTACCTATTCTTTCGACACCATGTATATGTGTTACCTCATAATGAGTCGGCAATTTTTCTTAAGTAAACTTAGTCAAGACTACTCTACCTACTTTGACCTCGGTTAATATGTCTCACTTCATTCGGTCTTTCTTTTTGTGGTTATGTCATATGATTGTGTATATATACCTTAAATCCTTCTACCGTTACTGCTGGGACATACGTTCTGTCCTTTTTTCTGTGTCTACACATATTGCCTGAAAACCTGAGTCTCCCTCTCCCTCTCCCACCCTACTAAACCCTCTTACCCTTAAGATTGTACATATGACAGTACATTCTTAACTTAGCGGTCAGGTACAGACTGCATCCCACGTCGTACGAACCCCGACCACGTACCCCTACTGGGTCTCTCTACATCACCCCTCCCTCCACCCTCCCCCCAAGTACAAACCCTTGCGTACATTCTTAATTTCTAAAATTTTAAATTTTTTATTTTTTTTTTATTTTTATTTTTTTATTTGAACAGGACTTGGGTTTTTTTTTTTTTTTTTTAGTCAAGATAACACAGTGAAAAAAGTTTTCTGAACTGGTCCCTTGACCAAAGTACCCTAGGAATTCTTGACGTCTTCAAATTTACCCCGCACTCCCATCCTCATTTTCGTCTTTCCATCCTCCGACGTCTGAAAGCTGTCCTCTCAATAACTAATTTTATTACCTGGTGTCTTAGTATCGTTTAGTCACTTCTTCCTTCAAACTGTTACAAGTAATCAAAATAATTACATATTAACTGTTTATTTTAACATTATACAAATTTCCCATGTTACACCCTAAACTATGTATATATATATAACACTTACCTATGGGTGTTAACTTAATTGTGTAGTTAGTGGAATATATAAATGGAAAAATTTTAACACTTACGAATTCTAGAATTGTTTAAAGTTACTACAATTATGTCATAATAGTTGATATTAGTGGTGTAATACGTAATCTATGATTCTTGAAGAAGTAGAATATTGACTTTCAAACATGGTAAAATGGTTGAAGAGTTGTAAAGAGGATAGGAGTTCGGTAAGACGACGGGAAGATATTCAAGTTAAAAGAAAAAAACTCCCCTCCTCTCCAAAGGTGTATATTCATTACGGTTTGTCATAAACAGAAAGAGACTGAATAAAGTGAATTACGAGAGGAGGAAGTAGGTACGATATTGTCTACTGTCCTAAAGGAAGAAAAAGTTCCGACTTATTATACGGTGTAAAAGAAATAAATAAGTAGACAGTTACTTTTGAATCCGATAATAATTCCTATAAAACTTATTACAACGTTACTTGTTCCCTCACGTCAGTAAAGAAACTCTATTACTAAAGTAAAGGAAATCTATACATGGGTCTTTACTAAAAGATTTAGTACTATCAAAATAGATTTGAAGAACTCCACGGAGACATCACAAAAGATATCGTCAACATAGTCAAATGTAAGGATGGTTGTGTAGGAACGATGATGAATGTGAACAGAGAAAACTATTATCGGTGCGATTCTCCGTACTTTACAATAAAGTGACACCAAAACTACACACTAAGGACTGTCAAAAATTACATCTTCAAAGATTGAAGATCTTCCATATTTTAACGAGTGTTTTTAATTTGTAAATTTTTAACCTTAACAAAATCAACCCACAAAAAACTCCTTCCACTCAATTACTTCAACTAATAAGAAGTCATTTTAAAACTTTATGGTCTCTTTTCCTCTTTTGGATTACCGAGAACCACGATATCGTTGAATACAGGACGAGTTCAAGTTTTTTATTGAAAAATCTTCAGAACTTAAACTTCTATACTAACTAGAAAACTAATCTTTGTGACGAGGAAGGATTAGTAAAAAAAAGAAAATTACTTTTTATAATATAATCTAAGGGGGTTGCAAGACGGAAAGAAATCGATTAGTTCCCTTAAGTTGTCTTCGATCCACTTAATTGTTACTTTTTATAAATTGATATAGTCATATTTATTTTCGTGAATCTCACAATAGGTTGAATTTTTATAAAGGTCCTTCTGGTGGTCCCTTTGAAAAATGTACTGTAGACCAACTTGATAATAAAAGTGTAAATAAGTACAATTAATTAACGTGTAAGACAATTTCGGAGAAAGTATAAATTTATCAAAAACATTATTTATTCTGATTATTCTTGGTATGAGTCTTCCGTAATGAGAAGTTATCTTCGAAAGATACTGATAACTTTCAGTTCTCCTGTTCTAAAATAATTGTAATTTGCAAATGGTTGAATGATCACCCTATTATTCAATCTTACAACGTTCACAAATTTAACAAAAGGTAATCATACCATCTAACATGGTACTTCTGTTTGATTGAAAAAGTCTGAAGATGTCATAGAGTTTCATATAATAACGAAGTCACTGAACTCCCGTTATTTCACATTAGTCATATAAGACACGATCCTTTTTGTTTAGAGAGGGAAATCGTATCGTACTTCAGTAACCTTTATGAGTTAATTCTTAAAATCTTTACCAACCAGAACGAAGATTAAACACTATAGGAGATTTCTGATCATACGTTGTCAGAAACCTTAATTATCTAATAACACTTTTATCTTATAAAAAGAATAAAATCGATCTTTTATAAACAAAAGAATGACAAGAGATGGTCATGTACTCTCAAGTACCGTAAAATAAGGGTAGTTACTCCCTATAAATGATACTACCCTTTCGGACGGTATCATTCCCAAAAGAAGCAGGATTTTATAATAGATTTATAAAATTTTAGACTACTTATTTTATTCTTCAATCTCGTTATATTTATACCAATTTTAATATACAAAATGTAATACATTAAAAATGGTGTGTGTGTGTTTGTAAATTTTTGTTGTTATTGTTGTTTTCATAACACCAAATTTTCAAACAATGGATAGTTTGGACAATTTATTAAAAAAGACGGATTTTGGAAAAGTCAACAAAGGTTTTCGTAGATGTCAAAACGGACAAGGAGATATTCCTTCATTTTACTGATAACTTCTTCTTCTTTAAGTCCTCAGATTCTTTATCTTAAAAAGTCAAGAAAGAATTAAAAGAAAAGAAAGTTAGTAATGTGTAAACTTTTTCATAAAATTCGAAAGTTTTTTTGTCAAAGTAACCTAAATTTAGTATTAAAACAATTATATTCTATCTTGTTCAAATTGAAGAAGTCCTCTGTCTTTCTCTACCTCATACCCCGATATATTATACTGTTAATTCTTCATCGTAAATACCGAGAACAAGAAAAAGAGGTAAATTGAGAAAATTTTAAAGAGAAAATAGGTATTGAGAAAGTCGAAACTTTCCGAGTTACATCTTGACGGAGTAGAGTGTAAGTTCACATAGTTTAGAGAGAATTAAAAGGTTTTATATGTATAGGTAAATTGTTTCTTATGTAAAACCGTTTCCGGTTCTTGATTACCCGAAGGGACCACCGAGTCTGACATTTCGTAGACGGATGTTACACCCTCTGGACCCAAGATAGGGACCCAGTCCTTCCAGGGGACCTCTTCCTTTACCGTTGGATGAGATCATTAGAACGGATCTTTTAGGGTACCTGTCCCCTCGGACCATTCGATGTCAGGCACTCCAGCGTTTCGCAACCTGTACTGACTCGTTGAAGTGTTAGAAGAAGTTCTTGACATCTCTACGGTAAAACCTTACTTTTTATTCCCATACCTTCACGTCGGAACCGACACTAAGAACTTATATCTATATCTATAAGATCGAGTTCAACTTTTTAATTTACAGTAAACCAGTAAAAAGATGGGTCTCAGTCCAACACCCCGTGTGGCGGAAATATAGACCTGTAAGAGAAACGTCAAGATACAAATCTTCGTTTACGTCGAATTCTTTCAATCCGTCCACAGTGTTTAATCATTTTATGATACTTTATTCTTTTTGGGTCAAACTGATGTCTCAGGAAATGAGAATCGGTATACCGGAAGTTAGTTAATAAGTTGTAGACCCTCGAAGTGAATAAATCTCAGTTTATCGTTAATTTGTGAAAAGAGAGAAGTTCATGGGAATACGTTTATGATGTCATTTATTTCGACAGGAATGTTCTGAATGTAAGATCGACTCCGTCTGTCTATCGAATTTTTCTACTTTTTCATTTTAGATATATTAAATCTATAATTCTCTTCCCCTCTATGTGTGTATCTTACCCCTGTTAGCGACTATGTACTCCTCACCATAAAATCTATACCGGGTCTTCACTGAAGACTCATTTGATTGGTACGTCTATAGATCCCATTTTTCGAAAGATTTTACTCCTTAATGAAACAGATATTGAAACTCTATTCTAAGTATGACCGTACAATTTACTCGTCGTTCTCGGACATACCGACAATGTGTCACGTGTTCGAACTCCTACCACCGTCCTCTCCTCTTCTACTTTTGCTACTCTTGTCTCAGTGGACCCCACACTCTAAGACTTCGTGAGATGTGCAGGACCCTTTGGTCACTTCCGAAAGTGGTATCCGTACTACACTAAACTGTATACGAAATTGTCCTAGTGAGAACGATGACACAACTCTTATCTGACTTCTGTCCCTTCAGGGACTGTGTCCCTTCCGTTAATTCTCTATAACGTCAGTAAATCCTCTTTATAGTCCCACCACTACCACTACCACTCTTCATTAGTTTCAGATCTATGTAAAACTTCTATAAAATCAGTTTAGGGTGTCTTTAATTAACTTAAACTTTGTTTTTTCTGTAACACTCTCTTTTACTCTTCTTATAACGTAGAAACCAGATAAGTGTATCTTTTCTTTTGACTCGTAGAATAAACATGAAAACGAATACCTTAATAACACTTTATGTACAACATTCTTAATTTATTCACGGTCAACGATAAACCCCGTAAACGTCATAGATTTTAGTCTGAAAAGGTCTCGGACTTATACGTCCTAATGTAGTAAAAGTCCTCCACGATATGAAAGAAAAACTTATATCCTTTGGTATACTATTCGAGAAATACAGGTCAATTCAAGTCAATCAGTGAGTCAGTACAGACTAAGAAACGTTGGGGTACCTGACGTCGTGTGGTCCGAAGGGACAGGTAGTGGTTAAGGACCTCCAATGAGTTTGAGTACAGGTAGCTCAGCTACTACGGTAGGTTGGTAGAGTAGGAGACAGCAGGGGAAGAGGAGAACGGAAATTAGAAAGGGTCGTAATCCCAGAAAAGTTTACTCAGTCAAGAAGGGTAGTCCACCGGTTTCATAACCTCAAAGTCGAAGTCGTAGTCAGGAAGGTTACTTATAAGTCCTGACTAGAGGAAATCCTACCTGATCAACCTAAAGGAACGTCAGGTTCCCTACGAGTTCTCAGAAGAGGTTGTAGTGTCAAGTTTTCGTAGTTAAGAAACGTAGGTATGTACTGGTGACCATTTTGGTATCAAAACTGATGTACCTGGAAGCAACCGTTTCATTACAGAAACGAAAAATTATACGACAGATCCAACCAGTATTGAAAAGAAGGTTGGTAGAAAATTAAAGTACCGATGTCAGTGGTAGACGTCACTAAAACCTCGGGGGGTTTTATTTCAGAGAGTGACAAAGGTGAGAAAGGGGTAGATAAACGGTACTTCACTACCCGGGTCTACGGTACTAGAATCAAAAGACTTACAACTCAAAATTCGGTTGAAAAAGGGAGAGGAGAAGGTGAAAGTAGTTCTCCTAGAAATCAAAAAGAAGTGAAATACCAATAGACGTATAGACTCCAATAACTATAAAGAGGATCGTTAGAACTAAGGTCGAACACAAAGTGGGACGGGTCGTAAAGAAGTTCTACATAAGATGTATATTCAATTTATTCGTCCCACTGTTATATGTCGGAACTACTTGAGGAAAGGACTAAAACTTGATCAGATAACAAGGTACAGGTCAAGATTGATAACGAAGAATTGGACGTATGTCTAAAGAATCCTCCGTCCAGTCCACCAGACAATAAGGGTAGAGAAATTCGTAAAAGGTGACAAAAAACACTAGGTGTGTTAGTTTCCGAAACCGTATCAGTTATTTCGTCTTTATCTACAAAAAGACCTTGAGAGAACGAAAAAGGTACTAGGTCGTCTACAACCGTTAAACTAGAGAAATACAGGTTTCTTTCGAATAACTTAAAAGTAAACAGTCCTAAAACTGATTATTCCTGTGGTTAGACGTCTCTAGTTTCGTTGAGAAGCATCAAGTAGAGACCGTCGGTACAGTAGACCGGAGTCAGACATAGGACTCCTTATAAGGTAAATTATTCACTTAGTCAAGTCAAGATGAGGTCGTACGAGGTAGACCTTTAGAGGTTTTTACACTCTCCTCTAGACACTATTTCTCACCAGGAGGACATTTAAATTTCACGTAAAACATCGTTCAGATTTCGTACTATATCACAAAAGTAAAAAAAAAAAAATTATTATTTCTTAGGTGTATCTGTGAAATTTGAATGACCCTTTTTTATTTAGAATTGATGTATAAGTTTAGGTAGGTGTCAATAGATAGTTTTTCGCTATTGATTTAAAAGAAATGTGACTTTATACTTTTCACACTACACAGGACTCACCAAACTAAACTATGTATTTTCAACTACATCCCGAGATATTTACGATGTTGTCTCAACCTGAAAGTCTATCGGTTTCCCTACAACCTTGTTATCTCTATTGGACCGAAAACAATAAAACATATATCATCTAGATTGCAGCGAAAGCATCTTTTTCTTGAGTGGGAAGTAGTCTCTGTGACCAGTTAAAGTCCCGGTCTTTAAACTTTAAATCACAATTCTTTTCTTTTACTCTTTATTTTAACTTCCATCCTAACTTAGTTTAATAGTTGAACAGTTTAATAGTTGAAATGTGTGTGTGTGTGTGTGTGTGTGTGTGTACGTCTAACAACGACAAGTCAACGAGTCAGCACAGGTGGAGAAACGCTGGAGTACCTGACGTCGTACTGTCCGTAGGGACAGTCCCTTCCTTGACTCGACCTGGGGGACAAGAAACTTTTTGTGGAAGGATTGGAAAGGTTGAACTATATGAACAGAGTAATCTATAAGAGTATTGAACAACTTACGAAGGAATAGTATCAATATTTAAATATAAAAATATAAACTAGGTATAACGAGTGACGGTTAGGTGATATACGAACATTTAAGGAGGTCCCGACCAAAACAAGTGGTGACCCTTGTAATACGTATTCGAGTCGTATACCATTCATTTACTTGAGTCAGTCAACAACTTCCTTTACTCCCTCTCTACTTCCTTTTATCCAGTAGTCTCCTAGTTCTAAACTTGTTTAATTAAAATTTAATGTACTTCTAGTAAGATTCCATATTGATGTTTAAATTTACTAGAGATTTTACTTGTAAAACCCTTTTACCTAGAAGAATATAAGGAAGTGATAAATTTTTTTGAGACACAAGTAATAAGAGTGAAAGGGTAAAGATGACTCGTTTAACAAGTATAAAGAGATGAAATCAGAATACCTAATAAGACAACTATTGGACACTTTTCGTTTAATGAAATATGAGTTAAAAGATATCAAAAGAAGAAACTTTGTAGGGAATATAAACTTTGTTAAATCAGGAAAAAAGTTTAGATTTCTCGGTAGAAAAGAAGGAACTTTAAGGTATTTAAATTACTTTACTAAAGATTCGAAGTCCTTTGAGATTGTAATAGGTCAAGATTATTAATAAAGAAATATCTTATACCTTCCTTGTAAAGTTGGAAAGTCGAACATATAAAACTTTATATATATAACACAGTCAACAAGTTCTAGATATACCATAAATAAAAAGGCACTCGTTGGTTTATTGGTTTGATGTATACTTCCCTAGAACCATTTACGTGGACGTATAATATACATTTACGGTGATTATTATTATTATAACTCGAGCACTTTATATTATTTACTTTCTCTGTTGATCGCTCA
The DNA here is from genome assembly GCA_006410555.1 of Capra ibex. Taxonomy (NCBI): domain Eukaryota; kingdom Metazoa; phylum Chordata; class Mammalia; order Artiodactyla; family Bovidae; genus Capra; species Capra ibex. Next base: position 38,894,881 of record SJYO01052474.1, on the reverse strand, counting down.
GTAGGATTTATTAAAACTCTGTATATACACAGACAAGTTGACGTTTTATCTAGTAACTTTATTATCTTTTATTCTCGTTCTAATAGAGAAACAAAACAGATGTATACAAAGGGTCAAGAGTTTGAGTTTTAACATATAATCCTGTTTACCTAAATTCATAAGGAATAACAAAGAAAAAGAGTGTTTATGGATGATCTGATTATGAGTGAAATATAAAAAGGTAAGTTTAAGTTTTGTTTTATTTTTAGAAATTTAGAAAGAGTGAACTTCCTCATCTTCTGACATGATATATCAAACAACGTACTGGGTGTACTTCAATTTTTTTTTTTCTTTTTTTTAATAGAAACTCACTTTCCGGTAAGTATTAGTTCAATGACGAACCTCACCCTCACCCAAGTTCCAAGTATTTGGACTTTAATATGAGAATGAAAGGAAGATTGATTCGATTGGACATCTGATTGACTTCATCAATTTTTGTTTTATTTAGTGGTTGAATCTACTTTGGGAATAAACTTTATTTACACTACGAAATACCTAGGGTGTCATCAGTTACCTTTTATAAGAATTACTAAATTTATTCACATTTTTAGAATACCACACGTTTTATTTAATTAAACGACTTCTATTAAAGTAAAGAAGTCAATTTAACCACTGTCAACTGTTAAGGGATCTATGAGTTAAAAATCCACTGGTGTAAATAACCCTTGTACTCCCAACTAGATGATAATTGTATTTTTCATAAAATTATTGTTGGACAAAAGAAACTACAAGAAAAAAATTTTAATAATTTCACATCAACTAAATGTTATAACATGGTTAGAGACGACATATCGCTTCACTGAGTGAATATGTGTACACATGTGAGAAAAAAACCCAAGAAAAGGTAATGCCAATTGGTGTTTTGTAGGTTATGTCAAGGGACACGATATGTCATCCCGGAGCAACAAATAGATAAGATTTACATTATCAAACATTATACGAGAATATAAGTTACGATAAACCTCAATTCTTCAAAGTTTCCTTAAAATAAAAAACACTTAAGAACCGGTTTTATCTAGGAGAAACGTTTTATAACATCATAAGGTAAATTAACTTTAAGACGTTTAATCGGATCGTTCCCATTTATATGATACAAATGATCATATATCATACTTCGTATAAACTGTGTGTGTGTGTGTACGTCTAACAACGACAAGTCAACGAGTCAGCACAGGTGGAGAAACGCTGGGGTACCTGACGTCGTACAGTCCGTAGGGACAGGTAGAGGGTCTCGAACGAGTTTGAGACGTATAAACTCTAATAACTATAAAGAGGGTCGTTATGTCTATTTTGGTAATTATAATATGTTCATAACACTTATTTATACACCTTAATAAACTTGAAAGACTTTATAACACTTTATTCTTTGTCATGCACGAATATTAGTTTAAACAACCATTAAAGTCGAGTAACGGAGGAAAGGTTTAGTTGAGAGGATTAAGACTTAGAGATTAGTAGACCCTCGTTTAGTCTCGTTCAAATGTTTTTTATTTATATTTTGGTTTGTTTCTTCCTTACTAGTACTAACAATGATATATGAAGTCAAGTTAGGCAAATCAAGTCAGCGAGTCAACACAGACTGAGAAACGCTGGGGTACTTAGTGTCGTGTGGTCCGGAGGGACAGGTAGTGGTTGAGGGCCTCAAGTGAGTCTGAGTACAGGTAGCTCAGGCACTACGGTAGGTCGGTAGAGTAGGAGACAGCAGGGGAAGAGGAGGACGGGGGTTAGGGAGGGTCGTAGTCTCAGAAAAGGTTACTCAGTTGAGAAGCGTACTCCACCGGTTTCATGACCTCAAAGTCGAAGTCGTAGTAAGGAAGGTTTCTTTAGGGTCCTGACTAGAGGAAGTCTTACCTGACCAACCTAGAGGAACGTCAGGTTCCCTGAGAGTTCTCAGTCTGTGAGAATAAAGGGTAAAGAAGGGTTTAACAAATAATAATATAGTATAAGTCTTTAGGTACATAAATTCCTATACACTTATTGAAAAATACCAATCTATTCTGTACAAGTGTGTAAGGTTCGAAGTCAAGTCAAGTCAGCGAATCAGTACAGGTTGAGAAACGAGGGAGTACCTGACGTTGTACGGTCCGAAGTGGTAGGTAGTGGTTGAGGGTCTCGAACGAATTTGAGTAACATATATGAAACTTTTCTTAACGTTGGTAATATTTATGATAAAGGAGATTGAATCAGTTCGTAGCATTCTATAAAATGGAGACCTCCATAAAAACAAAGGTTTTTCATTGTCGACGTTGGATACCCCGTCCAAGTATGACCTCTTTTTGAATAAAGAGGACAAACAGAAACTTAACTTAGGATCTCCTACCCTTCTATACCACTAATTTACAGAGGTTCCCATAAAGTCCATACCACATCCCCGGTAAACTAGTACGGACTCCGGGTCGAGGTCATGTCCTGGTACTAAAGTCGGTACAACAACATAGAGGACACCAAACCAATATTTCGGAGTACTCTTGTCAACCCCTTTATCTTCTTCGACCCGTATCTACTTTATCCTGTCTCTAATGCTTTGTCGAACATCCGGTTTGTGAGAACCCCTCACCAGATCTATAAGTCCAGGGACTAGTTTTACCGTTTCTTTGAACTAGATGTCCATCTCGGGTCTTCTACTTCTTTGAGTTGACAGTGTTAGGGTACAATGCACTCCTTATGATAAAGTCCCCTCAAAGTGTCGGTCACTCATGAAAACGGTCAGAGTGTCTCACTCCCACTCACCCATCTTCTCCCAACCTTTCACCCTCTTTCTTACTATCTTTGGATCGTCCGACTAACCTAAAGTTCTCTTTCACGTTTAGTGTCCTCCTGGTTGATAACAGTTTAACTTTATGATTTTCTCTCCAACCTACTATGTCTTATTTGATACGACACGACAATCGTCTCAGACATCTAGTGTCTGGAAATAGAGTCCGTGCCACCTCGGTCGGAATGACCCGTTACCGACGATTATAAAGGGTGGTACCGTTCCCGAATCGTAATGATACGTACTATCCGGTCAGAATCACTGTGGTCTTTATCCGAATAAGCATAATCATAACTTTGAGATTGGTAAGTAAAACCACGACGACCTTGACTGTATCTTACAACATAGTTTTTCAAGTTCATTCTCCGTATGTAATGACTCTGACTAAAACCTTAGAGAGATGTACACACACGCGTAAGTCAGTGAGTCAGTACAGACTGAGAAACACTGAGATACCTGAGATCAGACGGTCTGAGGAGACAGGTACCTTAAAAAGTCCGTCCTTTGATCTCACCCAACGGTATAGACATTTACGGAACTTTACAAATCTAATATCGTTCATCAAAACAAATTGTTTTATCAAAGGGACTTAATCTACTCAAGAGATTTTATTGACGATTAATAAATAGACTAAATAAAAATGTATAAAAAGAAAAAGTTCGGTATAAAAATCACAAATAAAGGATTATAAAAAATGATTACAAAAGATTACTTATTTTAATAGTATCACTTTAGACTTTATATCATTAAAGAAATTTTTTAGTAAATTCGATAGTCAAATAACATAATTATTATTTTTTCTACTTATATCAGAAACTTTTTGTACACGACATCGAAAAAAGTAAAGTTCCCCTACTTAACTAAGACATATGTTAAAGTAAAAGGAACTGGGGAAGAATCTAATTACAAAGATTTTCATCATTGGGACAAGTCGTACGTAAGATATTCGAATCTTATACGAACAAGTTTAGTTTCAAGAGAACTTTTTAGTTACGACGGAAACAACCATTCGTAAATACTTACCTCTACAAAAGACACAAACCTTTCAAGATGAGAGTAGGGAAAAAAGACGTATAAAATTCCAAATGTCACCAAACGGTCTTCTTTACTAACCTAAAAATCACAAATATCTTATGGTTCATCCCTTAGTAGATAACAAAAGTAACCAGTGGATGTCAAAGACTCCCGAAAGGACGACCGAGTCTACCATTTCTTAGACGGACGTTACGTCGTCTGGTCCCAAGCTAGGGACCCATCCCTTCTAGGGGACCTCTTCCTGTACCGTGGGGTGAGATCATGTGAACGGACCTCTTAGGGTACCTGTCTCCTCGGACCATCCGACGTCAGGTACCCCAGCGTTTCTCAGTCTGTACTGACTCGCTGAAGTGAAAGTGCATGTCAAAGACTTCTCAAAACTTGTCCTTGAGAATAAACTGGTGGATTCCTATCGAAAAGATCAACAACTCTTTGTAAGAACATCAACTACTTAACTTGACATTAATAAAAGACCGAAAATTAATGAAGGATTTAGACGAGACAAGTAAAACGTTCTGACTCACAATTGGGTAACTTCGTATCAATTAACACCCGAACATCTAAGTTACTACAAACCTACAAAGTGAACCTTCGTACTTATGAGACATATGGTGAGTTTACTGGTGTAAGACAAACGGAATGTTCACAGAGACACTGTGAAACATCCTACAAAACAAAGACACGTTTCCTCCGTGTGTCGATATTTAACTGTTCCATTCATTAGAAGACTAAGGTCATCAATTTACGACAAGAGATTACCTAAAATGAACAGTGAAAATTAAGAAAAATCACAAACAGACGTAAAGTAATCTTATCGAAATAGTAAGTCTAACGGGGGTACAACCAATTAGAATTTCTAAATTACCAAATAGAAGTTTGATACCGTTAGGGAGTTTTTATATTATCTTTCTATAAATCTAAGAAGTCCCTGAAAAATTTGAACTAAAGAAAAGTTGGGTAAAAAGAAGAAATGTGAAGTACAAAAACGTTTATTTCATAAAATGTAAAAGATGTACAGGACTCGTTCGAAGATGGAATTAGAAGGTACTGAATTAGATGACTGATTTATACTCTATCAACCACTCCGTCACTCCCCTCTCAGACAATAATAAAGGACAAGACGAACGGACTATACTAAACTAAAAAAAAAAAAATTAAATGTTCGTTATTCGAAAGTGACACGTCTAAGTCCATGACTGTTTTTATAGACATTCGGAAAAGTCCCAGATCGTTATCGTGACTTCACTTAAACATTTTTTACCGAATAATACACAAAGTACTACGTTTTTACACTATAAATCGACAATAAATAAGATAATCTCTCGTAAAAAATAGTACGTATACTAGAGGACATATACTTTTACTGTTAAGTGTAGGTTTATACATATGACTCTAGCACAGAGTCAGAAGACATCGATCACATAAATGGTGTATCGGTAAAATATTCCATATGAGATTAATCATTAAATACCACAAACCAACCACCCTTGTCAATTAACTATATTCTGATTATACTTTCTATTCTTTTACGTTTTTCAAAACCATAATCTCTATTCTATCTGAGAGATCTGGAAAAGTATTAATTATTTAACCCCATTTTAACGGGATAGAATCGACGTTCATGTTACCTTAATAAATTGTCAGGATAGACCGTTTCCAATATACTACAACTTGGTACTCCGTCTACCACCTTCATGTCTCACGTTGTAAAGTACCCACGAAAACGTTTCAAACGACTTCACTCTAGATCATGTACTGAAGATAATGTTCAATCAAGACGGACCTTCGGACACATATTCATTAAACAGTTATATCAATATTACCTTTAGACAGAAACATATTTTACCTTAGGTACGGTTTAATATGAGAAATCACAAGTCTCGTATCTAAGAACTTTTACTTTCCTTCGTACTAAAAGTTTCTTGAGTCACATAAATAACTAAAAAATCTGACGTAGTCACTTCACTGTTCTGTTTTAACTACATACGAGTTTCCAAATTTACCTAAAGAAAAAAAAAAAAAAACCATTACATTGGTTCTCCAAATTACGTATTCACACTTTTACCTATTCTGTCAGTAATAAAAGTTAAAAACTAAAGGGGAGTAAATTCAAACATCAACACGGTTTTACTATAAGTAGAGTTAATAACGTACAAAAGACTATTTTTTTTTTCCAAGTATAAAAGTTGTCAATTATACTGGTAATTCGAACTTTTAGGGCCTTCAGTAAAGTTTAGGAAATTCACTGTTCCATCTATTCTTTGTTTATTACTAGTTGTAATTAAAATTTTTATGTCATAGTTACATTTTCCTCATTTATAATTTTAATTAACTTACATGTTCGTGTCACCGAGTGAATTTATCACATTCATATATAATTTCAAAAATAAGTGTATAAAGTTGTGTTTAGTATATAAATTAAGATCAAAAATCATAGACAACTAAAAATTCAGAATTTTATATGAATTAATTTTCAAAAACTGACACCTTGGGTGACCGGTACTCGTAAATGGGATTTCACAAGGTGAATACAAACAGAATATACATTATGTTTATTAACCCACTAACTAAGGTATAGGGTAAAAAAGGAAAGGACTTTAGAAAATAACATAATAAGAGTAATGGATGATGTTCTTATATAACACACGACCCGTCTCACGAAAGAAGAACCGGTGTTGGTTTTTCTCTAACATCTCCGCTACCGGTACAAGTCAATCTTTTAAAAAGTACCATTTTTAGAGAGTTGTTAGTACACCGACACTAGATATGTCGTGAATGTAACACCGTCCGGGAAAAGATGATAGATACTAAAGGATCACAAAAAAACATAATCGAATAATTTAAAAGTGGTGATGAGATGTTCTACCCGTACAAACTATGATATCTGTTCTCTCGTTCAAAAGGGACCTAAGTACGTCAAAGAGTCTTAATCTCTGTCGTACTGTCAAGTCAGTTCTACTGAACTCTTAGACGAAAAGATAGTGACAAGACACCGAATACACAAAATACAAAACCATTAATAATTATAATTTCGTATTATTTATTCCAGTTTGTCTGTCCCTCTATAGACTTTTGATCTAGTTAGTCTACGATTTTCCCTTTATACTTTTCCCTTTATTGATTTATGATTTTCCCTTTATTGTTCATTTTATGTTTAAGATTCTCCCCTTATTGTCCATTTATAAAAGGTAAGTAGTTCGACCAAAATCCTTTCCGTCTCCTTGGTCTCTAGTTTAACAGTTGTAGGAGACCTAGTACCTTTTTCGTTCTCTCAAGGTCTTTTTGTAGATAAAGACGAAATAACCGATACGGTTTCGGAAACTGACACACCTAGTGTTTTTTGACGCCTTTTAAGACTTTCTCTACCCTTATGGTCTGGTGGATTGGACGGAGAACTCTTTAGACATACGTCCAGTCCTTCGTTGTGAATCTTGACCTGTACCTTGTTGTCTGACCAAGGTTTATCCTTTTCCTCAGACAGTTCCGATATATGACAGTGGGACGAATAAATTGAATATACGTCTCATGTAGTACTCTTTACGACCTGACCTTCTTCGTGTTCGACCTTAGTTCTAACGGTCCTCTTTATAGTTATTGGAGTCTATACGTCTACTGTGGTGGGAATACCGTCTTTCACTTCTCCTTGATTTTTCGGAGAACTACTTTCACTTTCTCCTCTCACTTTTTTAACCGAATTTCGAGTTCTAAGTCTTTTGCTTCTAGTACCGGAGGCCAGGGTAGTGAAGTACCCTTTATCTACCCCTTTGTCATCTTTGTCATAGTCTGGAATATAAAAACCCGAGGTTTTAGTGACGTCTACCACTGACGTCGGTACTTTAATTTTCTACGAATGAGGAACCTTCTTTTCAATACTGGTTAGATGTAATGAAACGGCTGATTCCAGGCAGATCAGTTCCGATACCAAAAAGGACACCAGTACATACCTACACTCTCAACCTGAGACTTCTTCCGACTTACAGCTTCTTAACTACGAAAACTTGACACCGCAACCTCTTCTGAGAACTCTCAGGGAACCTGACGTTTCTCTAGGTTGGTCAGGTAAGACTTTCTCTAGTTGGGACCCTAAAGAAACCTTCCTTACTACGATTTCGACTTTGAGGTCATNTCCAGGCAGATCAGTTCCGATACCAAAAAGGACACCAGTACATACCTACACTCTCAACCTGACACTTCGTCCGACTTACAGCTTCTTAACTACGAAAACTTGACACCACAACCTCTTCTGAGAACTCTCAGGGAACCTGACGGTCCTCTAGGTTGGTCAGGTAAGACTTTCTCTAGTCGGGTCCCTAAAGAAACCTTCCTTACTACGATTTCGACTTTGAGGTCATGAAACCGGTGGAGTACGCTTCTCTACTGAGTAACCTTTGACAGAGANTGAGACTACGACCCTCCCTAACCCCCGTCCTCCTCTTCCCCTGCTGTCTCCTACTCCACCGACCTACCGTAGTGCCTGAGCTACCTTCACTCAGACTTACTTGAGACCCTCGACCACTACCTGTCCCTCCGGACCGTACGACGCTAAGTACCCCAGTGTTTCTCAGCCTGTACTGACTCGCTGACTTGACTTGACTTGGCTTCTGTATTTTTTACGTCTTACCGTTATCCTCTGGTATTACCCAGGATTTGATAATTTTTCAAATCCGATATACCATCAGGGAATGTTAAGTAATGTTCGATAACAAACGGACACTGCACAAGAACGACCGAAAATCATGTTGTTTCTCTAAGTCTCACTCTGGGTACCCATTTCAAGAGTCCGTTACACCTAAGTTGATTGTGAAATGGAGCCCAGGACGTGAACGGAAATGAAAAAGAAGTCTTGCCGGATCCGTTATAAACGTGGTGAAAACGTAGGATCTCTGTCCAATCGAGGACGGAGTTTACAGCGAAAACTACAACCCTTCGTTTTGGGATGACACCGGATACGGAGGTTAAAGACCCAAAGGAACAACGGAACTTGGTCGAGGTGAGTTAGACTTGTATGACCCTATCTCGTGGAACACCTCCATTTCGACTTGTTACCTTCTACCATCGATCGTCAATAAAAGAGAGAAGAAGAGGATTCGATGAAAAGTTTCTACGTCGATAATAATGTTACGGAGAGACTTCTCCAGACCACCTTGACTCGGTAGTCGGAGGAGACCTCGTTATGGGTACACTACGAAGTACGTCTTCGGAAGTTATTAAAAGGAATTACTACAAATAACAATAAAATATATCATTTTACATAAAAAGTCGAGTCACGATTGAGAACTTGTTCCTTAAGATGTTACAATTTTAATGATAGGAAAACGATATTGTTCTATATTACAAAATGACACTAACAATCAACACTAATAATCAACGAATTTTTACGTGACATGAATCTATGTATAGTGACATAGAACCCTGTGTAAAAGAGTAAAGAGACCTATCCATAGATGCCTTAGTATGTGAATTCATACATCACAAAAATAAACATAAGACGATACTGTCGTTTATTAATGAAAATCCTTTCTAAAGGGTTTTCATTTTCACTCACCATGACATTTAGTTCATAAAAATAAAATTTTACGAAATACTCTCCATCTCCTTTTTGAGAAAAATAAATAACGTGTATGCGTTTTACGTACATGTGTGTATAGTTACGTGTGTGTGTGTGGGTCATGTGAACGCATAATGTTTCCGTCTTGGTGGAAGTTTATTTTGTAGATTTATACAACGTTATATTTATAAGTTTATGTTGATTTAAGTTAAGTAAGAGTCCAGTGACATTAAAATTAAACTATGATACATGAACGTTTACACGTCCACCGTTCATGTATAAGTTTTACGTCGACAAAATAAAAGACGATTAAAATGAAAGATTTCTGTAAGGTACATGACTAAGAATTCCTTTTAATGTGACTTATTAGGAGTCACTCTGTCATAAATGGATCTTACCTAAGATCCGACTCGATAGACCTTAGATACTCCTTCTTGAAAGGTCTCTAGATATATAAACCTAACCAATCTTTTTTTAATGCTCCGGACTCAAAAGAGAGTCTAAAAATTTCATCAACAATTTAAATCTCTTTCATTTTGTTTATATCAATCAGTAATGTTGACACTTTGTGTTTTTATTTAACTTTCGTATAAGACTCGAAATTTATAGATCACCCGTTGACTCGAAAGAAAATAGTAATTAATCACCACCTATTAACTAACGTAAGTACGGAATATATAATTGAAAAAGAGTAGTTTTAAAGTTATAGGTTCGGTCTTCTCTTACTTTACAGGTGTACTATTTTAAAGACAAAACAAGTAAAGACATCGAGATCGAATATCTTCCGAAGGACCGTATATCATTCACAAGTTATTTATAAACACCGGACTTATTTATACTTTTATTTTTACAACCTTTCTATATTCTTCTCTAATTTACATAGTCCCCTATCACTAGCTATGAGTCCCAAAAGTTCTACACTAATAAAAGAAAGAGAAATATAGGATTTACTTATCATTTTTATAAATCGTATATCCTTTCTTCCCAATAGTTTTTTCAAACTGTTTCATTTAAATTTGGTTTAGTAACATATATTCATATCAAAATCAAAGAACTGATGAAGACATATTAGTCGACGGAGTACTACTGATAATCTCATATTTCCATCCTTTTATCTTGTAAGTCGTAATGACTGATGAAGTAGTTCTTTTGGATAGACCATTAAACCCTTACAACCTGACGAGACTATGACGATTCAGTGAAGTCAGCACAGACTGAGACACACTGGAGTATCTGCAGTCGGGGGGTCCGAGGGTTCGTGGACCCTAAGAGGTCCGTTCTTGTGACCTCACCCAACGGTAAAGGAAGAGGTTACGTACTTTCACTTTTCACTTTCCCTTCAGCGAGTCAGCACAGACTGAGAATCTCTGGGGTACCTGGCGTTGGATGGTCCGAGGAGGTAGGTACCCTAAAAGGTCCGTTCTCATGACCTCACCCCACGGTAACGGAAGAGTCAAGGGGTATTATGTTTCCTGGAGGTATTATACTGGAGAATATTACATTTCCGAAAAGATATGACTCAGTTTACGTTTTTACGACTCCCTTGTGCACACAGTAAGTCTTATTTTCCGTCGTTCATTGTGAAAACTCCTTTCAAACCTGTACGTAACTCGTCGTTTCTCGTCTAAATGAATAATGAAACCAGATTAAAAGTAATATAGGAAGTAAAATAGAAAAATACTTAAGCTGAAGTAAAAATAGTTTTGTTAAACCTCGTTCCGATTTTAATATACCCAAATCCTAACAGTCAGTGGAACCCATTACAGTCATTCCCTTTCATTTCGTTAATTTCAGAAAGTTTACTCGATTGAATCTACATTTAATCTACGTTTAGTGTAGTAAAATTTCTTTTTGTTTGTTAAAAGAAAGTTTGTATTCATCCCATCAAACAATCAGTGAGTCAACACAGACTGAGAAACGTTGGGTACCTGATATCGGGTGGTCCGAGGAGACAGGTACCTTAAGAGTTCCGTTCTTGTGATCTAACCCAACGGTACGAGAGGAGGTCCCCTAGAAGGGTTGGTCCCTAGTTTAGGTCCAGAGGACGTAACGTCCGACTAAGAGATGACTGACTCGGTGTCCTTTCGGTTTGTACCATTCTGGATTGATTTTACCATTGTCATCATTATTGTCTACAGTGGAAATGACATTCCGTTTACCAAATAATAAAATATTTTTAGAAGGTGGTCTAAACGGAATAAACCCTCTTACTTATTAAAGTGTCGATACTCATTTATATAGACTTATTTTTATCTCATGTCTATTCATTCATCGGAGTCAGTTTGATTTTCATACATGTTTTTTATTTTGTACTGTGTCAGAATAAGTAACTTTCTCTTGTTTGTGAACCAAGGATCCTAAGACTTGTATAAAACGACCCTCTTTATCATGTATTATCATTACCCGACCGGAAACAGAAGTGAAGGGGAAGCACCGGAGAAGAAAAGTGACTTTGGTGGGTAGTTCTAAGACACGGAAGGATACGGTGTGACAGACGAGTCCCGAAGGGTGTGTCCCCAAGTCATTTACTCACTTTGATACTCAAGGTCCGTAAAACAAAAATAAAGGAAAAGGAAGTAGTTGTACGTGGACAAGTCTTAGAATACAAGATGGACGAACCGACCAGTCAGAGATGTATCTCATACACTTAACAATCCCCGTCCTTTTAAGAGACAAGAGGGATAAATAAGAACAATATACCTGAAATTTATAAATACGATATGAAACCCAATATAAGGTTATAAATAAAACAACGAGTCTGAAAAGGTCACAACTGGTAACCCTCGAGAAAGGTAACAAAGAAACCGGGGAAATGTATGAAGGTAAGAACAGTAATAAAAAGGACGACAAAGTCAACTTTCCCGGATCTTCACTACCGTGTAGTCATCGTTACTCATATGGATTGTAAATGTAGAACCAAAAATTATACACATATGATTGGGTACGTTCCCGAATGGACCACCGAGTCTCTCACTTTTTAGAAGGACGTTACGTCCTCTGGGTCCAAATTAGGGACTCAGTCCTTGAAGGGGACCTCTTCCCTTACCGATAGGTGAGGTGACAAGAATGATACTTTAAGGTACCCATCTCTTCGGAATACCCGATGTCAGGTACCCCAGTGTTTCTCAGATCTAGATATTTAAAAGATACACATTGGTGTCTATAGAGATGATCCGATTTTTCCTCAAGTAAGACAAGAGAGGTTGAAACTGGATAATGGTGTACTTAGGAAGATCGAAAGAGAATAAACAGATACTAGAGAGTGAGACTGACATTCTTTTGACTGAGATTGGGTAATTGACTTAAAAGGTCACATGTACTTTTCATCACAGTCTTGATAATGGAGATAGTGACACCCCTTATTCTAGAAGTTGATTTCATGTCACAATCCATGTTCAGGGGAACGGGGATCAGAACTCCTGGGGAGAGTAAAGATTTCAATCAATCCCGTCGTGTGAAGGGGAGATAAGAACTTCACTCTAACAAAGTATTAAACTTTATATCACTTTAATAAAATAATGTAAGACAAGATCTTTAGGGAGTATGAAGACTTACTAAAAAATTCAGAATTTGAAATTTCAAACGAACAACACTGAATTTCCAGAAACTCATAACTGTTTATGTATCGGAGTAATAACTACGGATGTCACAGTCTGTCTTGTCAACGTTTGTGGGATTCTAAAGGGTTATAAGATAATATATGAACTTTAGCGATTCTCTCATCTAGAAATTACAAGAGTCGTTTGTGTGTGTGTGTGTGTGTGTGTGTTATACTTCACAACTTACACAATTCATTTGAAAACATCATTACGTTTAAGTTGAATATATTGGTCCCTTCGGGTTCTTATGACCTCACCCATTGGATATGAAAGAGGTCGTCTAGAAGGACTGGGTCTTCAACTTGGTCCCACAGGATGTAACGTCCGTCTAAGAAATGGTCGACTCGATGGTCCATATGTGTATGTGTGTGTGTGTGTGTGTGTGAGTATATATATATATACATGGTCGATATTTTCGGGTTGAATATGTTGTAATACACAACTAATATAGAGTCATTTCGACCCTCCTTTTTTTGGGTTTTGTACAGACTGGAGAATTTTATACAGTATGAAATTATAGAACATTATTGGATATTGCTTCTTCTTAGACTTTTACCTACCTCATCCATACAAGTCCATTAAAAATATTGTTCCTTTTGTGACCTTAAAACTACGTAAACGTGGACTCCATGTCAATCAATATCTGAGACTGTTAACCGTGTAAGGAGGTAAGGATGTTACATCAAGAATAATTATCGTTTTCGAACAAATATGTAAAACTCAGACACGGACAAAAGGTTTTGTATTTACTACTAACGTGGAAATATCGTTAAAGTCATACCCAACTTAAGAAATAAAACGAATATGTCCTAACCACGAAAATTTTAAGTGCAATTTTTCAGTCACGGATACTTTTGTCTGGATTTTTTTATCAAACTGAACATCAGAGTCCTATACTAAGTTAAATTAGGCTAACTTTTGTAAATTTCCCTCGTCGTCATGATAAACAAAGTTTCAATTCAGAGATCTTTATAGATATTACCTGATGTAAAAAGTATTTACCTTTTCGATTTTCCATTCGTATAACCTTTTTTTATATTTGTACTTTTAAGAGTATTTCAAGAAAACAGTGTTATGTTATACAAGATAATATATACCAACATGTTCTCTGTCAACACGGTTTTACTCTCATATATAACTTTCCATATACACGGACTACAATCTGGTCACTAATATGTCTGTACGTGTTCATACTTTGTTTCTAGTCACATTTAGTAGTAAAAAGTATTAGTCACTATTCGAATGTTTTCAAATTCATATACGATACCCTTTCGTTCATTTGACAAAGTTCTAGACATGTTTTAATTTAATATGATGTCATCAATCGTTTACCCTAAAGGTTGTACAATTTTAAACTATGTGTTATGTAAACGTAAAAAAAAGTTCAAAAAATTGAAAATTTTATATATGATTTCACAAAAACCAACTTGGAGACGTCGAGAGGATCTCGAAGGCCATCCCGAGTAATTTTTAGGTAGGGACGTCTCGGGTCAAACTTTTTAGTTATAGGGTCGTTTATTCTTTACATCATTAGGTTCCGAACTGGTCTGTTTATTCATAGTTTTGACTTATGTCCAGACCACTATGTCCGTTCCTACTCTGCTCAGACTATCCGTCTTTCCTTGGTACCTCTACTGTCGACAGGTTCCTCGTGAGTCACCCTCGTGACTAGGACACCGTCCACAACTAGTTATCAAAAATAGTTTACGAGGAAAAGGAACCTCCACAGATCTTGGAAGAAACCAACAGAAAACACCAGAAAAAACTGGGTTTCACTGGGTATGTAACATCATACTCTTCATTATACAAACGACGATAATGATGGTTTAACAAAGAACCCACTCACAAAAAAAAAAAAAAAAAAAAAAGTCAAGGACTAAAATTCTATTGAATCAGACTTTCTATTCATGCGTTAAAGTCTTTCTACAGAATTAAAAAAGACATGGGGAATTTTTACTCTAGATAAAGTAAACATAAAAACTTACGTCCAAAGGAGAACGTGAGGAGAAGTTTCATTAAAAATAGTATGTACATGCAAAAGACTCAACTAATCGATGAAAATTAGATCTACCGACTGTTTATCTAGGTAAATATCCCGTGATGTACATATATTTTCCTTTAGTTCAACTGTAATACGGTACTTTGACCCATAAAATAAGTCGACGCCTGTAAGGGTCGTCTGTGAAGGAGTCTAGGAGGACAGTAGGAGTACGCACGTCACAACTTAATAAGGGTGGAATGTAAAGTAGGGACCGTAGCAACTAGGAATTAGAAACGAATAGTACTTTCAACAAAACCAACGTTTCTGGTTGTAGGAGTTTTGGAGTGTCTAACGAAGGTCGATTTAGGATATAAGTTCAAGTACGACTCAGGGGTCGACTTTGATTACCCTTTGCACGTCGACGTAGGGGTCCACCTGGAGTAGAAGGGAACGAGGGAAATCAGGAGGAGTCAACGGAAAATTGGTAAACTGCCCAACAACACTGACGAAGTCTCGTTTCGTGTGTGAGACAACGTCACTGAAAGAACGACCGAGTAAAGTGAACTTCCGACTTAAAAGAACATGAACCCGGTGTTTAGTTAAAGTCGTCACATCTGCAAACATTATGTGTATTTACTCAACCTATTTTCGTCACTTTGTTTTAAAGACTCAGACGTTTACTTCGACCTTAACCTTCGTCTCCTTTATTACTTCCCGTTACTTTGGACTAAGTTCCTCTTCTTTCAAACTCACACTCATGATTCTCCGTGAGTTAGTTGAATTTACTACTGTTTATAATTTATTAAAATCCGCGTTTCTTGGTTCGACCTCTGATAGTCAATTTATCTTCTTACTTAGTCGTATTTGGTTATTGATATACCAAACTTTCAATAATATCTTTTAGTGTTTTCGAAAGTTGAGTTTTGGATTGTTCTTTAGTTATCTTTGTGTTATTGTCAAATATAAAACCTTCGTTATCCTACGGATAGTGAAACGTCTTTGGTCACCAGTTCTTTGGTTTGTGGTGTGAGTCTCTCAACCACTTGAGTCCAAATAATGTCACCGACCGGGTCTCCTCAAATGTGAGGTTCGAGACTCGGTCCTTGTTTCCCCAATGTTTCAAAAATATCTGTCTGATATTACCCGATGTGATCGACGATTATCCGACCAAATTTGTTTCCCAAAACCCCGTCCCCTTGTCGTCAGTTCTACCCCTCCCCATACGGACTGAAAATGTCCCTGTCCGTACTAATTCGTCCAAACGTCCCCGACCCGTTAACGTTTCTTGTCCTACTCCCACTCACTCTATTCGAGGTCAAGGATGATAACATTCAGGGGTGAAAGACTCTGATGTCACTGGATGTACTAGGTCTGAAACGTTCCTGGTTCGACTCAATGTCTCCGTCTTGTTCGTCCTCCAATACATTTTAACATTTAAAGGAGAAGTAGTACTGTTACTTTTTTAATATTAAGTCTTGGAACTAATATAGTGACATCTTTATTGAGAGTAAATGAATTTAAACACTTCCTGAAATAACTCAACCTGTAGAGTGTTTAAACGTTTGAGACTAAATAGAATACTACTTCAACGCACTTCCTTTAAAACAAAATAACGTTTACTTGGTGGGGGAAAAATGTATTTGACAAATATTTTGAAAAGTCATTTTAATAGACGAAACTATTTCAACAGTAACGGAACAGTATAGTAACTCGACAGTATATGAATCGTAAATTTTTTTTTAAGGTGTCTAGATATAATTACATTATTAATATAAATTACGACTATCACATGATTGAACCTGTTACTGAGTTTGTGAAGTGTAAAATGTATATAATAGTTCATATTAGAAAATGTTTTTTAGGAAACTTCATCCTAGTTACTTGTTAAATACAGAGTTAAAATTTAGACCCTACCCCCCCCCCGCAGTTCCCTCCGACTCTTCATTCAACAGATTCTAGTATGTGTCATTCTTTCCCTCGGATCCAAGTTCGGGACCTAATGGAAGTTTTACGTACAAGAAGTAGTGGTACGATAGGAATGTTTAAGACACGGTTCGTTTTTCGTAACATCATTCAAAACGATTATTTCTTTGACTTATGTCTCATCAATAGAATTACACGGGTAATTACGCCGGTAGAATTACACCGGTAAGTCACCGAGACGTGAGTTTAGGGTCAACAGATTGAAACTTAAGGTACGAGAAGGATATGGTGTATATGAAAGATATGAGGGGTTTGAGAATGGAAAGGTGGAAACCCATGTTTTGTCTTACTACCTCTTTTCGGGTTCTAAGATCTGACATTTGACGGTCCCACAATATTAAAGCTATTTATTAACAAATGAACGAGTCTATGGACAAGATTCAGGTAACTTTAAACGTAAAAATGGGTACCGGTATTATTCGTAACTATTTGGTTAGGAAGACTTTCGAAATTAGTATTTATGGAATTAGTTGAAAAGGAATATCATTTTAAACTTAAATCGACTTGATAAAAGAATTCACTTTACGGATCTAAGATAGTCACGTAAGTCCTTGTACACTCCTTTATGTCATTAACTCTGTCAATAATTATTTGTGGAACACAATATAGTCAAAAAAGATTTGACTCACGAAACAAGTCTTTATAAGATTCTTCTTTTGTTATCTGACCGACCTATGACACTACTTGAAGCATAATCTTTAGGAACTCCTGTCAGGGTCTTTAACTCTAGTATCTCGATTCTGGACACTTCACGGACGAGAATTCGATGTAGTATTGAAATGTAGGAAAGAAGCTTCACTACTAGATTACTAACGTTCTTTTTTTCCATTTTCCCTCTTATCTTACGTGTAATAATGGGGGTTTTACAATTTAATGTGCGGGATTACAGAATATATATACCTCTACACAAAACTTTAAAGGGACAAGGGACCCTTTCCTCGTCGGAGTTTCTTTATCTGAGTCAGGATCCTTGACCCTATTCCGTGGTACTTTCTTTTTGCCATAAGTCTACACTGTCTGTGTCCCTCGACCTCCAAATCCGTCTCTACCCGTTGTACCCATAGTTTGGATTTGTTACCTTCACGACATCCACCACCTAACCTCAGCACTAGTGTTCAAGTCCCGGTTTAGGACAGGTACTAAAAGAACACCTCTCTAGAGACGGACCCCTTTTTACGAGCCATCCCAAACCTGACCCTAAAACTCCATTCTGTAGTAGAGTTGACGGTTCTTATTCCGTGTGGAGATCAAAATCTTCACAATCAGTTCAATATGTCTGTTCCCAGTCTGAGTCTCTACGTTTCAACTTCGTCCAACCCATATCGTTGACCCACCACACTATAGACTTGGTTTGATAGACGTCTCTACTGGGGTACCGTTAGGGCTCTGTGAACGTGTTTTCGTAACAATAGAAAAAAAAAAAAAAAAAAAGTTAGACCCTCTCCGAAGTTGGAAACCTACAACTGAGTATATCGTGTCAAATTTCTTCCATTTAAAACTTTGGACCTTAGGTCCATCTCCCATTTTCATACGTAAATTTAGAGGAGTCTTATTAAATTGATCACATACTTCATGTACATAAAATGGTTGTATAAAAAAAGAGTCCTTTTACTGTTGTTATTTGGTATAACAGTTCCATCAAAGTTCCAATATATGACACACATACCATACACAGATAGTCCGAATATGACTATAATCTATGTATAAAATGGAGACAAAGTAGTCTTTGAAAGTTTACATTAAGTATAGTTCGATGACGGTCTTTATTTCCTTGGGTAAGAAAAATAAAATTAGTAAAAAGAAGTTTGGTCTTAAGTAATTACCTTATGTTTTTCGTTACGTTAAAGTCTTACTTTGGGAAATTACATCGTCAAAATCACGTATGTTTGTGAGGTTTCGTAGAATAAAGGAGTGTCAGCGATGTCGTTTTGAGTTATTAGACATAAGTAATATATGTGATCGAAGAGGTCGTCCGTTCGAATCGAAACTCGATAAATGTACCACACGTCTAACGGTTAAACGGTACCAACCGTGAGTGTGTTTGTCCAGTCTTCACTCATAAAACGTAATAGTCTATATAAAGTAAGTACTGTTATAACGATAGGAAGAGTTTAGAGAAGTGTCATTAGACGTAAGTAATTTGAATCACACTACAATCTCCACTTGTATTTATCGATGGGGAGAATTTTATATGTTAGTATAGATAAATATTACTAGTTTATAGAGTTAATAAAAAGTGAAAATTTTGATATTTCGTTCAATCGAGTGTAAATATTTTCCTCATTTTTAAAGTTAAAGGACATTCTCCTTTCAACTGATATGTTTTTCAACTGATTAAAACATACACCTTAGTCTTCATTAAGTAAAATTTATTGATCATACATGTGTTACGTTTTTAATATAACGAAAAGTGTAAATTAAACACTTATTACGATAGTTAAATAAATTTTCTTGAAGATTTACTTTATATTCAACGTTCTCCCGTCTCCACCACAGTCAGAATCACGGACGAAATATACATCCTGGCTCGTACCTCAAGTCGTACGCTTCCGGGAGTCCTGTGTGAACGATTTCGTACTTAAGTTTCATTTAAATTATCTAAATACTTTATATTAAGTTGTAATATAAACACAAAAGAGCTACCTGTCGACAATTTTTGTATGGGTAAATAGTACTCCAAAGACACTGTGAAATGCATTAATAAATTTGAGAACCCTTGATCACAAATATGATATCGTCGAGATTCCTACAAATCATGATACACGATCAAAAGTCACAAAATTTAGTTTACTATGTCGTTCTACGAGTATCAGATACCGAGGTATGGTGAGCTAAATCGTAAGTCTTCAATCTCTTCATTTTCAATCAGAAAATCTTATGTATCCTTATCTTGTTCTTTTATGTTTTACGCAAATTCCGTTCTATATACTATATTCGATTTTCCTCCCTACCCGTTCACTGGTATTTACTTACGGAAACCTCCGATCGATCTTCGTCTCTCAAGTACATCTCTCTTTGTCCTCTCAATCTACTCTTTTCGCCTCTGAGAATTGACTCTCCAAACTGATAGTCGGAAGACTTACTTATTAACCATTATGTTAATTTCGACAAAACTTAGGGTCACTTCTCTTTATTTTAATCTGTTTTTTCATACAAAGTATTTTCGAGAAATGAAGATGGTTCTGCGACCTTGCGCCCTTCTGGTCCGTCTCGCA
This sequence comes from Capra ibex, assembly GCA_006410555.1. Taxonomy (NCBI): domain Eukaryota; kingdom Metazoa; phylum Chordata; class Mammalia; order Artiodactyla; family Bovidae; genus Capra; species Capra ibex. The sequence goes on along the minus strand of SJYO01052474.1, from coordinate 38,874,726 downwards.
GTGACACCGCTACGCCTGCACTCCCAATCCCTCAGACCTGACTCTGCGCCATCCCTCTAACACTCACATTTCCGTTAAGTCACGATGCAAACTATTTTACCTTTCTCCCGGTCAATCTATACCTCCTTCCTGATCTCATCTCCCTTATTTTCTATCTACTCCAGAGATTCGTCCTCTAACATTGTAGCAACGTCCGTCCACTACAGTAACTTATATGAACCCTGTGGTCTTAAAAATAAAACCTCTACTTATGAAACCAAACCTCGATCTCCATAAACTACTGACACTAAGGATGACCTTCACAAGTTGTCCTTAACATTTATAGTAAGACCTTGAGTCTATTTCTTGTATAAGACTCTACCTCGATATGAACAATTTTCGAATCAATAATTTTCATTTTACTTCTTTTACCCACTCAAAAGTTCTTACGTCAGGTGTACTTTTTAATTGGACGATCAAAATTTATAATCGATTGTATATTTGTTAAAAATAAATATTAATCACAGTATTCAAATACCTAGAGTGATCACGTCATTAAAGATTAAGAAAATTATGACTCCTAGTGAAAAATAGTAGTACGTACTACTTTCAATAAAAGAATTATACACTTTTAAATGACTACTTGATATTTAAGTCACTAAAAAATGTACTTTTAAATATAATTAGTGATGGTGATTCATATAGATGGAATCATCTATATAAATATATATATATAAATCTATATAATATATAAATATATTTTTATTTTAAATATAAAAATATATTTTTATGTAAATATATTTTAAATATATTAATATAAAAATATATTGATGATATATAATCTATATAAAAATCTATCATCTATATATCATCTTATAAAAACGTATAATACTCTATAGATACCATCTCACCGTAACACTTTATATTCAACTATTCGAAAAGAGTCTGAAAGACAATGTCAGTGACTCTGAGGGAACAATTATCCCCTTCTGAGGATCACGGAATCCTTCTTACGTATCGACTTTTGTAAAATGTAAAAATTCTAAGATTCAAAATTTCTATCTTCAAAGTTAACTAATTCCCTACACGTACTTATCTGTTCCCGAAGGGAACACCGAGTCTACCATTTCTTAGACGGACGTCACGTCCTTTGGACCCAAACTTAGGACCCAGTCCTTCTAGGGAACCTTTTCACCTACCGTTGGTTGAGGTCATAAGAACTGACCTCTAAAGGTACCTGTCTCCTCGGACCACCCAATCTCAGGTACCCCAACGTTACTCAATGTGCACTGACTCACTGATTGGAAAACACAAACAGACACACACATACGCATGTATCTATTTAGGTCTTAAAAAGTACTACAATCTGTTCTATAAACTGAGTCCGTTTATCTACCCCTTTGTTACCTTTGTCATTGTCTGAAATAAAAGAGCCACCGATTCTGTCATTTCTTAGACGGACGTTACGTCCTCTGGGCCCAAACTAGGGACTTAGTCCTGCTAGGAGACCTCATCCCTTACCGTTAGGTGAGTTCACAAGAAAGGACCTCTTAGGGTACCTGTCTCCTCGGACCGTCCGGTGTCAGGTACCCCGACGTTTCTCAGCCTGTGCTGACTCGTTGATTGTGACGGTGATGTGATTTTAGTAACGTCTACCACTGATGTCGGTACTTTAATTTTCTTCGAATGAGGAACCTTCTTTTCGAAACTGTTTGGATCTGTAGTATAATTTTTCGTCTTTGTAATGAAATAACTGTTTCCAGACAGATCATTTTGATACCAAAGAGGGTATCGGTATATACCTACACCCTCGACCGGGTCTTCCTTCCGACTCACGGATTCTTAACTACCCAAACTTGACACTACAACCTCTTCTGAGAACTCTCAGGCAACCTGACGTTCCTCTAGTTTGGTCAGTTAGGATTTCCTTTAGTCAGTACTTATAAGTAACCTTTCTGACTACGACTTCGACTTTGAGGTTATGAAACCCGTAGACTACGCTTCTTGACTGAGTAACCTTTTCTGGGACTACGACCCCGTCTTCCTCTTCCCCTGTTCTACTCTACTCTACTTTACCAACCTACCGTAGCGATTGTACTACCTGTACTCAAACTCGTCCGAGGTCCTCAACCACTACGTGTCCCTTCGGACCGCACGATATCAGGAACCTTAACGTTTCCCAGTCTATACTGACTCGTTGATTTGACTTCGAAGGTCATTGCACCTACGACAACTAGGTCTACTATGAACTCAATTGTTCCCTGACTCGTCACCACGAGTTGGGGTCACATTGGGAGTCCAAACTCTTGTGTCCAGATATTAGGTTTCTCAACCTGTACGGACGTGCCGACTTGACTTGACTCCGATCTCTCTTGACCCCACCTTACCAATTAGACCCCTTCTTCTTTCCACGTTACACACGTACACAAGTGTACGGGAGACACGGGAGAGGGTACTTGGACCCCACTCCCTAAGGGAACGTTCACATTCTTGTACCGTCTTAACACAGGAAGTAGAGTCTGAATCAGATTCGTTTTGCTTGTTCACCTCGCCCGGTAACTGTTGAAGGTTTTCGAGAGTTGTTAATGATTCACCGTATCCTCCATTGGACATGAGTCCTCCATTGGTCTTGAGTAGAGGACACTCAAGACACATCCAACGACTTAACTTTACCCTCGTTCTCACCTACGAGGGGCCTTCAGAGGACTAAACCCACTTCTTGTTCTGAAGTTGTTCAACACCGCACCCAGTGGACAGACCCTGATCTCTTACTTTGTAAAGTTAGAAGATCCTGACAGTGTTGTTCCTTCAGTCTCAATGGTCTTCCTTTTTTTCGTGTGTACTTAGTAGACTTGTTATATTTATTAATTATTATATTACTTATAAAAAAAGAAAAGTTGTCAGAGAATCCTTTTGGTGTACAAATAAAGAGATACTAGTTGAAGGTAGGATGTAGGTATACCCACGTGTTCAGAAATGTACCGACATCGTTACTGTGTAGATAAGATACGAAAGACAAAGACCAGTATAATATTCGTTAAAGTTATGTTTTTTTTTTGGAAATAGTAATACTAAACCATACTGACATACCTTGTTTAGTGTTCACAGGGTTTATTTGTTACTCTCCACTGTCACATTGGTATTGTTGAACTACAAAGAACAAACGAACAGAGTTGTTGATTTCGTTGCATCTTGTATTAAAAAGATATACTTTTTCTCCTTATATCCGAATTTGTTAAACACTAATTTTATCTAATTAGTAAAGGAGGGTAAGTGGATAATCACTTGTATTCAATACTATATTATTTTCATCAATCAACAAAATAAAAGAAGAAAAAGGTACGTGTCTCTCGACCCTACCCACCGAACATAGAGTCTGTCTTTCACGTCTCTTTTCTCGTGCCTGAACTGGTAACTAGAAAGTTCCCTAAGAGTCCCTCTCTTTTTTATTTTCAACAGTGCCCCAGTCACCAAAGATTTCTTTCTACTCCGTACTCTATTCTCTTTCTACCGACTAGTAGAGGTGTTTGTTATTCCTTCGTTTTGTAAAGTTCTTTCTTTATAGAAACTATGGAAAATACAATGTCTTATGTCTTGAATGGAGTTTTCCCTGAGTGTAAATTTTTGAAAAGGGATAAGATCTTACTAAAGTGAGGGAAATTCATTAGAATGTCCAGGAGAGACTTTACTACCAGTACGAATGAACCTTTACGTCCCTGTCACGTCGTCTGTCCAGTGTCTTCCAGTTCCTCCTACTAAGATAGTCTACACCCTTCTAGATCCAGTTATCACTGGAAAATCTTTTGGTACAGACATCTTTCCGACCGTCTTCTGTTTAACGTCCCCAATTCATTCTTTAAGAACTACTTCCCTCCTCTCTTTACCGACTTTTAGTTCTATACACGGGTGTTATTTCACCAACCATTTTCTCATTTACAGTCCTATTGAATACATTTTACATACGACCTTTCCTTCTGAGATTATCTCTATCACGAAATTTTAGGACCCCCCTCTCTTCTTTTTCTCGAGGATTAAACGACAATGTAAATTTGACATCTAGATAAATTATTTATTTACGAAAGGACGTCTCAACACAGTAATCACATCCTCTTTTTTTACAGGTCGATTATCAATAGTAGATAAGTATTCGTACTTCATTTAGTACAACCCCATATTAATCATTCTCTCGTAGTTATTTCCTTTTTTATAAAAATTAGTGATTAGCAGGACCTTATTTAGTACGTAATCCATATTAATGACCTTCTTATGAATCTAGAAACGTTCATTAAACTGTCGTACTAAGATAAATTAAATGACTGGATAAAATTTACTTTTGTACTACGAACACTATAAAATAACAGATAAACAATATTGCCGTGTAACTTCACTCTTATTTTGATAAAACTCTATCGTTTCCTGACGGACATGAGGATTTCTCAACACTATCATCAGTTTTACAAGATTGAAATAATTTAAAAGATAGTAAAATTAAATAAAATTTAATTTAGAGAGAAAGAAATTACCCTTTCCGGTAAAGACGTTCAGTAAAAACAGTCGACAGGGTCACGACCAACGACTAGGCCATCTTAGACTGGGTACTGTGTCAGGGAACCTGGGTCGTGGTCCTCGGTAACTTAAAACAGTAGGAAAATGGAAGACTAAAATAAAAGTAACGGTGAAGGGAAGGCACCTGAGTAACGGCGGAGAAACGTAGTAACAACCTCAGTCCCCAGTTAGAGTATTGTGTAGAAAAAAAATTAAGAGAAAAATTTAGACTATGGATCAACCAGAATTCGTGTAGACATTAGTGAAAATGAAAGAAAAAGTTTTATGGTTATCGTGGGGACTTGAAGAGGAAACAATACAATCAAGTAAAAAAAGAGTAGATCGTCTACTTTTTAATATAAAACGGTGAGACGGGGATCTCTCTTAATATACAAGTGGTAACGTATTCAGTAAACAGAGTACACCATACGAATTAAATGTACACCTTTAATTTACATACGAAGAAACTTGTTTTAAGACAAGACCTAGGATTATTAATATTTCTACCGAGACGTCGTCCCTTTTCTGTTTGTAGATACCGTAAACGGAAACTCCTCGTATGGGTATACTACATCGGTCGTCCACTGTTTTGGTCACCGGAGTTGTAATCTTAAGTCTTCTTCTCGTGTCTTTACGTTTCTGCAAACTCTTCTTATTCGATTACCGACTCGACGACCCATGTCCACCCATCAACTCAGTCCCCACAGGGTCCGTTTGTTTTATCGTGTTGTCTTTACAGTATGGTAAATCATGTAAGTGTTTCAACATTAATCAAGAGATAACGGTCTACTATTTTCTGTTATACCCAATTTTTCACTCGTTCACCCGTCCTGGATTCACTGAACTTTGTCACTTCATGGTATTATGTAAAAAGTTACAACTTCGTTTGTCAACCTTCGTCACACCTCCTACATAAGTTTAACTTACTTGACTTCCGTGCAACTGATCTCTCTCCCGATACTGTCGTTCTATCGATTCGATATTACACCGAGACCGACTTCCCCCATGGTCGTACCTGCCTGTTCAAATTCATTTTTAAGTCACGAAAAGGAAATTCAACTAACTGAAAAATATAAAATCTCATCAAAATCCAAACGTCTTCTTAAATTGTCTTTCACGACTCTAAAGGTATATGAACGAGGTGACTGTGAAGTTAAAAGAGACAATATTTGTAGAACATAATGACACCATGTAAACAGTGATGACTACTTATTACGTAACTACGTAATAATTGAGATCTGGTATCAAATGTAATCACAAGTGAGAAACACAATATGTGAAAATACCCTAGTTGACACTTAGTTACACTTAGTTGTTCTTAAGTGTTATGGTACAGATGGTTATGTGATACTATTATCTTATTACAGAGAAGGAATTTATATAGGACACAAATTCTAAGTAGGGGGTGGAGTGATTTAGGTTCCTTTGGTGACTAGAAAAATGAAAAAATGGAAAACAGTATGTCAACTTAGTATGTCATTCATTTGAAAAATCTGACGGAATAGATACAACCGTTATACGAAATTCCAAAGAGATACAAAAAGCACCGAACTATCGAGTAAAGAAAAATAACACATATTATAAGATAACATACTCACACGGAATCAAAAGATAGATAAGTGTATGTCTTTCTGTAGAACCAACGAAGATTTAAAACCGTTAATACCTATTTTTACAACATTTGTGGTTTCATATCAAAAAAATTACACACGTGTATTCAAAATTTGAGTAAAATTATTTATGGTTCTTCACACTAACGGTCTAGTAAGTCATCCCATATGGGTTGAACGTTCTTTGATGGTTGACGGAAGACTTCATCGACATGGTATAAACTAAGGACTCAGTTCACCCGGAATCTTTCATAGTGATACTTGTTTCGATCACCTCGACTACCTTAAGGTCAACTCGATAAAGTTTAGGATTTTCGACTACGACACTTTCACGACGTGAGTTATACGGTCGTTTAAACCTTTTGAGTCGTCACCGGTGTCCTGACCTTTTCCAGTCAAAAGTAAGGTTAGGGTTTCTTTCCGTTTCGGTTTATTACGAGTTTGACGAAGTGTTAACATGAGTAGAGTGTGCAATCATTTCATTACAAGTTTTAAGAGGTTCGGTCCGAAGTCGTTATGCGTTTGGTACTTAAGGTCTACAAGTTCGACCAAAATCTTTTCCGTCTCCTTGGTCTCTAGTTTAACGGTTGTAGTGACCTAGTACCTTTTTCGTTCTCTCAAGGTCTTTTTGTAGGTAAAGACGAAACAACTGATACAGTTTCGGAAACTGGCACACCAAGTGTTATTTGACACCTTTTAAGACTTTCTCTACCCTTATGGTCTGGTAGACTGGACGGAGAACTCTTTGGATATACGTCCAGTCCTTCGTTGTCAATCTTGACCTGTACCTTGTTGTCTGACCAAGGTTCATTCTTTTCCTCATACAGTTCCGACATATGACAGTGGGACGAATAAATTGAAGATACGTCTCATGTAGTACTCTTTGTGACCTGACCTTCTTCGTGTTCGACCTTAGTTCTAACGGCTCTCTTTATAGTTATTGGAGTCTATACGTCTACTGTGGTGAGAATACTGTCTTTCACTTCTCCTTGATTTTTCGGAGAACCACTTTTACTTTCTCCTCTCACTTTTTCAACCGATTTTGAGTTGTAAGTCCTTTGATTCTAGTACTGTAGACCAGGATAGTGAAGTACCCTTTATCTACTCCTTTGTCATCTTTGTCACAGTGTGAAATAAAAACACCCCTGAGGTTTTAGTGACGTCTACTACTAACGTCGGTACTTTAATTTTCTGCGAATGAGGAACCTTCCTTTCAATACTGGTTGGATCTATCGTACAATTTTTCGTCTCTATAATGAAACAGTTGTTTCCAGGGAGATCAGTTCCGACACCAAAAAGGTAATCAGTACATACCTACACTTTCAACCTACCACTTCTTTCGACTCGTGGCTTCTTAACTACGAAAACTCGACACCACAACCTCTTCTGAGAACTCTTAGGGGACCTGACGTTCCTCCAGGTCGGTCAGGTAAGATTTCCTCTAGTCAGGACCCACCAAAAACCTTTCTGACTACGACTTCGACTTTGAGGTTATGAAACCGGTGGACTACGCTTCTCAACTGAGTAACCTTTCTGAGACTACGACCCTCCCTAACCCCCGTCCTCCTCTTCCCCTGTTGTCTCCTACTCTACCGACCTACCGTAGTGGTTGAGCTACCTGTACTCAGACTCACTTGTGGTCCTCAACCACTACCTCCCTCCGGACCACACAACGTTAAGTACCCAAGCGTTTCTCATCCTGTGTTGACTCGCTGACTTGACTTGTTATTTATTTTCAATGACAACGAGGTATTGAAACTGTCTTAAGGTACACACAAAACACAAAAATGGTAGATTGTCCACATATCATTATAGAGCAAAAGTAAACATCAAGGGATCACTGTATATTATAACTTGTATAGAAGTATACGAATAAAAGGTAGATATATAGAAAAATTGTTCGATAGACAAGTCTACAAAAGTAGTGAAAACTTAACCCAACAAAGAAGGTATAACAACTCAAATTTATCAATAAGTATATAAAACTTACCCACACAAGTCATCTACACAAACTTTTATAAAAGAGGGTCAAATATAGAAGACATAAGTAAAAAACCGTGACAGAAACGTCTTGTCTCTAAAAATTAAAATTATTTTAGGATGAAAAGTTCAAAAAGAAAGTTCCTAGTAGGAAAATCATAAGATACATTTTTGATATATGGTCATGTTGATACACTTTGGTGACTTAACATGTGAATTTTCACCAATTTTATAATTCGAAATACAGTACGTGTAAATGTGTGTGTGTGTGTGTGTGTGTGTGTGCCCGTGTATATGTGTTTAAGTAAAGGTATGGGTTCTAGTGGTTCTAAAAGTGGATGCAATAGAAGCCGTTCAAACTGTCACAGTGGAAAATGTGAATCCAGATACTAGATAAACTCGATTACAAACACTTTCCATATTTCAGTTACACGTCTAAGTAAAACAACAGACACCTACAGAACAAAAAGGTCGTGGTAAACAACTCTTCTGAGAGTAAAGAGATACTTTAACGGAAACGGGAAAGTAGTTTATAAACAACCAAGATAAGGACATCCAGATAAAGTTCCGAGAGATAAGACAAGGTAACTGTATAAACAAATAGGAAGTAAGTCATGGTGTGAAAGAACTAGTGAGATAGGAACACGAATCAGAATTCCGACTCATTACAATCAGGAGGAAAAGTGTTTTCAGGAAGAAAAAGAAATTATTAGCTACCAATCAGGTCCACAAGACGAAAAAGTAGTTTAGGAATCTTAGTCACATATCTATTTGTGTCTCATTGGTGATCTTAAAACTAACATTAGTACAACTTTTATATCCAGTTTGACCTTTATTGACTGCAGAATTAGCATAATTGTCAAAACACTTAACGATACTTGTAACGTTAAAATTCAACAAGTCACAAATAAAATCTCTCATTTTTGTGTCCTTAAATCCCTAGTGAAAGTCTAGAAACTAACCCAGAACAGTCACTCAACCCGTATTCTAAAACAACACTATTACTACTTAACCTATAACTGATAAATCTTAAACTTAAAGATGTACTTTTTAGTATATCTAAAAAGATGTACTATGTTGGTTCTACGTTAACTCGTTTCACTAGACCTTATGACCCCGACCAACCCTATATTTGTAAACCTTTAGAAGTCGTATGGATATTAATTTGGGTACCTATGCGTACTATGACGGATCCCTCTTGTCTACTACACTTTTCTATATTTTTGTACAATCTTATATATTTTTAAATGCCCATCTATATTCTTTTCAACGGGTCTTTCATTGGTGACACTTTTACGGTCTCCACTTTACTTTATTTTGTTATTTGTCAGCTTTTGTAACGAAACCTTCGGTGTTCTCTTTTCTTAAATTTCTTTCGTTGTAGGGTCATCACGATTTACATTATTTTATCGTACTTCTCATTTTCACTCTTCCAATATTGAGTGCTTATACTTAATTATCTCGGTACTTACATCTACTGCGTAAATTTTTACGAATAGGACTCTCTCTCTTGTCACACTAATTCCTGCCTCCTCCGACCCCTCTTAATATCATTAGTGGTAATGATACAGTGGTAATCGTAGTAACAGCAGTCGCAGTAGTAGTGGTAGTAGATCGGCCGTATTTATCTTCACGAAAATATATAACTCCCGTTCTTTGATCATCTTCGGACCCCCACTCTCTCTTCCTACAAAAGGGTTTCATTACTTATCCTTACACTAAGATTAGTGTTTACGTCTTTAATTGGACCTGTTCCTTAAAAGAGAGTTCGTTAATTCTTTACTTATTTCTTTACTAGTTTACTACCTTTTGAACTACAATCCCGGGATCTTTTTTTTATTTAAGATTTACAAATTATTAGTAAAAGTTTTCAATTATGTCTTAAAAAAGGAGACTAGGACTTATTTATAAGTTCTTTTATAAGTTGATTGAATGGAGGTTACAGAATGTAATTTTGAATCGTAACTAAACAACCTTCGTCTTTTAAAACTGAGGAAGAGGTACTTAAACACGTTTTATACGTCTACTTTAACTCTGAGCTCAGTTCTTCCGTCGAGGAGTACGAGAGAGAGTAAGGACTCTCATTCGTGTTCCGTCGTTATAGTCTGTAACACCGTTTAAACATAAAGGGTCGTATGAAATATGTTTGAAACTTGTCATGTCAAGAGTCTATCTATTCCGTATCTAAGACCAATATTCAAACAAGGAACTTACTTTAGACCACGGTGACTAAAAAAATAAAGAATGACTACAAGAAAAAAAAAAGAAACGAGAGACGGAAAGTATTAGGTCAATATCCCTTAAATTACGTCTCTCAACTAATGTATCTGTAACTTTCCGAACCTTCTCGTCCTGTCTCTTTGTAGAATCTAAAATTGAAGTCTCAATTTACTAGTATCGACCCCCTTCTCATTATTCTACACTCCAATGGTCACGAGTATTAGGACTTCATAAAGGACCTAGATCAAGTCTCTCTACTTCCTTTGGGTACTTCCACGACCCTTGAGACTCTCCTAAACTCATGACTCCGAACCCGATTCGTACCACAAGAGGGGGTATCCGTAGTCTTGACGTGAATCGAAATGACACAGACGTCTCTGACCGTCGTTCTCTTAGAAAAGGGACAGAACGACGGAGGGAAAAAGGCTACTCAAAGAGATCACCTTTTTTTTTTTTTTACACCGGTTCCTTAGACCTTTTACATCAAATGTCCTTCCCGGAACCGAAGGAATTTTACGTGTCGTCTTGTTTTTCTTCATCCGTTCCCTTGGTTCCCGTTTTGTTTTTATACTGACCGTTTTACTTGAAAAGTAATCTTCGTAAAAAACTGTTCTGACACCCCATTTTCTCCCAAAAGTCGTTTTTAACGGTACAAAAGATGATTGGTGAGTTGTTACATAGACTTAAGTCCTGTAAGGTTTGTACCTCTTTTTCTGAGTCATAGATTACGGTTTGAAATGAGTTACCTCTTTATTCCGTAGACGTTGTTTGAATAATAGACTCCTCTTAACCGTCTCTGACTACTGACTTCGACTACGTAGTAACAGACCACAGGACCTCTAAAAGGGCGGGGTCCCTCGTTGGACTATAATTTTATGATCCGCTCTAATGTGGGTATTGACAAGTCCCCCTCTGTCCTATTGTCCCATCTTTACTTCTCGTTCTGTAGAACTGGGGTCTCCGTAGAAGTTCATCTATGTAAGATTTAGTGATGCCTTCAACTCCCAGACTTTTATCTAAGGACATTTTTATAGCATTGAGATATAAAGAACCCTTAAAAACACTTACAGATGTACCTGAAATGAAACTTCTGACGACTTTATCCATTGAAACTTTTTACACCATCCCTCAGTTTTAAATTTGACTTTTGTACGTTCTCTCTTTTCTTTGTAATAAAAGAAATTATGAAAGTTGAACGAGACTTAAGGAGACAATTAATAATTATCCTGAACCCATTGTACCTTGAATTTACGAGATAAATTTTCAGACAAATTTTAAACTTCACTAGTGAAACTAAGGTAAATTATAAATTAAATAGGTAGTTCTTACTAAAATGAAAACGTTTCCCAAAGGATAGTATGAGGAGAAGGGGTTCCCACGACAAACCTCCAACTCCACCCATACATATAAGTTACCAACAAAAGGTGACGGAAGTGAATTTTACAGGTAGAAGGGGAGACTGCCCGAGGACGTCAAACGAAGTACTGGTCAGGTTAGAAAATATGTCCAAAGATCGACGATTTCAACCCTCATAACAGAGAAAAATCGTCTAAAGCATAGACTCCGGAGGAGGAGAGTTGAAGACCGGTGAAAACTTCAAAGTGTAAAAGAGTAAAAGAAAATAGGTAGACCTAAGGAGACCGTTTAACGATATAATAACCGTATCCGGTTCTCGTTCACCTTTGTGATAGGATCTGGAGGAGTTGGACTGTGTGACGGAGTTCATACATTACCGGGGTAGTACTCTCACATGTCGATTCATAGGGTAACTATTTTTATCTTCTACTTAGGGGATGGGGAAGGGACAAATTTAGTGTGTATAAGTGAGGTCGAAACTTCAGCGAGTCAGCACAGGCTGAGAGACGTTGGTGTACCTGACATCGGATGGTCCGAAGAGACAGGTACCCTAAAAGGTCCGTTCCTATGACCTCACCCAACGGTAAAGGAAGAGGTCCCGTTAGAAGGACTGCATCCCTGACTTGGGCCCAGAGGGCGCAACGTCCGTTTGCGAGATGGGAGACTCGTTGGTCCCTCGGTAGTGAGGTCGAAATCTAGGTATTTATTCTCCATCAAACCAGGATCAGAGATAGAAATTATTAGAGTAAATTATTATTTCATGATGATTCTTATATTGATTAAACTCTGAGTTTTGTTCGTAACTAGGAAAACAAGGTCCCAATTAGACGAGATAAGGATTTAAAAAAATTTACCTTCCTTTAACGAAACGTAACAACATAACCCAAGACGGTATGTTATTACTCTTAGTCGACATTGATATATATATAGGGGAGGGAGAACTCGGAGAGAGGGGAGGGAGGGGTAGGGTCGGGAGATCCAGTAGTGTCTCACGGTCGGAACCGAGGGACACATTGTACGTTGAAGAGTCGTCGATATAAAATGTGTACTGACACATATATACAGCTACGATAAAAGAAGTAAACAAGGTGAGAGAGGAAGGGAGTGACACGGGTGTTCAGACAAGGGATGTAGAGGTAAGGAAAGGACCTAAGTAGTTGTGGTAACAAATTAAGTAGGTATGGTAAAAAGATCTAAGGTACATATACATAATTATATTCGTAAAAAAGAGAAAGACTGAAGTAAGACATATTGTCCGAGATCCAAGTAGGTGGAGTGATCTTGACTGAGTTTAGGTAAGAGGAAATGCCGACTCATTATAAGGTAACATATATATGTGTACGTATATATGGTGTCGAAGAGGTACGTAATTAGACATCTACATGTAGATCCAACTAGGGTACGGGACGATAACATTTATCATGACGTTACTTGTAACCCCTTTGACGCTAAAAAAATCTGAACACCAAAAGAGTCCCATATACGATGATGGAGTAATATCAAAATTAAACGTAAAGAGATCGTTGGTCACTACTACAACTTGTAGAAAAACACACAAATAACCGGTAGACATACCTCTTTACAGACCAATCCAGAAGAGGGATAAAAAAACAAACAAACAAAACTAACTCGGTAAACAAAAAGACTATGACTCGACATACTGTCAACAAAGTAAACGTCAATAAAAGAGGGAAAGACTCCCGATAGAAAATTAGAACAAATAACAAAGGAAACGACAAGTTTTCGAAAATTCAAATTAATCCAGGGTAAACAAGCAAAAATAAAGGTAATGAAATCCTTACCCGTAATGAAATCCTTACCGAAGAAATTCTGTCTCTTCTANACCAATCCAGAAGAGGGATAAAAAAAACAAACAAACAAAACTGACTCGGTAAACAAAAAGACTATGACTCGACATACTGTCAACAAAGTAAACGTTAATAAAAGAGGGAAAGACTCCCGATAGAAAATTAGAACAAATAACAAAGGAAACGACAAGTTTTCGAAAATTCAAATTAATCCAGGGTAAACAAACAAAAATAAAGGTAATGAAATCCTTACCCGTAATGAAATCCTTACCGAAGAAATTCTGTCTCTTCTAGAACGATACTAAATACAGCTTCTCACATCACGGATATAAAAGGAGATTCTCGAAATATCAGAGATCAGGTCCACCGTGACCACCATTTCTTGGACGTACGGTTACTCCTCTACATTCTCTGCACCCAAGTTAGGGACCCAGTCCTTCTAGGGAACCTCCTCCCATACCTTTGTGCGAGGACATAAGAACGGACTTCTTAGGGCACCCGTCTCATCGGTTCATCCGATGTAAGGTATCCCAATGTGTCTTAGTCTGTACTGACTTGGTTGGATCTTACGTACGTACCGGAATGTAAACTCAGAAATTAGGTCAAACTCAAATAAAAACACATACCACAATCCTTCACAAGATCAAAGTAAGAAAATGTACATCGACAGTTCAAAAGGGTCGTGATAAATAACTACTTCGAGAAACAAAGTAACATATAAGAACGGAGAAAACAGTTTCTATTCCACGGGTTTCCACACCCATAAATAGCGACACGAAAGATAGTACAAGGTAACCAGATATAAATATAAAACCCCGGTTTGTTATGTGAAGAGCCATTGGATCTCCAGTGACTTCTTTAGTTTCTCCTTTAATTTTTTTTTTGGATCTTTATTTACTGTTACTTTTGTACTGTTGAGTTTTAGATACCCTCGTCATTTTCATTACGATTCTCCCTTTAAATACCGTTATGTTCTGCTAGAGTTATTTGTTCTCTTTGTAGTTTATTCGTTGGATTAGAATGTGGATTTTGTTGATCTTTTTTTTCAGGGTTGAAATCCCCTTCCTTTCTTTAGTATCTCTTATCTCGTCTTTATTTACTTTTTCTTTACTTTTTCTGACATCGTTTATAGTCATTTTGATTTTCAATAAAGAAACTCTTCTATTTGTTTTAACCGTTTGGTAATCGGTCTGAGTAGTTCTTTTTTACCCTCGTATGAGTTTAGTTATTTTAATCTTTACTTTTTCTTCAATTTTGTCCGTTAAATCGTTTTTCTAGAATTTCTAGGAAATTCTCCGATGTGACTCGTTGATATAAAATTATTTTACCTGTTGGACCTTCTTTCCTTATTTAAGAATCCTTTCATATTGGAAGGTTCTGACTTGGTCCTTCTTTATCTTTCATACTTGTCTGGTTAGTGTTCGTACCTTTAACTTTGATATTATTTTTTAGAGGGCTGTTTGTTTTCGGTTTCCGGTCTACCGGAGTGTCCGTTTAAGATGGTTTTCAAATTTCTTGATTATGTATAGGACGAGTTTAAGAAGGTCTTTTAAATGTCTTCCTTGTGAGGGTTTGAGTAAGATGTTCTGGTGGTAGTGGAACTATGGTTTTGGTCTGTTTCTAGTGTGTGTGTGTGTTTTTATTTTAATGTCCGGTTATAGCGACTACTTGGTTCTACGTTTTAAGGAGTTGTCTTAAGATCGATTGTCGTAGTCTGTTGTGTAACTTTCCTAGTATGGAGTACTAGTTCACCCGAAATAGGATCTCTACGTTACTGAAACTATATATTCGTTTAGTTATACTATGTGGTATAAGTGTTTGACTTTCTATTTTTGTATTACTAACAGAGTTATCTACGTCTCTTTTATAAACTGTTTAAAGTTGTGGGTAAATACTATTTTTGAGAGGTCTTTCATCTGTAACTTCATTTGATGGAGTTGTATTATTTCGTATATTCTGTTTAGGTGTCGTTTGTAATAAGAGTTACCACTTTTTGACTTTCGTAAAGGAGATTGTAATCCTTGTTCTGTTCCCATGGGTGAGAGTGGTGACAATAAGTTGTATTAAAACCTTCAGGGTTGGTGTCGTTAGTCTTCTCTTTTTATTTATTTTCCTTAGTTCTAACCTTTTCTTCATTTTGAGAGTGACTGACGTCTACTGTCCTAAGAGATGTACCTTTTGGGATCTCTACGGTGGCCTTTTAATGATCTTGATCGGTTACTTATATCATTTCAGCGTTCTATATTTTAATTATGTGTCTTCAGGGAATTTAAGGATATGTGACTGTTACTTTTTAGTCTTTCTCTCTAATTCCTTTGTTAGGGTAAGTGGTAACGTTGTTTTTCTTATCTTATGGATCCTTATTTGGATGGATATCTTTGTTTTTAGACATTCGTCTTTCGATATAAGGACTTTTAATTACGAAGTGTAACTTACCTACTTTGTCGGTTGGTTAGTCACTTGTACGATGGAGTTTTTTGACAAAGACAGAAATACACATAAAATACAAACACCCCAAATCAACGATTTAGTACAGACTGGGAACGTTTGAGTACCTGACATCGGACGGTCCGAAGAGACAGGTACTATAAAAGGTCCGTTCTTATGACCTCACCCAACGTTAAAGGAAGAGATCATAAAATACTCATCTTGATTTTTTACAATTAAAAAAAGTATTAGACCGAAAGGTTTATCGAGTAAGACGGAATATATTCCAGTTTGTAGGTATTTTATACAACAAACTCTTTTATTTAATATAACGTCCATATTATAACGAAATTTGAGGTTAATATTGAAACAATTCATGAATTGTATAGGTATACAGGGAACCTATATCTCTGTTTTACTTCAATTTACTAGACTTCCCTGATATTCATAAAAAAACCGATCTCCAAAAAAGTTATGTGAATAAATAAATTCATATTGTACGTATGTCTATATAAGTATTTAGTATTCAGATATCTTGAGGAATGATTACTATATCTACGTGACAAATTTAAGAGTCCTTTTTATTAACTTTGGCTTAACTTTGGTATAAAGATAACTTTGACATTCGTAAGGGTAAACTAGAGACGAGTACGACATGTCTTGATGTTTACACACCGATTACTTCAACGAGTCAGCACAGGTTGAGAAACGCTGGGGCACTTGATGTCTCAGGTACCTTAAGAGGTCCGGTTTTATGACCTCACCCAGTGGAAAGGGAAGAGGTCTCCTAGAAGGGTTGGGTCCTTAGCTTGGGTCCAGAGGGCGTAACGTCAGCCTAAGAAATGGTCGAATCGGTGGTCCCTGTCTGATGTTCACTTACTAATGCCACCTCAATTTTTTTTTTTTTAAGAGGCAAAAAAATCATACAGTGGTCAAAGGTGAAATAAATCAGAGAAGTTCGATAGTTGTCACTACGTAAGAGTAATGTCGGTGTAAAAGAGATAAATTTCAAAAAAAAAGGGTTACCAAAATTATACGAGAAACAAGATTCTTTGTTATCCATGTCTTAAAGACTTTGTACAAATAAAAAGATTCGACGATCACAAGACTAACAGACTTGAGACTATCTGAACTCTTAGAATTATCTCTCATCTGATGAACTCAAGATAGAGGGAACCGAAAAAGTATTAAGAGACTAATCTGTACGAAAACTAATACACATAAAATCTTTAATACACATAAAATTATTATTATTTCAAGATTCCTTTAACATGACACCGGAATTTACGTTTTATTTTTAAGAATCGTTCCAAAATGGATAACACTTGTACAGTCAAAGAATTGTCTTCTAACTCTAAACCGATTAATGTCAGTAGTAATAATCACTTATAATTAATCAGTCAATAAAAATTTTTTTAGTTACTTTTTCTAAATAGAAAATTAACTCCTGTCTTTCTTTTCTGGTAGTTAGGACTTATTCCATAAACGTAACAGACGAGTACGAGTTAACGAAGTCAAAACAGGTTGAGAAACGTTGGGATACCTGACATCGGAGGTCCTAGGAGCCAGATACTCTTAAAGGGTCGTTCTTATGACCTCACCTAAAGGTACGGGAGGAGGTCCCCTAGAATGGTTGGGTTCCTATCTTGGAGGTGAAGGACACAGAGGACGTAACGTCCACCTAAGAAATGGCGACTCGGTGTCCCATTCTGACCAAGTCATC
The DNA here is from genome assembly GCA_006410555.1 of Capra ibex. NCBI lineage: Eukaryota > Metazoa > Chordata > Mammalia > Artiodactyla > Bovidae > Capra > Capra ibex. The sequence continues at coordinate 38,857,078 of SJYO01052474.1, read as the reverse complement.
CACATATTAAATACTGTCCATACCAATAATTTTATGAAATACGACGACAGAATTAATGTTCTGAACCTTTTGTTCCATCGAAGTAATATTGACTCCTAAGACGTAGAGGTCTAGGTACACTTTTCAGGAGTTTTCTTACTCAGAGGTAAAGATATAAACCGGGAATTTAGGGGTTTACCCAATAAAACTCAGAAGTATTAGAGACATTAATTTTATTTCAATATTTTTGAATATAGAATATATTTCTTATAATTTATTTAATAAGGATTTTAAATAAAATTTCTAAGTTTCTAATTCGAAGTCAAGGTCTCCATTATTTCCGAATGGTTAATACGATTAATTATCACGTATCTGAAGTAAAAGTACTTTCATTGAATATTGGCAGTGGAAGTAACAAATAACTACGTGGTCGTATAAAGGTTACATGGTCGTACCAAGGAATATAGAAGAAGAAGATTACTGTTTTGAACCTCCATTATTAACCTTTTTTTTATAAAAAAAGGTACTCATCTGAGAAGTTACCCGAAGAGACCAACGAGTCGACCATTTCTTAGACGGACGTTACGCCCTCTGGACCCAAGTTAGGGACCCAACCTTTCTAGGGGACCTCTTCCCTTGTCGATGGGTGAGGTCACAAGACCGGATCTCTTAAGCCACCTGACATCTCAGGTACCCCGGTACTTTTCTGTCTGTACTGACTCAGTGAAAGTGTCTGAGAAGTTACCTTACCTAAGGTAATCTCGTGACGACATCTAACTTATTACCAGGGGTTTTATCACCTAGGACTATGGATCGTGGACATTTACGATGGAATATACCGTTTCTGAAAAGTCTACACTAATTCTTATGACTCGATCTGTATAGGAACTAACGGTATTCACTCACTTTCCACGAGTCAGTACAGGTTAAGAAACGTTGGGGTACCGGATATCTCAGGTACCTTAAGGGGTTCGGTCTTATGATCGTACCCATCGGAAAGGTAAGAGGTCCCCTAGAAGGATTGGGTCCCTAGTTTGGGTCCAGAGGGTGTGACGTCAACCTAAGAAATGGTCGACCCGGTGTTCCCTTCGGGTACTAATAGTACCTGGGATTTACGTTAGTACATACAGAAATAATTTTCCTCCGTCTCCCGTTACTTGACGTGTCTTTCCTCTTTCTTTACACTTCTACCTCGACTCTCTCCGAACTTCTATGACCGGAACTTCTGACCTCATTATACGGTATTTGGTTCTTGAAGACAATCAGTAGTCTTCGACTTTCCTCGTTCTCCATCTAAGAGGAGATGTCGGAAGTCCTCACACGGGGTCCACTGATGGACTAAAACCGGATCACAATAACTAAAGTCTGAAGTCCGAAGGGACTACCCAGTCCGTCATTTCTTAGGTGGACGTTACACCCTCTGGACCTAAGTTTGGGACACAACCCTTCTAGGGGACCTCTTATGGTACCGTTGAGTGAGGTCATAAGAACGGACCTTTTAGAGGTCCCTGTCCCCTCGGACCGTCCGATGTCAGGTACCCCAACGTTTCTCATCTCGTACTGACTTGTCGATTCGTGTCGTGTCGAACGATTTCATACTGTCGTATTCAAAGATAACGAAACTCTGTTAAACCATCCATATACAATATAATCGGTATCTTTAATTTAACCCGTGGTACGTAATAGATGTCTATTAGCATAAAATGTTGTTGTCGATCTAATATGATCCAGTTATACTGAGAGCATACAAAGAGAGTTTAACTCATAATGAGTGTATTTTCTTAAGAGGTTTGTAGTAATTTTTTTTTGTTGATGTAAAATACAATAATATCGAATAAGTGACATTAGTTAATTGAGGGACCAATGGAAAATTTTATTGAATTTAACATGAAACACTTCTGAAAGAGGTTAGTACTTAGTTTTCTCGGTAATGGGTCATATTATGGACCGACCTATTCAAGTTCATTAAACGAGTCACCTCACTTCAGACTTTTCCAAGTCTAACACTATGAACAGTCGGTATTACAACTACGACAGATCTGACTTAACATCCATATAATTTGTACTATAAAGACCGTAACTCTTTAAAACAGTAAGTATAAGAGTATAAGTATTTGGTGTACTGACAACTTTTTGTTGGAAATTTTCGGACATTAGTACTACGAAAGAAAATCTCAAACATGTATTTATATTTTAGAAGGTAACTTCAAAATTTTTATAAGGTCATTTCAAAAATCTCAAACTCAAGACACTGTAAAAGAGTTCCGACTAGTACTTATGTAAAAGACGTAAAGTTTGATGGAAAAATTTTTCACTACCTTTCGTATGGTAAACAGTCGTCTGAAAATTAACATAACATGTGAACTACATGTTATCCTTTTTAAGAAAACACGGATCTTCCAAAAACACAAACTTGTTTCTTTTAAGTTAGTTCCTCGTTAATTAGAATTGGATCTAGTCTTCCTTTTACTTATATGGAATAAAGTGTTTACGTTACTTTTTTTAATTAAACTTTTAACTGTATGTGTAAACTTACGATGGTGTACGACACGAGAATTAGAATATTACTAAAATACTTTATAAATAAAAGCAAGAGTAAAATGTCGATTCTATCGATTCCGAATCTTGTTAATTCATAGAAGAGAAACCTCATGACTCAGTCCGGACCCTCGGTCCAGGTTGACCCAGAAAGGACGGAGGTAAATCGTAATAGAATTATAATGTTAGTAAATTAATTAATAACATTGTTGGGGTACCAAAAATCTGGTAAATTGAAATAAACGTATATCTTTTACCCTAAAACTGAGAGGTATGTGAAATATTTTAGGTAGAAGAGAGTCTTTAATGTCTTTTTACAGTGAGTTGTTTATTACTTTATCCCGAATCAAACTAATTTATTTTTGTTTTACAATGGAGAACTCAGCATATCACGTCACATTTCTTAAAAAATCTTCTTCCCGCCCCCCGGCCCCTTGCGACATTTTATTTCACGGGGACCTGGAGTATGAAAATTATAGTATTTTAATTTAAGATAGGGATTTACGTGATTGTTCGATCAATAATAAAAACCTAATAAAGTCAACAATTGATTTTGCATTCCTCCGAGTTTAGACAAAGTCGTCCTTCAATATTTTGAGATTCAGGAGTAATTTTTAACGTTCTAAACAGGAATAGTATGAAGACAGGTTGTAAGTAAAAAATAATGAGATCTCGAGAGAGATCCTTCCATACATATCTTTAATCTACTCCAGTCACTATTACCGTCGAAGGGAACACCGAGTCAACTATTTCTTAGGTGGACGTTACGTCCTCTGGACCCAAGTAAAGGACCCATCCCTTCTCGGTTACCTTTTCCCTTTCCGATGGGTGAGATCATAAGACCGGACTTCTCAAGGTGCCTGACATATCAGGTACACCAGCGTTTCTCAGCCTGTTCTGACTCACTGAAAGTGAAATATTTTGATATTGTGAAAGTACATCCCACAGTGGGACAAATAAATTGAATACACGTCTCATGTAGTACTCTTAGTGACCCGACCTACTTCGTGTTCGATCTTAGTTCTAACGGTCCTCTTTATAGTCATTGAAGTCTATATGTCTATTGTGGTGGGAATACCGTCTTTTGCTTCTTGATTTTCGGAGAACTACTTTCACTTTCTCTTCTCACTTTTTCACCCGAATTTGGAGTTGTAAGTCTTTTGATTCTAGTATCGTAAACCAGGGTAGTGAAGTACCGTTTATCTACCCCTTTGTTACCTTTGTCACCGTCTGAAATAAAACCCCCCGAGGTTTTAGTGACGTTTAACACTGACGTCGGTACTTTAATTCTATGAATGAGGAACCTTCCTTTCAATACTGGTTGGATCTGTCGTATAATGTTTCGTCTCTGTAATGAAACGGTTGTTTCCAGGTAACTCAGTTCCGATACTAAAAAGGTCATCAGTACATATCACTCTCAACCTGATATTTCTTTCGACTCTCACTTACTTAACTACGAAAACTTGACACCACAACCTCTTCTGAGAACTCTCAGGGAACCTGATGTTCCTCTAGGTTGGTCAGGTAGGATTTCCTGTAGTCAAGACCCACAAGAAACCTTCCTGATAACGACTTCGACTTTGAGGTTATGAAACCGGTTGACTACACTTCTCGACTGAGTAACCTTTTCTAGGACTACGACCCTTTCTAACTACCACCCTCCTCTTCCCCTATTGTCTCCTACTCTACCAACCTACCGTGGATGAGTCACCTGTACTCAAACTTATCTGAGACCCTCAACCACCACCTGTCCCTTTACACCGTACGACATCAGGTACAACAGGTTTCACATCCTGTGCTGACTCCTTGATTTAACTTGACCTTGACTTGACTTGACTACTATTACCGTTACTACTACTATCTACTAAAGTATAGACTGTTCTTTCAAGGTGGTACTTCTTAAGACACTATGTAAGGGTCAGTACTGGTCCAGTTGTAATCTATAAAAAGTTGTATACGTGGGAAAAATTTAAAATATTCGGTTAACGTAGATATTTACGTAGTAGGAACCAAGTTACTTTCTCACTTCCTTATACTGTAAACTCATGAATGACTATTCATTCATGAATGACTATAAGGTCCATGATCTGACTTGAGAACAGTATGTACTGGAGTGTACCGGTGACACCAGAAATTTAGAGATTGTCATTAAGGGATGGGACCGACGTACAGTCGTTATAGATCTCTGTAACTTTTAATAACTTCGGACCGGATCTTTCGTAAGATCTTTTTAGTGTAGTCTGAGTTTTCCAGACTCTGTTCATAGTCAATAACAAAGAATAAAAAAAGATTCAGAGGGTAGACTTAATTTTATACTTTGGACCCCATACTTTCCTAGTATTCGAAATTCCATTTTTACAATATGGTAAATGGAGATAAACCAGTCGAATATTTTAAACTCTCCGGAAAGAAGTAACTTGTCAGGAAGACCGTTTTTTGTTGGAGATAATACGTACTCTATAACTTTACAATTAAGTCAAACGACCGGGAGTAAGAAGGAGTATTAGTTTTATTTAGTTATTATTTTATTAAACGGGTTTCCTGAGAGTGGAGATCGAGACTATGTCAAGTCAAATAGAAGAAATATGACTTAAATGACTAAGGAAGATATTCAGTTTTTGTACATAGAAAAGACCCCTTAAGGTCACTTCTCTTAATCTTTTCCCTCGTACTTTGTGACGTGGACCGACACAGGTCAATGAAGTCATATGGTTTGATTAGTGAGTCCGTCTTGGTTGGAACAAACTATTAAGATTGTACCCTCTGATGATTCCGTATTTTTAGTATATTTTCACGTATTAAAAAATTTTATACTCGAAAATAACTAAAAGAGAGAAGTGAAAATAAACAAATGGGTTGTACAAGATATAGAGACGACGACGACGACGATTCAGCGAAGTCAGCACAAGTTAAGACACGCTGGGGTATCTGCCGTCGGGCGGTCCGAGGGGGTAGGGACCCTAAGAGGTCCGTTCTTGTGACCTCACCCAACGGTAAAGGAAGAGGTTACGTACTTTCACTTTTCACTTTCACTTCAGCGAGTCAGCACAGGCTGATCGTTTCAAATAAAAAGGTTCACCCAACCCAAGGAAACTGGACACATCGTAGAAAAAAGTAGAGTGACCAACTTTTTCTCCACCTTATTCCATATCTCAATAATCATTTTAAGTTGATTATTGGCAGTATTCAGTGTCTTCTCAATTGTGTTTGCCTTTTAACAAAGAATTTTATTGTGATAAAGTCCACGCCGAAAAGACTAGGAAATTTTTTGTTTCTAATCTACATACCTTTCTCATTGTACCTTTGAATGTAATGGTATACATTTTATCTATCGGTTGTCCTTAAACGACTTACCGAGTCCTTTGAGTTTGGCCTGAGACATAGTTAGATCTCTCCACCCTACCCCGTCCTCTACCCTCCCTCCGAGGTTTCCCTCCCCTATATACGTATGGATACCGACTGAGTACAACTCCAAACTGTCTTTTGTTGTTTTAAGACATTTCGTTAATAGGAAGTTATTTTTTCATTTAATTTCATCTTTTTATGTGGTGATAAGGGGTTCAATAAACGAACAAACAAAAATTGAAGGAAAAAAAAAAAAAAAAACTACACCGTCTTCTGTTTTAAAAAACAGTTGAGAAGTTTATAAAACGTTCGCCTTTTGTTGTTATTAACATCACTAACAAATTCTCATCCTGACACAATTACGGATTACACAACTCAACTTTATGAATCCCTTTGACCTAACGAAAAAGATTACTTTCATCTCGATGGTAACTATACCGAACATGCCATGTTCTAAAAATAAAGGAGTAGAACATTCCCATCGACGACTCTTGGTCCCTCTAATTGCTTGGACGGATTCTTCACCGTTTCGGTTTTACACTTAAGCGTCAGGAACGACTTGAAGTATGGTGGTTCGGGAGACGAGTTCTGAAATACCTGACAGACATCTCTCGATTGACGAAACACCAATCTCATTGTTGAACGATAAACCGAACCTTAAGTGTTTTTGGAGAACTAAAGGAGAGTCTCAACCTAACTAAATATTCTGGGTATACTCAGGATGAATATTAAAATGGACCCTTGTATTGAAGATGTTTCAGAGACACATTTCACAATTCCATAGAAGTCAAACCTCCATACGGATCGTATGAACTGTCGGGTAAAAATTGCATAGGAGAGATCATGTCTTCATCATTATTAGTACCTTACTTTATTTACCGTTTTTGTTGATCTCTTCATTACGTTAAATTTTTTAAATAACTTTAAAATGTATTTGTATGAATTAAGTTCTTTTGTTTATTTACGATATCATGTTTTTTCACTGTACATTATAAAAATTTAATGTATTTAAACAAAGATTTTTTGTGTTTTATGGATGTATACCCAACAAGTGTCATTAACTAGTATTTTAATATTCAATAAAAGATCAGAAGACAGTTAATTTTTTAACAGTATGTATCTAATAATGTTCAATATGTCTTTCTATCCCATTGAAGAAAAAGGTAAAAATATTAGTAATACAACAATTTCAGTATTACCTTAAAATCAATCACGGTGGTCGGTTACATCCTTTGTATTCTCTACGTCCAAGTTAGGGACCCAACCCTTCTAGGGGACCTCCTCCTTTACTGTTGAGTGAGGTCATGAAAAAGGACTTTTTAGGGTACCTTCCTCCTCGGACCTCTCGATGTCCGAACGTTTCAGTCCGTCCTGACTCACCGACTCGCACGTTGTTGGGTCCATCACGGTGTTTCTGTATTGGACGTGTCTTTGCTCGAAATTACTAAGGTTTGACGAAACTTGAACAAGAGTTTTGTTTAACACACATTAACCCAGATACACACATCTTCCCGTTTACGTATTGATTTTTTATAGACTTAATTATAAGTATATTTTATATCCCAAATAATTTCCCATTGGTTTACACGATTAAAGAAAAGTGTAAGACTAAAGGACTTTACTATAGGGTACCAACAGAGGGTAAGTAAGAAACAAGGTGACATTGCATATAAGACGTTTTCGAAGAGACCAGTATCGGTGAGGTTCCAGGTATCCTTCAGTAGGAACCGGGTGAAAACCCGAAGTTGTCGTAGTCACGTATGGCAAAAGTATGACGAAAACGTCACGTAAACTGTCCCCCTAAACCAACAGAGAATACGAACTCTTTTATACTTTAGGATCTTATATAATCTTTACTGTGTAAGTTAAGACTCGGAAGTCCTGAGTCAAGTCCCGAACAAACATTCCCAGTGATTCATTTGTAAACACCTTCTTTCCTTCTTCCTTTCTTCCCTCCCTCAAAATGGTAATAAAACTTATTGAATCAACATTCAAGTCTCATCCCCGTTCTCCTGGTCTCAATTTTACTTCAAGTACATACAGTCGATGTAACAGTCCTCGTGTATTCTAAACAATTATACCGTTCGTTTAATAAAAACGTATATAGTTTTAAGGGGTATTACGAGTTTAATAATGTCCACATTAGTTATAAGACTTTAAGAAGCACAATTCGTGAGACCATCTATGACTCTTATGGTTCTCCTGATTATATAAAATAGACTTGAATTATACATTCAAATGAACAATCCTTATTTTGTGTTTTTTTTGATTTCAATTAATACTACTACCACTATCGATTACAGGTACATGGTGAGTGGTAAGAGGTCGGGATTCCCAAAGAAGACGTAAAGGAGTAAGTAAAAAAGATTGTCGGATACTTCATCCACCATTGTAATAATGGTACAATGTCTACTTCTTTGTTCTGTGTTTCTCTTTTGTTCATAAAACGGTTCCCGTGTGTCTCTCATTAACCACCTCAACCATAACATAGATCCTTATCGTACTGTTAAAATCTATAAAAATTCTGGAACGTCAGAATCGTATCTCGTATTAATGGATACTGGAAGTAAAATTGGGTTTTCGACACTATACCATTCTCTCTTATGTCCGTTAGTAAACCCAAGATTCTGTGTCGATCCACGTTTGAGGGGAGTCCAGGAATAAGTGTGTGTCTACCCGAAACGGGGGTGTAACACGGTGGTTCTCGAACACCGTGTAAACCGAAACCCTTTCAAATTACATCTTCAACGACCGTCCCATACAATATGGGAAATCGCTGACCAGAATGATCCTGAAGAGACCACCGAGTCCACCATTTCGCAGGACCTCTTACCGTTGGGTAAGGTCATAAGAACGGACCTTTTAGGGTACCTGTCTCCTCGGACTATCCGATATCAGACACCCCAGTGTTTCTCAGCCTGTACTGACTCGGTGAAGTGAAGTTAGATCAATGATCAGTTTGGACCGACAGTTTGTCTAATACTCGACACTTTTCGTTTGACTAAGACCTCCATCGAACCCCTTAGGACTGAATGTGTCGTGTGGTATTTAGGATGAAAAAATTTAACCACCACCACCACCGTCACCACATCAGAGATTCAGTACAGGAAGAGAACACCGGGGTACCCGACATCGAGCGGTCCGAGGACAACCACCCCTAAGAGGTCCGTTCTTATGACCTCACCTAACGGTAAAAGGAAGAGGTAAAATTTAACCTCATATCAACAAAATATGACGACACAATCAAAGATAGTATGTCCTTTCACTTAGTCGGTATATATAGGGAAGATCATTTTGAGATGGTCGGACAAAGTTTTCAGTCACTAATATTAAAATGTTACACCAGACATCCACTTTCGGTCATCTCTAAACATCAAAATAAGTCCCCGGTCTATGTGTTTCCTTAGACCAACCATTAAAGTCACATGTCGAAAGAACAGGATCTATTGAAGTTACAGGAATCTTTTTCACAATTTTCATCAGAGTCGGGTCTTTTTGAACGAGAGTAAATCCGTAGGAGAAAACAAGGTGTAAACATCCTGTCAGATCCTAACCGACTCATCCCAATACAAGAAATAACAAGAGTCCTGGTTACGAACCGTAGTGGTAACTGGAAAGGAGAAGAGTTCTCCTTTTAAGATCTCCGTTACAAAGGATTATAAAATGTCTACATGATGATAACCACACATTTGTATTGTCTACAGTCCCTTTGCAGAACCGAAAGAAGAATTAGAGTATTCGAATGTACCCACAGATTGTCGTCCGGACTAAGACCACTACTCGACCGACAGGGAAGACATTCATCGTGGTTCCTCTTCTGGATTTATCTGAAACTCTCGAATTACCATATGATCATTTTAATGACATTTGTCATCAGGCAAAGGTTTCACCAGAATAATTATGAGATACAACGGTACTTTTATATAGATACTATATAAATGTATTCGATTAATTGGTGTCTATTATATGTAGCGTGTATACTAAGTACCCACTTCTTATGTATGTATTACGTATATTATACACACTAATTAATAGAACAGTCTTTATACTCAATAGTTTTATTCAATAAAAATATGACTGAAGATTTCGTGAACGAAAAAAAACGAACAAATAAAAATTTTAATTAAATAATAATAATAAAAAAAATGAAATGTTATAACATAGTCAAAACGGTGTGTAGTTGTACTTAGACGGTGCCCACATGTGTACAAGGGGTAGGGCTTGGGGAGGAGGGTGGAGGGGTGACTGTGGTAGGGAGGTCCAGTAGGGTCACGTGGTCGGGGTTCGTAGGACGTGGGACGTAGCTTGGATCTGACCACTAAGAAAAGAATATACTATCATATGTACAAAGTTACGGTAAGAGGGTTTAGTAGGGTGGGAGAGGGAGAGGGAGTCTCAGGTTTTCTGACAAGATATGTAGACACAGAGAAAACGACAGAGCGTATGTCCCAATAACAATGGTAGAAAGATTTAAGGTATATATATGCAATCATATGACAAAACCACAAAAAGAAAGACCGAATGAAGTGAGACATATTAGTCGAGGTCAAAGTAGGTGGAGTAATCTTGACTAGTTTACATAAGAAAAATTACCGACTCATTATAAGGTAACACATATACATGGTGTCGAAAGAATAGGTAAGTAGACGACTACCTGTAGATCCAACGAAGGTACAGGACCATTTCGGGAACGAAAACAATAAGAAGAATTAAGAAAACAAGTTCCTTTGATTAAAGATGGTTCTATTTAAATTTTTAGGATTATTAGAATCATTAGTCGTATCCAATGACAGTTCGTAAGTGTTCATAAGACAATTCCTCTTTTCCTTATACCCACACCTAAAATCGAATTAAAAAATTTATTTTAAAAATTTAACTCTTAGGATAAAAAATTAACCTCATATTAACGAAATGTTATACCAAAATCGAAAACGATGTATTTCACTTAGTCGATATACATATGTATATAGAGGTAAGAGAACTTCGAAGAGTGGGGTAGGAATAAAGTGGAGAGGTCCAGTAGTGTCTCGTGGGTCGACTCGAGGAACACAATATGTGGATATGAGTGAACATCACCACACCTGCGTGGATCTCAGACAGTATGTCTTACTGCACTCAGTCTTTCTCATTTTGTGCAAATAATGTCGTATATACACCTTAGATCTTTTCACCATGACTACTTGGAAAACGTCCCGTCCTTACCTCTACGTCTGTATCTCTTCCCTGTCGTCCCCTTCCCCGTGTCCTCGCCACCCCCTTCCCCTCTCACTTTACTTACCCCTATCAGCGTGACTGTATGCATATGGTGGTACAAACTTTTCTATCGAGCACTCCTTGTATGAGAAAAATTTACGAGTTTCTGTTTTAAACATAATTAAGGTGACATTACCTATATGGAATATGTATAAAAAGGAAATTAAGTGTGGAGATCCAGAAATACAAAAAAAAAAAAAATATCCTGTCTCACTCATGTAATATCGGTTGTATCAAATACGTACGTAGGAAACGAGAGTTCACGGAAGTTTGATGATTAAAGTCTCGTGATACGATTTGAGGTTATTAGATTCTATTAAATTTCATATTGTATTACAAACACTGTTTTAATGTATAAAAATATGGTCTATAAAAGAAGTTAATAAAGTTTTCACCAAACTCAAAGACTCGTTTTTTTTTTTTTTTTTTCTGAGGTCACTGAATAACTATAAAACCAAAGGACTTTAAAATTAAACAACCAGTTAGTGAGTCAACCCAGGTCGAGAAACACTAGGTACCTGACGTCGTGTGGTTTAAAGGGACAGAAAACGGTAGAGGGACTCAAACGAGTTTGAGTGCAGGTATCTCAGTCACTACGGTAAGTTGGTAGAGTAGGAGACAGTAAGGGAAGAGGAGGACGGAAGTTAGAAAGGGTGTAGTCACAGAAAAGGTTACTCAGTCTAGAAAAGGTTACTCAGTCGAGAAACGTAATCCACCAGTTTCATAACCCCGAAGTCGAAGTCGTAGACAGGATGGTAACTTATAAGTCCCAACTAAAGGAAATCCTGACTTACCAAACTAGAGGAACGAAAGGTTCCTTGAGAGTTCACAGAAGGTGATGTCAAGTTTTCGTAGTCAAGAAACCACGAGTCGGAAGAAATACCGGGTTGAGAGTGTAGACATATATTGATGACCTTTTTGGTATCTAAACTGATATGTGTAGAAACAACGGTTCCACTATAGAGACGAAAAATTATACGACAGTTCCAAACAGTATCGAAAAGAAGGTTCCTCACTCGTAGAAAATTATAGTACCGACGTCAGTGGTAGACGTCACTAAAACCTCGGGTTCTTTTATTTCAGACAGTGACAAAGGTAACAAAGAGGTAGATAAACGGTACTTCTCAACCCTGGTCTACGGTACTTGAATCAAAAAACTTACAATTCAAAATTCGGTCCATATTTCACCTAAAACTACCTTTTTTTTAACTTTTTAAGACCCGTTGGGTATAACGTATTTCAAGAAAATATAATTAGACATGATACAATTAAAAGAATATATTATAGGTTTTCTCATCACGGTATATGACCTAAAAGGTTTTGATGAATGGAGGCTTAGAAAAAATTTCTCCTTGAAGAACTACTAAGGTGCCAGTACCTAACAAGAAACCCTTTATGACCTAATCTTGTAGAATTTAGAAGACCTTTTACCTTGACTTCGGTCAAAACCTAATTATGGTTAGAAATCAGTTTTGTACTTTATTAGGGGTGTATCTGATGACTCAAATAAAATAAGTGCTACGGATGAATAGAATGTTTATTATTCAAAATCTCGAATACGTACAGTTTTTAGTCTTATGTTCCTGTTATAACAATCAATAAATTTTTTACCTCATAGTCTTAAAATATAGTTTAACGATCTTAAATTTCTGAGGAAGACGAAAGACTTTTAAAATTATAATTCTAACAAAACAAACAAATAAAACAAAACTACTGGGTTACCAAAAACTTTATATACTTTCTGAGTTTACAAGTATAAAAAGATGTATAAGTCCCTAGTCCCTAAGAAATCAAACGTCCTAGAAAACTCTAATTCTAGAAGGTAAAGAAGACATTTAAAATGATACTATACTAGGGTATACTTCCGGTCATTGAACAATTTCGTGGTAATCTTATGACTTTATCACCGATACTATTTACCTAGAATGTGTTTATCGAAATGGAAAATATTACATCTAAAAAGGTTGCTTTTACTATGAACATGATGGATGAATTATCCCAACAGTCTTTTAGTTTTACTTTTATTATGTAACACACACTTTCAGAAAATATTTAACGTTTCGTCAGATGTTTCTGGTCTTTTAAGTTATTACTATTACCAGTACACAGGATAACATGGACTACCAAAGACTTTCTATATTGTCGAGTAATCGATTGTTTTCGTTTTGTAAGTAAGTTTATGTCTAAACAGTTCCGTTTACAAATGAAGTTTTGTATTAAGTAAAACTTTTTTATGATTTATTTATAACTATAACTAAAATTCGTGAAAGATTTATAAATCTCTAGTCGAGAAATTTTTTTATACTTTCACTTTTATTAATTCACACCATTAAAAACAAAACTTCACCAAACAAAAACTGAAAAAAGAAGAATGTTGTAACCTTCTCGTGTGTATGGATATTTATGTAAAAAAATTTCAATGACACGACAAGTTCCCTCTCAATAAAATTCACTTTCAGAGACTCCGTCACTTCTTTTATATGACTTTCACGGAGTTACTAGTCTTACAAAAGAAGAACCTTTTCAATATATCGCTAAAAATTTCTATGTCCAGTCTTACACAGAAACGAGAGTTAAAACTAAAAATGTACGAGGGTCTACAAAGTCGTTATAAACCTAGAGATACCTTTATCAATTCCTTTCTTTTACATTTGGGTCGTTTGTACATCAAGAAAAACCAGGGTATCCTTCCGGTATGACAATAATGTAATGACTTATTATATAAAAATCCAATTGTGTTTAGTGTATCTTTAGACCAAATTTGTGTTGATTATGTAGAAAATTAAAATTTTTTCATTTTACGTTAACATGAAAGACCACTATTTAAGTTCGTTTTTATTTCCCTTTCCGTTTCTTTTAAGTATATTATAGACTAAAATGAAATAGATTTTATAAATATTAATGGTAAAACTATATTTTAGAACTCGTACAACGAGATGGTCCAGTCTTCTCTAAAAGAAATCTTTTACCCTAGTACAGTACATATTGTAAAGTATTCGAAAACCGTGAATTAAAAAAAACACCTGTAATATTAACGTCTGGTATTATAAAGTATGAAGGTATCATGAGGTAACTTTAATTATAGTATTAAAAATCGGACAACTTTAATAACCTGAAAAAAAGATCAAATAAAAGAAAGGATCATATTTTGGATACTTCTGTTTTATAAAATTTAATTGTAAATTTATAATTGTAATCTGTTAATAAATAATTATAAGTTCATCTATACATTAACGATACGAATCAAATTTAAATCGTGAGGATTTTAAAATATGTATACCGATCTAGAGGAAACCTTTTTACCGGTAAAAGAGAAGTTGTTTTAATATACTTTTACGGGAAAGGGGTATAAGAATGACACTAGTTCCACAATTGTTACACAAAAAGGGAATGGATGAGACTACCTATTTTACACTGCAGTGTAATAAGGGTAGACGTAAGTACACAATCATTACTCCAATTCCGAAGGGATTATCGAGTCAACTACTTATTAGACGTACGTTACGTCCTCTGGAACCAATAGAAGGACCCAACCCTTCTAGGTGACCTTTTCCCTATCCGATGGGTGAGGTGATAGGAACCAGAAGGGAACACCGAGTCGACCATTTCTTAGACGGACCTTACACCCTCTGCACCCAACCCTGACAGCCAACCCTTCTGGGGGACCTCTTCCCTTACCGATTGTTTAGGTCATAAGACCGGACCTCTTACGTGGACATCTCAGGTACCCCAACGTTTCTTAGGTTGTACTGACTCACTGAAAGTGATTCTCCAGTTTGTAAAAAGGTATAGATATAACCGGAAAGTAAAAGGGAAACACGTTAAATGACTAAAAAGAAAGAGGGAAAACGTATATTAAACTCGTATTGAATATTTGATAATAATTATCAAATAAAATTTCTATGAAAGAGTAAAAAGACATAAAAAGATAAGAACATCTATTAACAGAAACACAAACTACGTAGTAACGTTCATTTATGGACAGAAAAAGGGTTACATAAAATAACTGCATATACCGTAGACCAGGATAGTGAAGTACCCTTTATCTACCCCTTTGTCACCTTTGTCATAGTCTGAAATAAAAACCCCCGAGGTTTTAGTGACGTCTACCACTGACGTCGGTACTTTAATTCTCTGCGAATGAGGAACTTTCTTTCAATACTGGTTGGATCTACCGTATAAGTTTTCGTCTCTGTAATGAAACGGTTGTTTCCAGGTAGTTCAGTTCCGATACCAAAAAGGACACCAGTACATACCTACACTCAACCTGACACTTCTTCCGACTCTCGGTTTCTTAACTACGTAAACTGGACACCATAACCTCTTTCTGAGAACTCTCAGGGAACCTGACGTTCCTCTAGGTTGGTTAGGTAAGACTTCCTCTAGTCGGGACCCTAAAGAAACGTCCCTTACTACGACTTCGACTTTGAGGTCATGAAACTGGTGGAGTACGCTTCTCAACTGAGTAACCTTTTCTGAGACTACGATCCTCCCTAACCCTCGTCCTCCTCTTCCCCTGCTGTCTCCTACTCCACCGACCTACCGTAGTGCCTGAGCTACCTGTACTCAGACTCACTTGAGACCCTCTACCACTACCTGTCCCTCCGGACCGCACGACGCTAAGTACCCCAGTGTTTCTCAGCCTGTGCTGACTTGCTGACTTGACTGACTACAACTTCATAACTAAATGTTATAACACAATTAAAGATGAAATATCGTTACACTAAGTCAATATGTATATATATGTAAGACAAAGTCTAAGAAAAGGTAATAATAAGTAGTGTCTTATAACTTAAATCAAGGAACATGACACGTCGTACTGAAACAACAAATAGGTAAGAGATAGATTACCAAACGTAGACGATTAGGGTTTGAGGGTTAGGTAGGAAGGAGATTGGGGATGGGAAAACCGTTAGTGGTCAGACAAGAGACACTCAGTCAAAGAGAAAGTACCCACAAATAAAACAGTATAAAATCTAAGATACATATTCACTATAGTATACTGTAAACAGAAAGAGAGAAACTGAATCATATTATTATAGATCCTGGTTGGTACAACAACTTTTACCGTAATAAAGTAAGGAAAATACCGACTCATTATAAGGTCACAAATATATATGGTGTAGAAGAAATGGGTAAGTAGACAACTCCCTGTGAATCCACAAAGGTACAGAACCGATAATATTTATAGAGAAAATGAGACCTTTACTCTCCCCTCGAATTCCCGTACTCTAGACCCGGAAGGTTTTTGTCGGACTGGGTGACTACACTCTAGAAGTATTCACACGGAATAGACACCGAGAAATTACCAACCAGAGTCTATTCTCGTCAGTACGGGTACAAACCTACCCCCAAAAGAGGACGGGAGGAGTGTAGTCTCAAGTAACACTACGAACGAGGTGTCGGTGAAAAACGAGGGAGACGTTAGGATAATAAAGGTCCAATCTGGATCTTTGGACGTAAATCAACGATCCACAAAGAATGTATACCAGTTAAAACTCTGGGGACTAAAGTAATTATGAACTTGTAACTAGGGATACATATAAGTCCTGTATTAATAGTTTTTTCGATAACTACAATAAATAATAATAATAAAAAATGGAAAATAGAATGTAAAAATTATGAAATTCTTCGAATCATTGAGTCATTCACTATAGTAAAACAATCTACTCTTGACGTATATTGGAAAAAAGGGAAACCAGTACTACCGAAGGTGGATCAGGTTTCAATTTTAATTACGAATCAAAATCTTTTAAGGTAACTAAATGTAAAGACCATATTAATAGATAGAATTATCCAATGTACTGTAATATCGGAAATTGGAATAGGATTAAGAAGATGTCGTAAAGATAGTAAATAATATTTGATGGTGTTTAGTAAACCTCTCCCTCCACCCTCTCCCCAAGCCCTAACCCTTGTACACATGTGGGCACCGTCTAAGTGCGACTACATACCGTTTTGGCTATGTTATAACATTTCATTTTTTATTTATTTATTTATTATTTTTAAAAAAATTTTCATTTATATTTATTTTTTCTTTCCTTTTTTCTAGTAAACCTTTGTTCTTTCCTTTTTATTATTTACACATAAGTTCATTCGATTACATTGTTGTCATCTTACACTAGAAGAGAACGATCGACCTGAATTCCGGAGGTTCCGACTCTTTTTATATCATTTATGGTCCAATAATACATTTATTACTGGTTTGTAAAACCAGGAATAATGTAAACTCCTTGACATGATTGTGGAAATACAAATAATTAGGAGATGTGATAACCCAACACACACACACACAATCAACGGGTCAGTACGGACTGAGAAACGCCGGGGTACCTGATATCCAGGTGGTCCGAAGAGACAGGTACCTTAAGAGGTCCGTTCTTATGACCTCACTCAACGGTAAAAGAAGAGAACCCAATCCATTTTACGATGATGGATAATCATAGAGGTAAGTGTCTAATCCTATAGTCCGTCCTCCTCAAATTCATTGAAGTAATTCAAATAAATCGTCCAACCACCGTCTCAGTCCCAAACATGGGTCCAACGGACCGAGATCTTGTCACGAGAATCGATGGTTTGGTCTGAGTCAAGTCAAGTCAGCGAGTCAGCACAGGTTGAGAAACGTTGGGGTACTTAGCGTCGTGCGGTCCGGAGGGACAGGTAGTGGTAGAGGGCCTCAAGTGAGTCTGAGTACAGGTAGCTCAGGCACTACGGTAGGTCGGTAGAGTAGGAGCCAGCAGGGGAAGAGGAGGACGGGGGTTAGGGAGGGTCGTAGTCTCAGAAAAGGTTATTTGGTCTGATCGATGGAAGATTGGACTCTCTCTTACTTTAGTCAGCGTAGTCGGACGTTTCTTTTTTCTACTTAAACCGTTCTATATCTCCAAGGATGGTCATTGTCACTCTTACATAAACTTCTTTTTAATAGTAAGGGAAGTCGGGGAGGACCTTTTTGACACATAAGAAGGGGAGAGGGGAATTTATTCTTTCTCCAAAGTTCCCTTGGAAAACCTCTGAAATAATATCACTAGGAATTGTTCTCTTGAATGGTTGACTTTACCAAACAGACCGATATCCCATCACCCTCTCCTCAACGTGAGGTTTATTTTTCATCTACGCCACGGAAGTATGGACCCCGTTGTGCTCCCTAATTGGAACCCTTCTATATCCACCAGGTAGACGGTGACACTTCCCTGTATAGGGTCCTCCGACTGGTTTCCCCTTTCTGGATCCTCTCGTCACTTGTCGGCTTCATCTTGTTTCGTCTAAAGACCTCTTCCGTAACTGGTGTATTTCCTTTAAAGTCATGTCTGCTGGTACTTTTTACACATCGGGTGACGAACCGTACTTCATCTTAAGTTTGTACCAACATAAAAGGGACATCTATATCCGGTAAAAGAATGACTTCTTTGTGTAAACTCTTTTCAATATAGTTCAAAGGTCATAAAATCTTTGAAATCCTGAATTCAAAATACTTTACACAAATAATCGGGTTTGACAATTTTTGAGTCCATATCGGATATCAAAACTTCTTAACAAAGTAGTTGATGAGAATTCGACTGAGTATAGATAAAAGGTAAAACAAAAATAACCGCTTTCCCGAACAAACCCAAAAAGACATGGTGGAATCCCTTTTTGTTTAAAGAACCGGTAGGGTTATATATGTTTGTGTAGAGTGTTCGAAGAGGAAGAAATGTAACACTACTAGGACCATGGTTTCGGTCTGCACCATACCGAAACCTAAGGACAGATGACAAGAATGTTTCCAATCTCCATTCAAGTATATAAACGTTTCTCGAAACTAAAGTCTCTTGTATATTGATTTTAAATTAAATACGTTGTGAAAAATCTCTTAATCCACTTTCTTTGAATTATAGATTTAGACGAAACAAGATTAAATTTTCTATTAGTGTCATAGAAGTGACACCCTCCAGAGAGTCATTTGTCCCTAAATTTAAATCGTATTAAATAAACTTTTTATCTTTCGGACGGTTTTACTAGGTGTGTAATTCAATAAAGTCAAAATGTCCTGTGTATAATTAATCACTCTCATTATTTTATAACGGTCGGAGGTATCCGTCGGCAGTAGTGATGACTCTGGGTCTGTTCTACTTTTCTAGGTAATATGTATTGTACCTGTTTACAACTAATTTCCCATCTGAAGTCTGGACGGGATCGGTACAGACTTCCAACATTAGTGTCTCCTGAACCCCTCTTTTACGAGTCTCTTGTCGTTTTCGACGTTCCTTCTCAGTAGACTACTTTCCCTTTCCTACCCTTTTAAATTTCCTTTTACAGTTTCCTTTAACGAACCATTCTCGAAATGAATGCATACTGAGAATTCTTTTAACAGAAGAATCCTTTAACATTCAAGAGTTTTACAGAATTTATTCTTTACCTGTATTGATTCGTAGAATATCTAGTTCGAATCATAAAAGTCTGACATCTCTTTAACAAAGATGTAAAGTATCGAGGGGTAAGAAGTCTCTTTCTAAGTCCTAAACGACCTTAAACCCGACATTTCATCAAAGTCTCTCTATAAACTAAAGGTAAGTTCAACCCATTGTGTTTTTAACTCTATTCTGGAGTAGTTGTGAATAAACTCATTATAGTATATACTTATTAATGTGGTAAAACTTACTCTATTGGATCATGTCATGATACATCCATTCCACTATAACACATATACATAACGACGATGACGACGATTCAGTGAAGTCAGTACAGGCTGAGACACGTTGGGGTATCTGTCTTTGGTCGGTCCGAGGGGACAGGAACCCTAAGAGGTCCGTTCTTATGACCTCGCCCAACGGTAAAGGAAGAGGTTACGTACCTTCACTTTTCAGTTTCACTTCAGTGAGTCAGCACAGACTGAGGATCTCTGGAGTACCTGACGTCGGATAGTCCGAGGAGGTAGGTACCCTAAAAGGTCCGTTCTCATTACCTCACCCCACAGTAACGGAAGAGGTCATATACATAACTCATAAACAATTTTACTTGAGTTATGACATGAGACCTACCCCTCCTATTTCTTTGGGATTTCACTTTCAACGTGTCAACACAGACTGAGAAACTCTAGGGTTCCTGATATGTCAGGTACCTTAAGAGGTCCGGTCTTATGACCTAACCCATCGGAAAGGGAAAAGATCCCCTAGAAGGGTTGGGTCTCTAGCTTGGGTCCAGAGGGTGTAACGTCCGTCTAAGAAATCGTCAACTCGGTGGTCCCTTCGGGTTCTTATGACCTTACCCATCGGATAGGGAAGAGGTCCCCTAGAAGGACTGGGTCCTTGATTTGGTCCGAGAGGACGTAGTGTCCGTCTAAGAAATGTCGACTCGATGGTTTCTTCGGGATTCTTGAGGATCGAAAGATGAATGAAGTTCCGAGAATCCCTCTTTTTTTCGTTGTATGTAATCTTTTTAAAAGTTTTTGTTATATTACATAACACGTTAATTCATGACACAATACCTTGTCTCCTAATACTGTGAGGTCTTTTTTTTAATTACGTTTCTATGACTTTCCTACAAGACCTTTTCCTTCTTGAACTTGACCTCGAACCTTTTATATATTCGCTGTTTTTAAGTCTCTAACTTTCCTTCTTATAAAGTTCTTTCTTTATATCGTCGGTTTTTAAAGTTCTTTTCCTTTCCGTTCCTCTAACTTGATCCCTTGGTCACATCGTATCATCGATTCTCGTTAGAGACCTCGGTCCAAATAGACCTGAACTCAGGGTCGTCCACATTGGAATCTGTAATACACCAGTAAGACAGTATGAAAGGAACAGTCATTTTATCGTGAAGGTAAAATTCCCTAATAAATCTCGTGATTACCCAAATATATACATTTTGTGAATATAATCCTGACTCATGGTTCTTTTGTTAGTTGTTTACAATTAATAATAAAAACAATAACAACAACGCGTGACAATATTATACACTAAAAGCACCGATCTCGCTTTGACTTAATGTATTGTTGTCCTTTATGGGGACACGAGTTATCAAACGGACGTAAAAGGAGAACATAAGGGTCGATGGTGGGGGACCTATTCCTTCGTATTAAGAAGAGTGAAATGTCTATTTCCCAGATTATTAATCTCTTCGAAAAAAAAAAAAAAAGGGGAGTTCTTAAGACAACGATTATTTCTTGTCGGTTCTCAAACTTGAGTCCAGAAAACCAGAAGTGGGACTACAAAATTTAATTACGTAATGGAACGTAATTGAATTTCGAATCGTGACTCTAAAACCGTCCCCTAGTCTGTCTTCACACGATCTACTTAAGTTACGTCTTTTCTCAGGTTTGAGTTCTTTTAGACCTGCCTCCTCGGACCACAGTGATTCTGACTCTTTCGTCTTGGTCCCGTGATCCAAGGAAGTCGTCCTTTTTTTCACCTATCCACGACCTTAGGTCGAGGTCGTCGGTCCCTAAGTTGGACTTCTCTACTTGACACAGTCGCTACTCCGTCGGAGAGTCAAAAGAACCTGACGGATAAATAAAGTTCAAATTCTAAAAGAAAATATGAAAATGTTTTCGTAATCCAGTCTCCAAACTGTAAAAGTCAAAGGGGAGTGGGCCTAAATGATACAGGTATTTAGTAACAACGAGAAGTTTGTCTCAAGGACGAAGTCACGAAGAGACCCCTAGTCGGGATGGTAGATAATAGACGAAGGAGATTACACAGGACATCAATTGAACACTAATGTAACATTGAGTACGATGTAAGGAGTCAAATGATGAATAGAAGGATTTAGGATAAACGGGGATTGTAGGGCTCGAGTGATAGAGAATTTTTCCGAAGATCGATATCACAGAGATTTTTAAGGATTGAAGATATTCGATATCATTTTATACGATTGAAATGTTGTAAGGAATTTAGAAATTGAAGATAAAATTAATAAAGATTCGGGATTTAAGTCATTTGAGGAAACGGTATTTGTAAAAGGAATGTTTATCCAAAGTCTCTCGTTAGGGAGGGTACCGGAGTTCGACGCCGGATACACGAGTGGGACCTTGTGAGAAAACATTTTCAGGAGTTTGTTTACAGTCACTAATTGAAATACTTAATAAGAGACTCGTATCGACGTCTTCCGAAACACGGAAGAGTACGAGGAGAATTCTTGTTATTCGTGGAATTATAAGGAAAAATCAGTTGAGTCGGTTCCTCTCCTTTTTTGTTCAGTCTTAATGTTCCAGATTGAGGGAGTAGGTCCCAGGCACGGACGCCCTACTCCTCTCCCGACACCCCGGCACGGAGGTAAAACAGTCATTACGGATTACGTCGAGGGCTGTCTATCCTACAAAAAGACCCTGAACTCGTATTCTCAATCACTGAGAACCAATACCTCAGGTTTTCTGGTCCTCTTGCCACCGAAGACTTCCCGACCGTACCTCTCACCACGGTATGGAAAGTGCATTCGGGTCTCGATACCTCGGACAGTAAGTAGAGGAATAAAAAATACTACGATCGACCTGGGTAGGAGAAACAGAAGTACTCTAAAGTTTAATTGAGACGACAATTGGACACAACGTAAAGTGAATCGGGAGTCCCCGACAACAACTGTACTGTAAGAGACTCGACGAACGATATGTTTTCAGTGAATATCTTCCTGTTTCATAACAGACCTTCTCTGTCTGTTATAATTGAGGAGGATTACGTCGACTCAAGAGACAAAACATCGGAATCTGGGAAATACTCGTTCCTCATCTTTATATGTAGTCCCGATTGCGTGAAGTCGTTATACTTTCCAAAGATGTTCTTTTTACGACGATTATCATTTACCAAACATATTTCTATTTAGTATTACCTCACCATTAAACTCAATTATGACATGGAGAGGAACCCCTCGAGGTCCACGAGTTTTCTGTGGTAGAGTAATGATAAAACTCATGGAGACTCTTTATACATTTTTCGTAGTAAAAGAGGTTAAAAACATATTCCTGGATTCAGTGTCCCTTAAATTCACTGAACAATCATGTATCTTCACCTAATAAATAAAGTACCTTTCCTAACGAAGTCACTTAACCAAATCACAGAGTACTTTAATCAGTGAGTTAAATTCCCCCTTTTTTTGCGTTAATTTCAAGAGACATCTTTGGTTATTCGGTCCTTTTTTTTGGAGAAATGGATAAAGTTATACATAAAACCGTTGTGAAACACCTGAACAAACTTAAATTATTTATTTTGGTTCATGTCTTAGTAAGACACAGATAATCTCATTGATTGGTACATCAATAAACTTTCAAGAACCACTCTTTCTACTTTCAAAATTCTCCTTTTACATGCTTTAGACTCCGAAGACCCGTTTGCACACTGTCGTTCTTACCTCTACGGTAAAAGACCCGAAGTAGTAGAGTCCGGTTGAGACGAGTCACTGTTTAACTGTAGGGGTGGTCTCGTACGAGAAACGTGGGTCTTTATTGTTATTTCTTACTGTTCAGTGAAGGAACCTCAAAGATTCCTTTAACGTCACTGTAGGCGATTGAGTAAAGCCACACGACAAGTTACCTTATGGATGGTGAGTGACCAGTCATCCCCGTAGACGGGATGACGAAGAGACGTGTAACAAGGGTGTTGACGGGGTAGTGAGGTCGAGTGGAGTCCACACAACTAAGGTCTTAGTGAGTTCAGTCAAAACTTTCTAAGATTACGAATAGTAGAAACCACCAGAAAACCCCCATTAAAGACATATTTCGTCAATGTCAGTAATACGAACTAGAAATAAGGATCTCTATTATAAAGGATAAAGGAAACGACAATTAACATACATAACGATTTATAGGACAAGAGGACAATTGGGTGAAATTGACGATTAATATCGGAAGAAACACCTACGTCTAGAGACCGATTAGTTTTAAACAATAAAAATTTGTCAAGATAGGGGAATCGGAAAAAGGAAATCTATCCATCCAAATCAACGAGTCAGCACAAGTTGAGAAACACTGGGGTACCTGAGATCGACCGGTGCGAGGAGAGAGGTACCCTAAGAGTCGGTTCTTATGACCTCACCCGACGGTAAGGGAAGAGGTCCCCTAGACGGGTTGGGTCCCTGACTTGGACCTAGAAAACGTAACGTCCGTCTGAGAAATGGTTGACGCGGTGGTCCCTTCGATGTTCTTCTAATTTTTCTTTCACAAATAAAGAACTACCACTATTTTGGTAAGTCTAAATGATAAAGAAGACCTCAGTCAAACTTACCTAAGAATATTCTTAAACAAGTAACGAAATTCAAAGGTATACATATTGTAAAAAAAGGAAATACATATATATAAAGTTATCATCCCTTCGTCATAAACATAATGTTTTGGATGTAACTACCAGACAATTTAGTGAGTTATACTTGGGAACAAGAGTCAATGTTTTAATAAACATATTAATTATGTTAATATGTTTATGTTATTATTATTAAACATTTTAACATAAACCCATAATTAAAGACTAATCTTTTGTTATTAAAATAAACCGTTAATATTTCAATCACTCCTGACTTAACTTTACGAATACTGGAAAAAAAAGTACATACTGGAGGTCATCTTTAGATGTTCACAATTTGGGATTCAATAAAAAAGACTAAACTTTTTGGACTCTTTCAACCCGCAAGAGACCATGTATAAATGTACTCCATACTTCGGTATACATTCGGTTCTTTCATCGAATGTATAAGTGACGAGAACCTATAAAAGGTTTACAACGTTTTTGAAAGACACGTTGACAGAAAAGAGACTCGGTCACCACGGAGACAAGGAGGAAATGAGGTGGATTCGTCGAGAAATATCAGTGTAAAAGAAGACGAGCATAGTCTCAAAGTAAACTAAACGGTGTAAAACTGACTTTTACATATTGACTTATTGTCAACGAAATAGAGTACATCGATAAAGGGTAGTCCTAAGGATAGTATTTCCAGAAACAACCGACATTTAAGAAATGGACATGTTCGGTAATCTATACAACTATAAGAATATAGAAGGAACATGAAAGTATATGGGGTACACTACGTGTCTCTCATAAGTCTACTTCCGAAAAAGACTCGAGCAACAATAGAATAAGGATGATAGTCTGAACTAAAATTATAAAAATTATATAAAAACAAGACTTTTTACCATAATGTTTAGATATATGAAAACTGTAGAAAGATGTATAAGAACAGACTGTCCATTGTACTTGCACGGAGAGTGGTAGAATGTACACAAATGGGGATCTCTCTTCTGTTCTGACTACTGAATCTACAAGATTTTATGTAAACTTTGACCGTATTTAATTGTCTTACACTTCGATAGTAAATCGAATTATAAGACATCACTATCTAATATAGTGTTATTTCTCTTTTGACTCTTTAGAGTTGACGTAAAAACATAACCTTAATAAAAAATTGAAACCTTTCATCAAACTTTAAATACTCGAACCGTGAATGAACACCGTACGACTACAGTACAGGATTTTACTATTGTTATATTCGTCGTCTAAAATACATCTTGTTCTACTAAAAAATTGTATCGACGATCCTAAGGTTTATGAGAAGTAAACAAAAAGATGACTTCTTCTTTATTCGAGTCCGTAAAATTATAGAGGAAATCCATTCCCATCAAACTGGGAAAAACATAAAACACACCGGACCAATTAGAAAACGATTTTTTCATGAATTGATGTAAACAAAGTGGTCCATCCTTACAATAAAAGAAGACAAACAGAAACATGATAAAAAGTAATACTATTTTTTTTTTTTTTTTGTTGTGTGTGTGTCTTATTACAAAATGAAAAATTATGAAAATTTAAAAAACATATTTAAAATCAGAGAGACATGGGTTCTCTCTAATACATGAGATTAGATAATATGTAAGAATTGGATAAGAAAAAATGAAATAACACTTATATTGTACTCTTGATCGGAGAATTAAAAATTCACATGTAATCACAACAACTAATAGCCGTGTTACCAATATGTCGTCTAGAGATCTTAAATGAATAGTATGTATTGACTTTAAAATACGGGTGACTAATCATTGAGGGATAAAGGTGGAAGGGGATCGTAGAAAATTATATACACACACACAAATTTATTTATATATATATATATATATATATATATAAAAAATGAATAAACAGACGTGACCCTGAATCAACGTCGTGTGTCCTAGAAACTAGAAACGTCGTTGATTTCGAGGAGATCGGAGAAATTTAGTCGTAAAGTAAGACTAAGATACTTAAACTGATAAAATCTATGGGGTATATTACCCTCCTGAAGAGACCACCGAGTCTACCATTTCTTAGACATCCGTCACGTTCTATGGACCCAAACTAGGGACCCAACCCTTCTAGGGGACCTCTTCCCTTATCGTTGGGGTCATAAGAACGGACCTCTTAAGGGTACCTGTCTCCTCGGACCACCTGATTTCAGGTACCCCAGTGTTTCTCAACCTGTACTAATTCATTGATTGTCATGTTGAAAATAAAGAAATATACTCCCTTAAGTTTCTAAATTTATTTTCACAAAAAGAAAGACACCCGAATAAAGTGAATTGTATTATAGGAATTCTAAGTAAGTACAACAACGTAAAACGTCTTAAGAGAAAAAAAAGATTCTGGGTACTTTTTATAGGTCGACATATATATATGGTATAAAAGAAATAGGTACATAGACAACTATCTGTAAATACAACAAAGACATAGAATCGATTTTACTTATTACGATTTTACTCGTACAGTTACGTATATAAATAAGTTCTAGGACTAAAGTTAATAAGACCTATTTATGGGTCTTCATCTTAACGACCTAGTATATTATTAAGGTAAAAATTACAAAACTTCTTGAAAGTACGACGAAAGGTCTTATTTACACGTAAAACGTAAAGGTGGTTGTAACAAGAACAAAGTTAAAGAGGTGTAGGAGTGGTAAAGATCAACAGAAAAAGAAAAAAAAAAAAAAACTATGAACGTACATTATAAAAAATCCCATGTTAATTCATTACGATTCAAGTAAGTGTAACAACATGTCAGTAATGATGAGTGAAGGTTTTGAAATAGTAGTAGTAGGGTTTGACTTTATTTTTAACTTTCACAATCAGTGAGTCAACACATACTGGTAAACTTTGGGTACCTGACATCGGGTGGTCCGAAGAGACAGGTACCCTTAAGAGGTCCGTTCTTATGACCTCACCCGACGGTAAGAGAAGAGGTCCCGTAGAAGGGTTAGGTCCCTAACTTGGATCCAGAGAACGTAACGTCCGTCTAAAAAATTACAGACTCGGTGGTCCTTTAGAGCTTAGAGTTTGACTTTACTATGTGGGTGTTTATTATTAAAGAGTAGGTGGGATGGAGGTCTAAGACCATTAATGATAAGATAGAATACAGACATAGTTAACCTGGTACATCTATCGATTAAAGTCACTTTAGGACGTCATAAACGGTAAAACAGACGAAGAAAGTGAACAGTACGAAATTTCCTAGTACACACAGTATCGTACTTAGTCTTAAATTAAGGAACAATTCCGGCTTATTATAATGAACATGCATATATAAGTAAAACAAATAAGTAAGTAAGTATTCATTTGTAAACCCAACGTAGGTGGAAAACCCGATAACACTTTTTACGTCGATACTTATACCAATATGTTTATAGACAAGTTCGTAGTCGGAAATTTCGGTAGTCTAAAACTAAATTTCTCACCAAATACGGAATATTTTGTTAATATTAGGATTTTCTTATTATTTAATACTAGTGAAACCATATAATTAACTAAGTAAGGTATTTTTATATGAATGAAGGGTGACACCCGGTCTAGGAGACAAGGTACAATCACTCGTTCCCACTGTTTACGTTACATGAAGGAACGGATCCAATGAACCTCAGTAAACAATCTTACCTAAGACCAAGTCACATGATTGAGTCTCCTATTTAGGAGAGAGAGAGAGAGAGAGAAAAAAAAAAAAAAAAAATAAAAGTCAATCAAGACATTTCGATTCAAATCCTTCAAATTTTTTTTTGACAAGGAATTAGAAGATTTAAATTTCAGTGTTTTTAATCTGTATAAAAGATAAATGAAGGACTTAAGACACGACGTAACCGGTGAGAGTTTTTCAAGAACCGTACTATGGTTTTACTTGACCCGAGAAGTCGTACGAGACTCAGTCACAGGTTTATTTCTCTTGTGACTCCAAGGTTTACTGTATATTTGAGTAAGAGAAGGTTGTCCCTCCGTAATTTGATAGTAGGGGATCTGTGTATAATGGTATCTTATAGACATTTGTAGTCTTGGACCAGTTTCTATGACTACCCTAGGTGAAAAAAACATTTAAATTTGTACTGAGTTTTCTTCTATCTTTTTTTAGTTACTTGTAAATAGTCATTACTCTGTTTTTTTACTGGAATATTGTAATCGGGTAAAACATCCTACGTTATTACATGGGTACTTTGACGTCTTAATGAATATTTATATAATCTTACACTGTAAATAGATTTACACCCGTATTACTTGTACCGTTATCTTTGACGGCTAGTTCTTAAAGATTCTCGCGAACATAACTTTAATACCCGGATATTTAACACAATTTAAATGTTAGGTTGTCACCCGAATTAACTGTTAGACCTCCATCAAAAGAGTATCTACAGAATATCTGTATACCTTTCTTTCAGTTAGTCTGCAATTGTCTGTTATTAAAAAAGAAGGATTATAGAAGGTATATTCATCTGTCAAGAGGTTTACAATGTGGAACTTTATAAAGTCTTCATTAAGACGTGTACAAAATTTGATTCCTTTAGTATTATCGTTTCCATTGACATTAACCCTTTTTGTACATAAGACACCGAGTCTACTTGGTCCTATTTTATTTGACACACATTTAACTTTAACAATTTCTATTCAGTATAGGACTTTCACAAATATGTACTTGTACATTTTACATTTCTTTAGGTACTGATTTTACACTAAGATGTTCATCAGGATTTTCTTTAAAATAGTACAATATTCGTTTGGTACATATACGAAGGTAGGAGACTGGTTAGTGGTCGACTTAGAGATTGGGTCTATAACCTCTCGTTTCTGGTAAAAGTAACCAAAGTAATAGTTAATATCTTACTATTACCAAGGTAAAGAGTAAAACGTGGACACAAACAAAAGGGTAATCGTTTATAATCGTCTACTATATTTTTTACTAGATTATAAGTACTCCCTTTTCCAGTTTTATTAGCAGTACAACTTAATTTGTCGAAAAAAAAAAAAAAAAAAACGAAGAACTTGCATCATTAATTGTGTAATGTACTACACGTATGTATATTACTCTCCTTTATATGGTGTCTCTCCTCCACAAGTCCTCACACCGACTGTACTCAAGTATGACGTCGAGACAATGAAAGTTATAGATAGTCAGGTCAACGAGTCAGTACAGGCTGAGAAACACTGGGGTACTTAGCGTCGTGCGGTCCGGAGGGACTGGTAGTGGTTGAGGGTCTCAAGTGAGTCTAAGTACAGGTAGCTCAGTCACTACAGTAGGTCGGTAGCGTAGGAGACAGTAGGGGAAGAGCAGGACGGGGGTTAGGGAGGGTCGTAGTCTCAGAAAAGGTTACTCAGTTGAGAAGCGTACTCCACCGGTTTCATGACCTCAAAGTCGAAGTCGTAGTAAGGAAGGTTTCTTTAGGGTCCCGACTAGAGGAAGTCTTACCTGACCAACCTAGAGGAACGTCAGGTTCCCTGAGAGTTCTCAGAAGAGGTTGTGGTGTCAAGTTTTCGTAGTTAATAAACCACGAGTCGAAAGAAATGTCAGGGTGAGAGTGTAGGTATGTACTGAAGACCTTTTTGGTATCGGAACTGATCTGCCTGGAATCAGCCGTTTCATTACAGAGACGAAAACTTATACGATAGATCCAACCGGTATTGAAAAGAAGGTTCCTCATTCGCAGAAAATTAAAGTACCGACGTTAGTGGTAGACGTCACTAAAACCTCGAGGGTTTTTTATTTTAGACTGTGACAAAGGTGACAAAGGGGTAGATAGAGGGTACTTCACTACCCTGGTCTACGGTACTAGAAGCAAAAGACTTACAACTCGAAATTCGGTTGAAAAAGTGAGAGGAGAAAGTGAAAGTAGTTCTCCGAAAAATCGAGGAGAAGTGAAAAACGGTATTCTCACCACAGTAGACATATAGACTCCAATAACTATAAAGAGGACCGTTAGAACTAAGGTCGAACACGAAGAAGGTCGGGTCGTAAAGAGTACTACATGAGACGTATATTCAATTTATTCGTCTCACTATTATATGTCGAAACTGTATGAGGAAAAGGATAAGTTACGGATATTGGAACTTGTTTAGTGAATTGGAGACATTTAAACGTAAAAGGTCCAAAGGGTTTATCCTACATTACAGATATAGTCACCTAAAATATTTACCAATCAATTTGATGAAGAACATTTTATACATCGTCCCGTGGAGTGTCTATCATGAAAAAGTTGTTTAACAATCAATATAATGACTAACTAATATTAAGACAACATAATCAACGATCATTTTCAAATGGGTCGTAAGTAACATATTCATTTACCGAAGGTCTATGAAGATCGTATGTTTCTCGGTTATACTCATATCCTCGTTCTTGCTCTTTTCTTTATCCGTTCTACGAGTAAAAGAACATTTTAAGTTAGAATGAAAATGAAGATTGAGACAGATGATATTTGTTTCTTTTTACTCCTAATATAATGACTTCGTTAAGGTTTTATTACAATAGATAAAATTTTATAATCATAGTTCTAGAACGACTCATTTTATCTCGGATTAAACCTTTAATTTAGTCATAAAAGAGATTTCTTTAGTTTTCTTGAACTAAATGGATGAGTGGGTGGAAGGGTTGTAGACGACAACTTTACGTCTTTGAGTTCTTCAAACACTTATCTTGAAAACTATTAGTGGATTGTGTCCGGCAAAACAGTCTATCTTTTATGAATCGTCTTAGACTATTTAATACACCGTAACTGACGGAGACGAGTTATAAGGGAATACACTTGAGTGAAGTCAAAAAAAGATAAGAGACTTCTTATATATATATATATATAGAAAATTAAAGTCAAAGTGAGGGAAAGAGAGACAACGACGGAAATTTTTTTTCCTTTTCGATCGGTATTTGTTAGTTCAGTCACCTACGGATACTCTTAATACAACGAGAATGACTCAGTGAGGGTCCCGAAGAAATCTTTGAGACTCAAAGACGGGACCTCTGAATCCGACTAAAAGACGAAGACTGAGGAATAGGACAGTGAATTATCTTCTTCCGTGTTCTTCCAATGGTGACTCGACTTTAACTTCAGTCTCGGTGACTGGGATGACGTACTTGGAAAGTAAAACAAGGGACTCTACCCAGTATAGAATAAACAGGTAACATTTTAAAATCACAGAAAAGTGACTTAAGGGTAAGTCATAAAATTTAGTTAAAGGGTTCCCGAAGGATCCTTTTGTACAGGTCTTCTTGTCTTAAACTTGACGGTCAGTACTTGAATGGACAGAATAGAAACGAACACTAGGAAAGATTTATTTCAACGTTTTCGAACTAGTTCTTAAAGTTAGTATATGTATATATTAATGTGTTTAACATATGTTAATATGTTATATATGTTTCAACAGTAAGGTAAGTTCCATTAATATCAATGGACCACAATCGATCATGACAATTATTGAATTGTTCCCTTAATAATAAAACGAAGAAGTATTTATTATACATCACTCACTTATGTGTCTCCACCATTAAATACAGAAGAGTCGATAACATTTTTACCATTCCGTGAAAAGTTTAGAATTACAGTTTTATCAGTAATAGATTTTGGACTCTATTCTCAAAATAGTGAATTGTACATCACTCTTTTTAGGACTTAAGATAAAAGTAACATTCACGAATTAGAATCTCTAAGGTAGAAAGATTTTTAAGTACGTTAGGGTCGGGTTCATTCGTTTATCATCTGGGGAAAAACTTTGTGTAGGACCGTCCTCGGTTCCCAAATAAGTCCTCAAAAGTTGTAGTATACGTCAGTCGTGAGTACAAATAGACGATTTATGGTGAAGTTTTGTAGGTAACAACTGTTGACCTGATATAAACCGAGGTAAGACTTACCAGGCATAGACACGGTCTTATCCAGTGACAGACAGACCTTTTGGACTAAGTTACTAATACACCATCCCGGGTCCCTCGATGTTTATATATACGTTTACGTAAGAATGACTCTTCTAGATCCCTTGTGTCTTTTTGTTCTCTTCGTGTGTCGATCCTTAGACAACGGGACTGGAGGTTAGGGTGAAAAACGTTTTCAATTTAGAGACGATAATCCATCTAGTGAATTACAGAGACATAGAGTGAAATAGACCTTTCACACTCCTAAAATTCTAACAAATTTTCTATATTCTCGATATCTCCAGTATCTAGGAAGATTATCGAGAAAGTAAAGATTTCACTATAAATAAACAACTCAGTAACGAATTCATTGACAGTTCTCTACCTCAACTCTTCAATTCACGAATAGGGGTGCCTGTTTTACCCTTTCGAGTTTCTCAGTTTTTTTTTCACATTCGTCATAAGACCTTTTCCCCCCTCCTTCCTCTTGATCGAGTCCGAAAGACTCCCCGATTAGAAAGGACCTCATGTACCATCCGAGAAACCTACAACAGAGTTATAACACCACAAGAATTTATAATAAGACACTCAAAGATAAGATGAATCCTTCGACCATGTGTGAAATTCGTCCACTCTTTAACCCTGGAATTCCTCACAATCTGATTTCTCTCTTCCTATCCAATAATTTCTAATTTGATTTTAATCATATAATCTTGATCTTATTGACAAAGTCTCATATGATCTCACCTGTAAAGTCTTTCTTTTCTTATTCTATTTTCTCTATACCTGTATTTTAATAATCTAACACTTTTTTATTACAAATAAAACTAGGTAAAAAGTTTTACGAATTTGTGTCTTCTGAGTTAACTTACAGAAACAAGGGTCGGTGGTGGTGTAGACTTTAAACTTTATGATGTAAACTACAAATACACTCTTCACCCCCTTTTGTTTTCTACCATAAAAAAACTGGGAACTTTGAAGAAGTAAGGATCATTTATAATGTAACTCTAAAACGACATAAATAAAATAATTATTAAGGAACTAGGTTACATAATAAAATAATTATTATCCATAAGGGACCATCTAGTCGACCATTTCTTAGACGGACATTACGTCCTCTGGGTCCAAGATGAGAACCCAGTCCTTCTAGGGGACTTCTTCCTTTACCGTTGGGTAAGTCATAAGAACGGACTTCTTAGGGTACCTGTCTCCTCGGACCGTCCGATGAGAGGCACTCCCGAGTTTCTCAACCTGTACTGAATCACTGATTTGGTGGTAGTCAGAATAGTGACTGTATGAACTAGATAGGTAAAGGATATACTATCATTCTGTGTATGAAACTAAATCTTTAACAAAATTGATAATTTTTGTGGACACTAGAGAAGAGTTCTTTGTTTAATTACGGTTTCACCTTGACTTGAGTGTCTTTTATTGAATAACGTAACTCATCCCTCTGGTGTCCACAAAGAGTACTAATGACAGTAATTCGAAGTAGTAAGTCTTACACAAAAACCAACGTTCTACCATTTACTTAAACGATGTTTTACACGTTGAGAAAATTCATAAGATCTTGTATCTGGTTCAACATTATCTCTTACTCGTAGATTTGTTTGGATAGTGGAGGACTTTTTTTCGTTAAAGGGAGTTTTATTCGCCGTGTCAGGGTTCTCCGGACAGAGTTCTGAGACTAATCTGGATATTAGGTCTCGTGACAATCCGTCCCATCTACCTCCATGTCCTCTTAGGTGTAAGTACCCGGTATAAACGACAACTTCCGGATGGGGGTCCCTCTTTGTGTCACATTCCCAATATCGCGTCCTACGTCTATACCAAAACAAACAACCAAAGAGACGGACAAAAAGTCCATGTCCATAATCTATAATAACTTTGTAAACCCCGTAATTAAAACTATTAAGAAAATTAAAAGAACGGAAAAATTTATATTTAAATAAATAAAATTAACATCCGATTAATGAAATACTATAACATAACCAAAACGGTATGTAGTTGTACTTAGACGGTGTCCACATGTGTATAAGGGGTAGGACTTGGGGGGAGGGTGGAGGGAGGGGTATGGTAGGAAGACCCAGTAGGGTTACGTGGTCGTGGCTCATAGGACATAGGACGTAGTTTGAACCTGACCGCTAAGCAAAGTGTACACTATAATGTGTACAAAGTTACGGTAAGAGGGTTTAGTAGGGTAGGAGCGGGAGAGGGTCTCAGGTTTTATGGCAAGATATGTAGACACAGAGAAAACGACAGAGAGTATGTTCTCTGTGCACATTAAAAGAGAAAAAATTTACAATTGCATACTTAATGTGATCATCTTTATAGTTACAATTTCGTAGGACCACAGGGACCTTAATTGGGTTGAACCTGTTATACGCATACACACATAGACACACTTACGACAGTGAAGTCAGTGTAGGTTGAGTAATGGTGTGATACCTGACATCGGGTGGTCCGAGGTAATGGGTACTCGAAGAGGTCCGTTTTTACGACCTCACCCAACGGTACGGGACAAAGTCCCCTAGAAGGACTGGGTCCTTAGTTTGGTACAGAATTAAGAGGACTCAACCGTACACCCAAGAAATGGTGATTGGGGTGGACCCTTCGACGACCTGCTCCATGTGATAATAAATATAACTAAATATTTATCAAATGTAATAAAAGTGACTAAATAATATATATAAATATATCTAAACCTATAAAACAAATCTCAAAAGGGTATAAATAAGGTCTATTCACTTGATTAAAGAAAGAAAGTATCGTTCCTCAGTTTTTTATGACAAAGTTTAAGAGTCATGTAAAACTTTAAACCAAAAGGTTAACGGGAATGAAATCCCTTTATAAAATCCTTAAGTATCCAGAATAATTCTCTTGTAAACACATGTCAAGTCGTCAAAGAAGTCAAAGTTACCTGAAGGAAAGGAAGACGATTTAAATTTGTTTTAATTTTGTAAAAATAAATTTTTAATTCGAAAAAAAAACTCAAAAAACTTGTGAGATCTGTGTACTTTTTTCTCCACAGTTTTTATTACCAGTATGTAATAATTTACTGGTAATAATAACAGTGGGACGAATAAATTGAATACACGTCGTATATAGTACACTTTACGGTCCGACCTTCTTCGTGTTCGACCTTATATTTAACGGTCCTCTTTATGGTTATTAGAATCTATCTGTCTGCTGTGGTGGGAATACCATCTTTCGTTTCTTCTTGATTTCTCGGAGAACTACTTTCACTTTCTCTTCTCACTTTTTCAACCAAATGTTGAGTTGTAAGTATTTTGATTCTTGTATTGTAGATCAGGGTTGTGAAGTACCGTTTTTCTACCCTTTGTACCTTTTACACTCGCTGAAATAAAAGAACCCGAGGTTTTAGTGACGTCTACCACTTGACAATGCTTTAATTTTCTACGAACGAGGAACCTTCTTTTCGATACTGGTTGGACGACAACGATTCAGCGACCCGTGAATCGGGTCGTCGGGTGGTCCGAGGGGGCAGGGACCCTAAGAGGTCCGTTCTTGTGACCTCACCCAACGGTAAAGGAAGAGGTTACTAGTTGGATCTATCGTATAACTTTTCGTCTCTGTAATGAAATGGCTGATTCCAGGCAGATCAGTCTCGACACCAAAAAGATCATCAGTACACACG
Organism: Capra ibex; assembly: GCA_006410555.1. NCBI lineage: Eukaryota > Metazoa > Chordata > Mammalia > Artiodactyla > Bovidae > Capra > Capra ibex. Next base: position 38,821,231 of record SJYO01052474.1, on the reverse strand, counting down.
TACACTGTCAGCCTGATATTTCTTTCACTCGTGGCTCCTTAACCACGAAAACATGGCACCACAACCTCTTCTGAGAACTCTCAGGGAGCCTGACGTTCCTCAAGGTTGGTCAGTTAGAATTTCCTTTAGTCAGGACTTATAAGTAACTTTCCTGACTGCGACTTCGACGTTGAGGTTATGAAACCCGTGGACTACGTTTCTTGACTGAATAACCTTTTCTGGGACTACGACCCTTTCTAACCTCCGTCCTCCTCTTCCCCTACTGTCTCCTACTCTGCCGATATACCATAGTGACTGAGCCTATATTCAAACTCGTTCGAGGTCCTGAACCACTACCTGTCCCTTCGGACCGTATGATGTCAGGTGTCCCAACGTTTCTCAGTCTGTCCTGACTCGCTGACTTGACTTGACTAAAGAGTCAAAATACAGTAATTTTAAAAATAAGAGACAGAAAAGACAACAAACTAAAAAAAAAGTATTTGTACGGAATTAGGAAGTTCTTTTATTTTTGTCTTAAGAAATAAATTTTTATGTTCTATCTCAATGAATAAAAGAACGACAATTATAGGTGATTTGATTTAAGTGGAACTATAAAAGAATAAGGTTTTAAATTGGATTTAATGATGTCACAACGACTACTATATAAACATATATATGACTCGAATACGGTCGACTACAAGTCTGCTGTTCTTGGACATCCCTCACTTCTGCCCCCGTACAAGATCCAGTAACTGGTAGACAAGACTAACAGGAAAGGGTACAGGGAAACAGGAATTCGTGAAAATCATAGTAGGTACCCATATATGTTTCTATAATTGTTGTTTTTGATTTTACAGTATAACTCTACCCTCCTTCTAGTTTCGGGAGTTAATTTCATTGTTGGAAAACGAAAGGGAAGACAATAGAACAAAATTTGTCGGCCACGAATAGTTAGTGACGAAAGGAAAGACACTAGAACGAACGACCAATGTAGGCACCCTTGATCCCGATGGACCGCTCCCATCCCTAGACTCTACAAACTCGTCCTTCAAATAGCAAATATTTTCTATGGGTCTTGTTTCAGTCCCACGAGTCGGAAACCTCCACTGAGGTGACCTGGGAGTGGTCACGACTTATTTGGGACGACAAGACGTAGAAACTCACGGTGGACAGAGAAACACTCCGGTACCAAAGGTATTGTTCTAGAAAAATTTTACTTATAGTAATTGATAAAATTATAGAAATCTATAGATGGTCCGAAGGGAGTATCGAGTCAATCATTTCTTAAACGGACGTTGCGTCCTCTGGGGTTATAGATGGTCGAATGAGAAAATAATACTCGGACTGATATAGAAATAGATTGTATATTTAGTATAGATAGAGTGTATATTTACACTAGTGTGTTATAAACAGAAAGACATTGACCGGATAAATTAAATCGTATTACGGGAAATCCGAATTACCACCAATGGTCACGGACACCGTACCTCCCTTTCCCCTTTACTTCCTTCCTTCCCTCCCTTCTTCCTTCACTTCCTTCTTTCTATTTCCCTCCTTCCCTCCTTTCTCCCTTCCTCCCTCCTTCTTTCTTTTTCTTTTTGTCTCTTTCTCTCGTTTTTCTTTTTCATTTCCTAACCCCTTCTCTCCTTCCTTATTACTTCACCAACGGTCCCGATCGATCCTCTCTCCGCAGTACTCCTGACAAATCCCCTATCAGAATCAAAACGTTTTGCTTACTTTACTCAAGGTCTCTACCTACCAACATTGTCAACGTGTTTGTATACTTATATGAATGATGATGACTAATAACAACAACAAATCAGTAAAACAGTACAGGCTGGGAAGACACTGGGGTACCTGACATTGGGTGGTCCGAGAAGACAGGTACCCTAAAGAGTTCGTTCTTATGATCTCAGCCAACGGTAAAGGAAGAGGTCCCTTAGAAAGGTTGAGTTCCTAGCTTTGACACAGAGGACGAAACCATCCCTCTAAGAAAGGGTGACTCAGTGGACCCTTCGGGATTATGGTGACTTGACATGTGAATTTTTACTAACTATCATTCAAAGTACAATGCTTATAATGGTGTTATTTTTTCAGTACTTCCGTTTTTTTTTTATTGGGGTTTTCTGGTTGGAACTACGATGTTGAATTTTTCATATGATAAAACATTCATAGAAGAATAAAAAAATAGTGGTCGTACTTTGAATGTACACGAGACATTTAGGAACATAGTATAATAACAAACTTAGAACCCGTCCTGAGGTTAGTCGACGGGTCTGTTGTCGGACTCATCTTACTCCCAACCTCCTCTTCACTCCTTTCTTGCCCGTCCTGTCCTCTGACTTGAAGGTCTTCATAAATTTGGTTGTCCCCAGGGGTTTTCCTGTGTCCCACCTGAACAAGCCGGAAATAAAACCACAGAGATTGACCGACGAGACATCACAAAGTGCGTCCCACTTAGACTGTGTAAGTACACTAGTCGGTCGGTATTTCTTTTTTTGGTCGGGTCTCGAGAGGGCAACGGTGTACGGGGTATAAAGGTAGTAGACACTGATAGAGTGGTAGAGAGTGAGCCTAATGACGTCTGAGAAAGGACGAACCGGAAGGTAGGAGGTCGGAGTGTGGGAGACTAGACGGAAGGTTAAAAGACAGTGGTTCCAAAGATTTTATGTGTGGATAGAAAAAGAGACGGGGAAGAGACGAGGCAAAAGACATTTTAGGGACACAGTGCCGTAGTACAGAACCGTATCCCCCGAAAGAAATGCACCGAGAAAAACCAGAGTGGTCGGAAGGAGACGACACGAGGGAGGTGGAGAGTCAGAACAATAACGATGAGGTTGGTAGGACTTACGGAACGTGTATCGATTTGTATTCAGAAAGAACACAGAAATATATTAAAAAGTAAGATATCAAAAAGGATCTTACGGAAGAAACTAATACTTGTGAACGAAAGAAGGGGGTGGGGAGGGGGGGGGGGTTGTAAAAGATATCTGTAACGTGATAGATCCTTCAAAGGACTGGGGAAGAAAGTGTTCTTCTTAAATAAAGGGACCGTACACAAGGGAACGACACGAAATGACAATGAAGTAAATATCGTGACTGTTACTATTGTGAAAACAGAATAGGGGAGAAGATCTAATATAGAGGAAAGTTTATCCTTAATACAGAAGTAAAAACATTTAAAGATAAACGGATATATAATCTCCATTAATTATATTTTAAACGTTACTTACTTATGTTTACTTTTTACTGTAAATAAACTTTTGTACGTCATACGGTAGATATCCTCTTGGTCTAAAATTATAGAACCGTCTGGAAAAGACCCACTCATTTAAACAGTATAACGTCAGGAGAGACTAATAGATGAAGTGTCGATATTTTACCTTTATTATTGAATGGGAAGACTTGTACCGACACTCTCATTTTACTCTATTCCATCAATTTTTTACGGTCCTTAAATATCATTTATAAGTTTCACAACTAAGAAAAAAGAAATAGAGACACAACAACATCTTCGAACGGAGGAGACATCAAAATAACAACAATATAACAATTATATAATATACAATGTATATATAATATAATAATAATAATTAAGTTAATTACTAATGAAAACATGGTGAAGGTAATCCGTTACAATTTTATTTAAAGGAAACCTGTAATAGAGATTCAAACCTTTTATACTTTCCACATTCACTACCATAGATGTAAGTAGTTCTGACTTCCAGAGGTGGACAGTTCCTATTTTAGTCAAGTCAAGTCAAGTCAAGTCAGTAAGTCAGCACAGGTTGAGAAACGCTGGGGTACTTAACGTCGTGAGGTCCGGAGGGACAGGTAGTGGTTGAGGGTCTCAAGTGAGTCGAAGTGCAGGTAGCTCAGTCACTACGGTAGGTCGGTAGCGTAGGAGAGAGCAGGGGAAGAGGAAGACGGGGGTTAGGGAGAGTCGTAGTCTCAGAAAAGGTTACTCAGTTGTGAAGAGTACTCCACCGGTTTCATGACCTCAAAGTCGAAGTCGTAGTAAGGGAAGCTTCTTTAGGGTCCCGACTAGAGGAAGTCTTACCCGACCAACCTAGAGAAACGTCAGGTTCCCTGAGAGTTCTCAGAAGAGGTTGTGGTGTCAAGTCTTCGTAGTTAAGAAGTCACGAGTCGAAAGAAGTGTCAGGCTGAGAGTGTAGGTATATACTGGTGACCTTTTTGGTATCGGAACTGATCTGCCTGGAATCAACCGTTTCATTACAGAGACGAAAAGTTATACGATAGATCCAACCAGTATTGAAAAGAAGGTTCCTCATTCACAGAAAATTAAAGTACCGATGTTAGTGGTAGACGTCACTAAAACCTCGGGTTTTTTTATTTCAGACTGTGACAAAGGTGACAAAGGGGTAGATAAAGGGTACTTCACTACCCTGGTCTACGGTACTAGAATCAAAGGACTTACAATTCGAAATTCGGGTGAAAAAGTGAGAGGAGAAAGTCAAAGTAGTTCTCCGAAAAATCAAAGAGAAGTGAAAGACGGTATTCCCACCACAGTAGACGTATAGACTCCACTAACTATAAAGAGGGTCGTTAGAACTAAGGTCGAACACAAAGAAGGTCAGGTCGTAAAGAGTACTACATGAGACGTATATTCAATTTATTCGTCCCACTATTATATGTCGGAACTGCATGAGGAAAAGGACAAACCTTGGTCAGATAACAAGGTACAGGTCAAGATTGACAACGAAGGACTGGACGTATATCCAAAGAGTTCTCCGTCCAGTCCACCAGACCATAAGGGTAGAGAAAGTCTTAAAAGGTCAAAGAACACTAGGTGTGTCAGTTTCCGAAACAGTATCAGTTATTTCGTCTTTATCTACAAAAAGACCTTGAGAGAACGAAAAAGTCACTAGGTCACCTACAACCGTGAAACTACCTTAAAACTTGACCTTCAAGTGTCAAGTGCATAACGATTTCGGACCGAAGTTCTTAAAACTCGTAATGAAATGATCACACACTCTACTCACGTTAATGGGTTCATTAAATCGGAACGGAAGAAAAAGGGGGTTTCTACCGTTAATGACCCGAAAAATAACGGTACACTACGTACAAGTAACAGTGAAGTCAGTTCAGGTTGAGAAACTCTGGGGTCCCTGATATCGGTCGGTCGGAGGAGATAGGAACCCTAAGAGGTCCGTACTTATGACCTCACCCAACGGTAAGGGAGAAGGTTCTCTAGAAAGGTTGGGTCCCTACTTTGGACACGGAGAAGACAGAGGAACGTAACTGTCCTCCGAAGAAATGGAGAGCACGGTGGACCCTTTTGGAATAACAACATCATTCTCATTAAGTCTCGGACTATTTGTGACTTCCTCCTCTCTCCTCCTTTTCTGTCAACACCTCAAATGGGGAGAAAGACATGGGAAAAGGGGAGTGTGTGGTCCGCAAAATTAGTGGGAGTACATGAACTCTTGTCGTGTCTACATCCTCCTCTTCGTTTTGTTTTGGTTACACACTGTCCGGCAGACGATCCCCACGAGAAGTATAAATCCTGTTCCTGTGTGTTTGTCCTTTCTACACTGGACCTCCTGGACCTCATCGATGGAGATATACACCCTATGTTAATCCAACTTGTATCAATTCACGTTTTAAGGGGAATAAGAAAGTTTAGTAAACTTTGGTTTTATCACAATAGACTTTATGTCTAATTAAATTAATTGTGTAGGATACATTATTTTTCCTTTACATTTCTAGAGGATTTGATTAATCACTAGAAAGAGTTGATAACGAAAAGGAGGTGTTAATCACTCTTTCGAGAACTAACAACATCGACAGTAAAAGAGAAAAATATTCGACATTTTGTACATGAGTTTGTAAAGAAACTACTTGTATAACAGTGGATCATTTTACATTACCCTGTAGTAAAAAAAAGGTTGTTTTACTGTTTCTTATTTCAGAAACTATTATCATAAGAAACTACAATATTTTCAATAGTCTAAAGGTTAGACCACGGACGTTAAAACTTCTCCTAAGTAATTAGTGTCACCTCATTAATAGAAACCGTCAGCAGAAAGAGACTCAGTACTTTTCGGGACTTCCACTTACAATAATATGTCACCTCTCCTTATCTTATAAGTACCACAAACCACTTGTTTCTAAAGGTTCATGTTGTTCGATATAAACTTTCTCTCATACATCACATTTTTCGTATCGAGATATTAGTACATTACTGGAGGTCCCGAATGAGGACACAAACGATGTCTTAACCGTAACTGGAAAGTTGTCCTTGTTCACTGTCCCATAGTGTGTCGTCTAACACACATGTACTTGTAGTTTTAAAGGATCTGAATTGGTATGACACGCAGGGAGTTGAGGGGTCCACACGGAGTGAAATGTTTATTCGAGTATTCGATTTAGCTACCCTCCGTGTATTCCGGTTTAAAAAGAGATCACAGACCAAGTTTGTAAAAGACAGAAGAGGAAACAAACACGTGTCAATATATCTCTTACATTTTGTGTCCAGTCCACACTTGAACTGAGACTCGGTCCTTTCATCTACATTAAACTTTTTAACGAGAGTATTTTCCGACTCTTATTGATTAACTTTGTTTGCATCTTTTATGTGACTTTAAACTATGACATTTAATCTTCATGAACGGTTTATATAAATCGAATTACTGATTCTTGTGTTTCATTTTAACCACCTTTAATCGGATAATAAAATTATAAAACCTTATGTACATAATTAAAGACTTTTACAGTATTCCTACAAGAATACTGTTGTCCGGAGTAATTTAGGATTGGGGTTGAATTCGGAAGGCTTTTCTTATGTAGAGTTGTTTGAATGTACTACTCACATAAAACTTAATAAAAGAAACTAGATCGGAGTGTGAGGAAATATTCTAGGTCTGAGACCAAGTTTGTAGACGATTCACGAGGTCTCAACGAGTCAAGTTTTTACAAACAGAGATCTAAAGAATAGAGGAATTTCATTTATTAGTATAACAACAAGGTAAAGATTCAGTGTAAACTGAGAAACACTGGTGTACTTGACGTTGTGCGGTTCGAGGGGACAGGAAATAATAGAGGACCTCAAACAAGTTTAAGTACAGGTAACTCAGTCACTATGATAGATTGGTAGAGTAAGATACGACAGGGGAAAACGGAAATTAGAAAGGGTCGTAACCCCAGAAATGGTTACTCAACTGAGAAAAGTAGTTCACTGGTTTTGTAACCTGTCGAAATCGTAGTCAGGAAGGTAACTTATAAGACGTAACTAAAGTGAATCCTAACTGATCAAACTAGTGGAACTCAGGTTCCCTGAGTTCTCAGAAGAGGTCGTGGTGTTAAACTTTCGTAGTTAAGAAGTACATCATAATACAAATTCAATTTCCATGACGGAAGGTATTTTATAGGATTCGACTTTTAGACAACAATTCAGTGGGTCAGCACAGGTTGAGAAACACTGAGGTACCTGACATCGGACGGTCCGAGAAGACAGGTACCCTAAGAGGTCCGTTCTTATGGTCGTACCCAACGGTAAAGGAAGAGGTCCCCTAGAAGACCTGGGTCCCTCGCTCGGGTCCAGAGGACACGACGTCCGTCAGAGGACGTAACGTGTACCTAAAAATGGTTGACTCGGTGGTCCCTTCGGGGTCAGTGGAAAAGGATAGGAGAGAAGTTGGGAGGTAGGAGAAGACAACGGTTCAAGATAGTCGAAGTAAAGACTTTGTGGAGATCCTAATAAAAGAGAAAGGAAACGAGTCCTGGTTACGTAGTCAAGGACGAGAGTGGAAAGGATATAAACTAATAATGAGACTGAAAGATTGACGACAGAACCAGGATAAGAGTATATGAGATTAAGAGGAAGATTGACGGTGGTTTTATTATCATATTTAAATTTAGAAGAGAGGAACGAATTTTACGGACAAAAATTTACTTAACGACAAATATAAATACAATAGAAGATTGTACTGGGATTTGTTAACAGAATTTAATAATAGAATATGAAACAAAGAAAAGAAGAAGTTAGGTGGAAAAATGGGAGGTATAGAAGTTTCTTCTAAAAGGAGATGATTTTGAAGGACAAGTGTTGGAATATATACAGAAAGAGGTGGACCGTTTATCACTAAGAAATTCACAGAAAAGTTTACAGGGCAGAGACACTGTGTAAATGGATTTTGGGGTTGTTTCCAGTTGGAGAAGAACGATACTTGAAGTACTCATGAAATTCTTTTAGGAATAAATAGTATATTAGGTTTCGAACAAGGATGTGAACGACTAATGGTCTTAGAGAACACCTTGAAAATTTGTTCTCTTGATGTGTTAAATACCTTGAGATGACATGTAAAGAAATCTCAATAAAGACCTTTACCTCAGGGTCTTCGAAGGTCCTGAACTGATGTTACCTAAACGAGTAGAGAAATAAGGGTTGACACTCCCACAACGGAACATGTGCTTTTCTGTAATCATTCACGATCGGTCTCTTTTCCACTTCAGGTAATCGGTCAGACAGGAGGTGAGTCTAGACGTTCAAGTGAGGTGGGAGTAGAAACTGTAATTAGACCACTATCGAACCCGATCATGGATGATTTCGAGTCTCATTTATTCGTTGACCTTTAGATATCTTGAAATATCTAATTTCTCGAGTACATTGCCTTGTTTAACTCGTTCCCGAAACTTCCACCTGTCTAAGACCGAAATGGTAAAAGATCAAGACATTAGAACATATACAATGGATTAATTAGACTCGGGGTCTAATAAGTGTGCATTTTGACCATATTCTAACGTAACGACATCTCTCAACCCTCTTAATTTTATTGACCACTTCCATTTCGTGTTTTGTCTTATCCGAATATAATTTGCCACCGGGGATAATAATGTTTGGAAATCACTAGAAGTGGTTGAAGTGCTCAGTTGTAGACTATTATAAAGTATTTGCTCATGAAAGAAGATTGTAAATAGAAACTTTAGAAATTGATAGACATATCTTAACACGAGTGACTGTACTTTATTTTATAAATGTATCAAAGACGAGTTATTAGGAAGTTGTCCTTTTATAAGTCCCATTTTATTCTTCGGAAATAGGTACCAAATTTTAGGACGTAGTCAAATCCCTTCCAAATTCTTGGTTGAGATTCAACTAATTCTTATATTTAATAGACATCACAAGGAGTCAGTAGGAAAGATTTGTTAGTACCCTTGTGAGTGCTCGTGAGTTTTAGTTCAGATTTAGTTCGATTATAGAGGATATTTCTATCGATGGGTCGACTCACCACTGCATTCTCATGAACCCACCGGTTTACTACGACACTATAAGTATAGATGAGTAAAAGAGAAGTAGAACTACGAAAATTTATTGTCATTAAGGTCCCGTCTATGATAGGAAATCTTATAGGGTAACGAGTTGTATAAAGGCTTCCTTAAAAATGAAGTATTACTTAATAAGACCAAATTAAACCGAATCTGTTAGATATTAAAACCGTCGACGTGAAACTCTGTCGTGAAGGACCCTATAGAAACAAATATGAAACATACACACGTACAGACGTTATTTAGTCCGAGTTATCACAGAGGGGACAGTATAAGGTAGTATATTGCGATTATTTTAAACTGTACGAGACCCTAGAACACTACTTATTGGTATACACCACTGTTGAACCTCTTACGAATTTTTTATACGAGACTTCACCAAAGTTTTGGAATGTACATGAAAGTTTAACAACTTCATTGGAAATATTTTATTTTAAGAGATCGGTGTTTTTCTAGTTAAATCCTGAAATCATCTTTTGCGTACCTCTCTATAAGTGCAATTCGAATAGTTATCGGTAATATATTGTGTCCCAATATTTTACATTGTATGGATTGTGACGTTTTTTCTATAAGGTATAAAATATACTTATGGTCTCGATATTCTGTTATTGTACTTTCTTATTTCTGTAGTGTCTAATTTTTAAATTAGACATACAAAAAAAAAAAAGAAAACCAACTGAAAACCTACTCAGACAGAGGACTTTATCAGTAATAAATATACGAGAACTCGATCTAAGACTTGACTTACGAAACGGGTACCATTCGTGAAATGTCATGAATCAAAACGACAGAAGGACATAGTTATAACGGTAAACAATCAACTTCTCTGACTCCGATTCGGTCACTTTAATTGTTTTCAGTGTATCGATTATTCATCGCCTCTCTACTGATCTTAGGTTTATAAAACAAGACAAATGTTTGTGACGTCAGAGGTCCAAGACGACGAGTGAACAGGAGAAACTGTTTTGACTTACAAGACGGGCCTGTGGTATAGGAACACCGTAAGTTCAGTGGAAAGGACATCTCGAGCGGAGTACCGATCGCAACATAAGTGGTCCTTCCCTTCTCCACTAAAGACGGACTCTCGGCTCCTGACTGAGGGTGTCGACGCGTCTCTGGAAACGGCGGACACTTTCGTATGACACGTTAAGACGAGACTAATCGTCGTGTCGTACTGAAGACTTTAGTTCGTTAAAGATTTTGGGTCGTCCTAAGTAGATCTCTTTCGGGACAGTTGTGAGAAGAATTTGGATATGCATGATTTAAACCACGATTCGAAAGTGTGACTTCGGGTGTCTTATAAAGGACCCACAGCACTTGAGTTATAAGATACTAAAATATAATTTTTGTTAAGAAGATAACCTTGTTTGACTACATGTACTTTGTTACTGATTCCATTATAATCGTAAAAGTATTAAAATAATCATAACTTGAACTTCTATCATTTTAACCTTAATTTTACTAATTTTTTGTCTTCAAAAAGAGAACGAAATTTGTGAAAAGAAAAACAACTTATCCTTTAAGAAAAAATTAAATAAAAAAATAACTTCCTATTAACCAAATATCTTAAAATAACAAAAGACAGTTTGGAGTTGTACTTAGCCGGTATCAATTTGTATATAGGGGAGGGAAGACTTGGAGAGATGGTAGAGGGAGGGGTAGGATGAGGAGATCCAACTATGTCTCGGGGACAAACTCAAAGGACTCGGCCTATCGTTTAAGGACAACCGATAGTTAAAATATATACCATTATATTCAAAGGTACAATATAAAAGGTATGTAGAGTGGGAGAGGAGAGAAGAGGGGTACAGGCATTCAGATAAGAGGTACAGACAAAGAGGTAACAACGGGACATTTAGTCAAGAAGTTAAGTCAGCGAGTCAGTACAGACTGAGAAACACTGGGGTACTTGATTTCGTGTGGTCCGGAGGGACAGGCAGTGGTTGAGGACCTCAGGTGGCTTTGGGTACGGGTAACTCAGTCACTAAGGTAGGTTGGTAGAGTAGAAGACAGTAGGGGAAGAGGAAGACGGGAGTTAGAAAGGGTCGTAGTCCCAGAAAAGTTTACTCAGTCGACAAGCATAGTCCACCGGTTTCATAACCTCAAAGTCGAAGTTGTAGTCAGGAAGCTTACTTGTAGGTCCTGACTAGAGGAAATCCTACCTGACCAATCTATAGGAACATCAGGTTCCCTGAACGTTCTCAGAAGAGGTTGTGGTGTCAAGTTTTCGTAGTTAAGAAGCCACGAGTCGAAAGAAATATCAGGTTGAGAGTGTAGGTATGTACTGATGATCTTTTTGGTATCGGAATTGATCTACCTTGAAACAACCGTTTCATTACGGAGACGAAAAATTATACGACAGATCCAACCAGTATTGAAAGGAAGGTTCCTCATTCGTAGAAAATTAAAGCACCGACGTTAGTGGTAGACGTCACTAAAACCTCGGGTCCTTTTATTTCAGTCGGTGACAAAGGGGTAGATAAACGGTACTTCACTACCTTGGTCTACGGTACTAGAAGCAAAAGACTTACAACTCGAAATTCGGGTGAAAAAGTAAGAGGAGAAAGTGAAAGTAGTTCTCCGAGAAATCAAGAAGAAGTGAAAGACGGTATTCCCACTACAGTAAACGTACAGACTCCAATAACTATAAAGAGGGTCGTTAGAACTAAGGTCGAACACGAAGAAGGTCGGGTCACAAAGAGTACTACATGAGACGTTTATTCAATTTATTCATCCCACTGTTATATGTCGGAACTATATGAGGAAAAGGATAAACCTTGGTCAGACAACAAGGTACAGGTCAAGATTGACAACGAAGGACTGGACGTATATCCAAAGAGTTCTCCGTCCAGTCTACCAGACCATAAGGGTAAAGAAAGTCTTAAAAGGTGTCAAATAACACTAGGTGTGTCAGTTTCCGAAACAGTATCAGTTATTTCATCTTTATCTACAAAAAGACCTTGATAAAACGAAAAAACTACATGGTAAGATCTAAGACATATATACACAATCTTATACTATAAATAGAAAGAGAAAGACTGAGTGAAGTAAGACATATTATCTAAGATCCAAGTAGATGGAGTAATCTTGACTGAGTTTACACAAGGAAAAATACCGACCTATTATAAGGTAATACATATATACATGGCGTCGAAGAAATAAGTAAGTAGATGACTACCTGAGATCCAACGAAGACACAAGATCGATAACATTTATCACGACGTTACTTGTTACCCTTTGTAGACAGAAAAAGTCAAAACGAAAGGAGTTTTAAGAACTATTTCTTACAAAACGGATAAATACCTCTTAACCGTATTACAGGGATTTGAACCCATTTTAACTTACTTGTAGTAATTAAGGTGAAACTTCGGAATAATTTAATACTTTAGTAAGGGAGTAAAAGACTGGATCCTTTACATGATAGTATCACTAAATATTTAATAATTGAAGATATAGTTATGTTCTGTTCCTTAAAATAGGGTTGTAAATAATATATATAAAGAGTATTCATGGTATAACATTACGGAATGTGTCTATTACTATTACCTATTACACTACCGTTTCTTCTTGAAAAAATCGTAAGTTGTATATTACATAATAAAACTGTAAGATTATTATAGTTAAGAAGACCTTAGTCGAATTGTAGGTACATGAAATTAGACATCGTACACCTGTTGTAGTGATGACCCCCCTTTCTCTTTTCATAATAATTTACACTTATATGAAGGATGTTAACTATTGAAAACTTTTTCTTTAGATACACACACACACACACACACACGCACACACACACACACACACACATGTATATATATAAGGATCGGGAGAAGGAAGAGAAAACCAAAAGAAGAATTTGTAAGTCAAACTTCGAAATAATCTTTAAGTAGAATACTAGTATACGTCCTGAAATTTCGACCCTAACCTCCACTGACAACTCTATAGTAGATTGGGATAACAAAAAGTTGACGTGAAATCCATATTACTTCACTTTCAACGAGTCAGTACAGGATAAGAAACGCTGAGGTACCTGACTCAGGGACCTTAAGAGGTTCGGTCTTATAACCTCACCCATCGGAAAGGAAAGAGGTCCCGTAGAAGGGTTGGGACCCAACTTGGTTCCAGAGGTCGTAACGTCCGTCTAAGAAATGGTAGATCGGTGGTCCCTTCGGAATCCATATCTTACTTTTAGTTTAGGGATTCACTGAAAACTCGGTTTTTATTTTAGGTCCTTTTATGTCACATTAAGAACTAAGTTACGTGATATTATATCTATAGTTTATTTAAAAGGAAGGGCAAACCTTTTTTTTTACGAGGCATTAAGAAAATTAAATGTTTGTAGAAAATAAAAAAGGTTGTCACTTCGGTGTCGACGGGTGTCTCCGGTAATCGTCGAAATTACTAAAATTGTGAACTTCGGATTCAATCCTCAAGTCATAAAGAATTGAATTTTTGAAATAAATCAAACACAGTGGAAAATTTAACTGTTTGAGAAAAAGAAAAAAAAAAAAAAAAAACCTTCCTCCTTCGTCGTCTCTTATCCCGAAATTACATAGTTAAGTAACAGAGATACCGTCTCTTTTACAATGTTTTAGTCGGGTTACGTTACTATAACATGTAAAAACACTTTCTGCCCTTTTCACCCAATCCAGATTTCGAGAAGACAGTAAATCACAACAGGAAAGTAAACGAACAGAATAAAAGTAGTAAGGACCCATTAGTCATATTTGAGATCAGTTGTTTTCCGTCAATATTGACTTTAAAAATAGATAATCACCATCACAGCAATGATTCAACATAGACTGAGAGTGTTGGGGTACTTGACACGGACCGGTCCGGGGAGACAGATACCTTTAAGGGTCCGTTCTTATGACCTCACCTAACGATAAAGAAAGAGGTGTTCACGATAGACGAAGATTCCAATTTCTATAGAAATACTTAGTAAATACATAAAAGTTTCATAATAGATATCAAACTTATCTGTCATCTTTTCTCCCAATTTAGATAATAAGAAGTATTTAGAAAGGGTGTGTCTCGAAGTTCAATTTTTATTTTTTCTAATAGGATTAACGTCTATAACAGAAAAATTAGTCAATCTTGATAAAGGAAGAAAGGGAAAAGGAAATAAGAAAGTAACGGGAGAAGAAGGAAGAAGGGAAGAGTGTAAGGAAAAGAGGGAAGGAATAAGAAAAAGAAGGAAGGTAATGAGGAAAGAAGGAAGTAAAGAGGGGGGATCTATAGAACCGTTTATAGTGAAGTATAAAATTGTGTTTACTTATTGGTAAAACATAAAGGAATCAAACTTTCCTAAAGAAAATTGTTGTTTTGGTCATAGAGAGTTTGTTACGAAGGGGTTCCTAAGAAATTCTCGTAATTTTACAATAAGTCGTAATTGTTACAACATAGTTTATAAATTCTCTCATTTAGTTCAAAAGTAGTTTTGTTTGTTTTTTTCTTAAACATTGATATACTCCACGACCTATAATTAATTTGAATGACATTAGTGAAGTGATATGTATATATAGTTTAGAAGTACATTATGTGAATTTTACTTATATTACAATATACGTTTAATATGGATTTATAGGACTTTTTTTAATCATTTTACACGATAGGTTTTATGAGTAAAACATTACTTTACTCAAAAATATTGAAACGATAAGGTACTTGACATCGTACGGACCGAGGGGATAGGAAGTGATAAAGGACCTCAAAAAGTTTGAGTACAGGTGACTCAGTCACTATGGTAGGTTGGAAGAGTAGGAAATAGTGGGAGAAGAGGATGGGAGTCAGAAAGGGTCGTAGTCCCAGAAAGGGTCACTCAACCGAGAAACGTAGTTCACTGGTTTAATAACCTCGAAGTCAAAGTCGTAGTCAGGAAGTTTACTTATAAGTACCAACTAAAGGAAATCCTGATTGACCAAACTAGAGGTACGACAGATTTTCTCAGAATAACTGTAATCATATATTTCCCCATTCACTCTTATTGACGTTTTTAAAGACACAGAGTGGGTATTTGTAATACACCGTGACAAAAGGGTCCCTGTCGTAAAATTCTTTGTGACTTGACTCGATTAATATCGACATATTTTGGTAAGTACACTAGAGTGTTCACAGGGTCAAAAAATGTGGAGACTCCTTCCATAGTAACCCTTTTTTAATACTCATTTAATTGAAATTATCTAACATATAAAACATTTCGTTCGTAATACTATTTGTTAGAACGAAGACAACAGTATCAGATTCCTTTCGAGGGTCCCTCTTCCAAAGTCCGTGAATACACTGAGGGAACAACACCCAAAACAAGAACTGTAACTACAAGAGTCATTGAGAGAGGTAGTACGGAAATTTGTTGTGTCTTTTTTACAGGAGAAACACACAAATAAAGTTATGGTCTGAATAGAAATGATAAAACTACCGTTTGAAAGATTTTAAATAATATCCGAAGGCATAAAAGAATTTCTAAGTATGTTCAAACTACCAAATCTATATAACGTTTGGGATAAAATGACAACCACAAGTCAGTGATTTAGTACAGACCGAGAAACTCTGGGGTGCCTAACATCGTATGGTCCGAGAAGACAGGAGGTGATATAGGGTCTCAAACGAGTCTAATGACAGGTAACTCAGTCACTACGATGAATTGTAATTGTGATTACAGATAATTGATATAAGTTCTGACAAAAATACTATTTATTACTCTTATTATTAAATTATCACTGTTAAATGTTTCACAAAAGGTACACTCATATGGTGTATAAAGGGTACAATACAGCAAATTAGGACTACCATAGATATTTACTGTACATAAAGATAGAATAAAAGTTTATACACATTTATCACAAAAGAATTATAATTTATCAAATGGAACGACCCCAGGTCGGGGTCACCTAGGTCCCACTAAGTTTCCACCCCTGCCTCAGCCACAGGATCCTTTTTAGAATTAATGTCTATATATCTCTCTAATCTTTGCCTATCACATCATCCTTTTAATCACCTCTTTTTCTCCGACTTATTGAACCAAATGTACCTTATTGTGGGTACGAGGTCTACCCTTAAGTCGGTCTTTTTGCCCCTCGTTCTTTCTTTACTGTACCCCCTTAGTCAGAAAGGTCTTTGACTAGGCTAAAGAAATAAAAAGTCCAAACAAATATATGGAAAAACAATATGTATCCCTACTTATGTCTCAGTGTGCCCCCAGTCGTCTGGACTGAACAGTGTTAGTCCACGAAGTATATTTTAATATGTTTCCAGAATACCCAAATTGTACTAATTAGAATTTCCAATTATGAATAAAAAGGATATACGATCAATATAAGTAATATTCCCGTTCCTTATACCTCTAAATCGTCGTTTATAACCGAGTTATTTACATTTGGGAAGTGGTTACAAGGGGAATTCTAGATAAAACAGAATTCTATCACTATTTCAATGTAAAAATGTATCGTTCCTGTGTCACTAAATATTTTTTCATGTCACTAGATATTGTTTTCTCTTTTAAGTAATTGAGTTTTTCAGATCATAACGATTGTAGTTTTTGATGATATAAAGGAAAAGATATAAGGTTTATGTAACTAATTATATAAGGGTCCACGGATTCCTATACCTCCGGACCGCCGTTAGTAACTGAGTTGTTACTCTTTTCGGGATACGATTATGAGGTTTGAGAGACACGATAAATACCAACTCTCCAACAGTGTGCTCGATCAGGCAGTCGTCTCTCCAAACTGGACCCTGTGGGAACAGTGTGGGTCCCGTCCCTTAATCGTCATTAATAACCGTGTTATTTACTTTTTGGAAAGTGGTTATATTAAGGATTAGTTGGGTGATATGATATGATTATTAAAAGATTGAAAAGTTTTCTCAGACATATATCTTTCAAATTTCGTAGAGCACGGAGAGTGCCAACCCTCCGACACTTGTTAGTGTACACCGGTCTGTTTGGACTAGTGCCTCCGATCTCCTGGAGGTCTCCTTAAAGATTCAACTTTGTGAGAACAGTGCGGGTCCTTAAAAATAATTGACCTCGACGTTCAATTGAGGAAGAGGTTCTCTTTACCAATACCCCCTCTGGGGGGGAATTTCAGTCTCCACATCCACTCTCGTACTTTGTCTGAGACCAAACCCCCAACCTACGAGCCCTTGTCCCACAAAGGACTCCGAACTAGAACGGAAACGCATGCGGTTCGGAAGAAGGAGTACTGGAAACGGTACCCGCCTTAAGGAGTGCGATCGGGGGCCGTAATGGGTTATAATATCTCGATTGTCCATCTTATAAGTCCTACGTTTGGGTGTAGACGGTCTAAGTCTCGAACATAAGATTTGACTAATAAGATGGAGTATGATGTTGATCTTTCGATGTCTACCTTAAACAAATAAAAATATCACAAGAGACAGAAAGGTGGTTACACCTCTACATACATATTGACTCCTTCGGGTAGGTGGTGACTATAAGACGATTACTCTATACCTGAGACGTCTATCACTTCACGGACCCCAGAGATGTTCCATATCTTCTATATCATTCCTTAAGGTCTTCTACTATTTATGTTCTCTCAATCTAACCTAACTACTTATATTACTTTTGTAAAATAAAGTGTTTTTGTATTTTTTACCGTTTCATCTTACTCCTTTTGTTAATTTATTCTTTAAAACCCCGTTCGCGTAAACAGGTTACTATGTCTAAAATTTTAAAAAACTTTCAATCTTTGTAGGGACTGAATATCGAGTCCTCATTAGGTTCTGTCCCCAAAATCGTACCTTTGACGTCCTTCTAAAAAAAAATCCAAAGAATTTCTTGGGTTTCTTTTCCATTAGTTTGTTCTTGACTTATTTTCGTGGTCTTACGTTGTAGACTTTAGTGGACATCTCTGTACAAATTTACGGACATAACACCCAATCGGATATAGATCGACTTTAATTATGTTAAACACACATTATTCAAAAGAGAAATATGTCAGACATTTCTTTTAAATGTGACGTGAGGTTCGTCGTCTAAGACAAATCTTGTACACTAACACTTCATGACACGGTCGGAATCTAATATCTTTGGGTCTGATTTTTTTTTTATGTAGTTAAACTGAGTGGAAGAGATTCCTTGATACTTTAATTTGTTGGGTTCATATGTTATTACAATAATCTACTAAAACCTCCTCTTTATTCTCTCAAGGATTTATCTTAGTAACGTATATCCACACTTGTAGGACGTACCAAAGGGTACGTAAACAATAGTCTTACACAAAATCCATCGAAATACTAAGTAAAGTGAAATACGGAACTTTTAATGTAACACAAAGGAATATTTTACTGAAAATACAATGATCACTGGGAAAAACCGTATCTTCACTAAAGTCTTACGGTAGTATTAAACGTATTAAAATTTTTCTCAAAGACCTGACCGTAAGGTGGGAGACCAGGGGTATGTACGTCACGAACGTCCAATATGGCGAATCATCCGGTAATAAAAGAAATTGAACGTAAACACATGTAATCCTAAGGTTGTACTTTACTTAAAGATACGTAGTCTTTTCGTACCCTGAATTAATGGTACAACCTAAAATTTGTTTCGTTAAGTAAGGGTTGTTTCCTTCAATCTTGTATACGTCTCACATGAACTAAGATGTTACGAAAATTCTAACACTTGTCAACCATATTCTCAACGGTTTTAATTTCTTATTGAAAATACTCCTCTTATTTTCTCTTCAGGACGATATTTTTAAGAAATCTCAAGTAACTTACGACGTATAAGGTCGAGTCCATCTTGACGTTTAATACTGTAAATAATACTTTCACCCGAACTTAGAGGTTGTCTTTTTACTCCCCGGGTTCACCACTGGTAATTTAATATGTTGAACAATATTTGATAGAATAATAAGATGATAAGATACATCGGAGTGGAAAATAATGTAGAATTTACGTTTGATTTCTTTGGTGGTTCTTTTCTGGAAAAGATCGTTCTTGTCATTTCATTTTATCCGTAATTTCGTGTCTGTGTATCTGTATGCCATGGATAAGTTTGTTTTAGTCATGTAACAAGAATTGAAACTCATGGTTATTAGATTCAAATTTGTACCGTAAGTTATTTTACTAATCCCTTTAATTGATAATTGTCTCTATCTGAATAGTTGATTTTTTAAATTGATAGGGTAAGTCAAGTCAAGTCCACGAGTCAGCACAGACTGAGACGTTGGGGTACTTGGTGTCGTATGGTCCGGAGGAACAGGTAGTGGTTGAGGGTCTCAAATGGGTTTGAGTACAGATAGAGTAATGAGAGAGAATTTTTACAAAAAAAAAAGAAAATAAAAAAGGAAGACATCAAAAAACATCATATATGGTTAATAGTATTCTAAAAAGTCATCATTTAGGACAATCCTTTTGTGTTTGGATACCACACTTTTATTCACAAATGTCTGGAAGACTTCGATTTATTTTAGGGATATCACAAAAAAATCTATGTACCCGCTCGACAAGATGATGTAATAAAATTGTGTAGAGTTTCGATTTAACTCCCTCTCTTTTTAAATCATTTTCTAATTTGACGTCAACACGACGACGACGACGACGACGACGACGACGACGATTCAGTGAAATCAGCACAGGCTGAGACACACTGGGGTATCTACCGTCGGGTGGTCCAAGAGGTCAGGGATCCTAAGAGGTCCGTTCTTGTGACCTCACCCAACGACAAAGGAAGAGGTTACGTACGTTCACCTTTCACTTTCACTTCAGCGAGTCAGTACAGGTTAAGAATCACTGGGGTACCTGACATCTGATGGTCCGAGGAGACAGGTACCCTAAAAGGTCCGTTCTCATGACCTCACCCCACGGTAACGAAAGAGGTCTTCAACACGATTATGGAGTATTAAAAAAATATGTAAATTTTGCCTTAAACTATAAGAAGTGAAACCCGAAGTTTTCAGGATTACTCGTCAACTTTGGAATCAATTACAATAACCCTGAACAACAACCAAGTATTTTTCACTTGGTAGTTTGGGTCTCTAATATTCTGTATTATGTATCTCTCGAATGTATAAAATTAAATCTGATAAAGAATTAGAAAAAATCAAGTCAATTTATGAAAATAAACTCGTACTTTTATGAATAACTTCACCCCGACGTAAAACACAGAAAAATGAACTTTGTATCATATTAAGTAGTAGGTGTTAAATAAACCCAATAAGTTTCATCTTACTCTAGAATTAACTATTAACATTTCGTTATACTTACGGTTTAGAAAGATCTACACACGATAAAGAGGATAAAATTACGGTAAAAAGAGTATACATTAAGTTATTGTAGTTAAGAACTCAGAAAGGTTTCGTGACTTGGACAAAAAGTTTATTTGTCGAAAATGTAAATTTTATAAATAAAATTGTTATATATTTTATAAGTTAATTTATATTAATATGTTCTTGCATCACGGCACTTATCTAACCCCTTCTTTATACTGATTAATTACTTTCGCATGTTGAAATCACAACCCTTCAGTTCGCGAGTTTAAGTCTTCGTACCGTATGTCCTGTTCGAAAGTGGCGTGGGATCCTAAGTCTCTCATACCAATTCTTTCTTGTTCTTCAATGTCCATTCGGAAGTTCAGTCAATAAATCTCTAGTCAAGTCTCGCGAAAATGACTTTTGAAAGTTTCCAGAGGCCTATTTTACTTTTTGGTTGAATATCATGTGAAGTTTAGATGAAGTTAAAAGACAAACATGTGAATCTTGGGTCTGTCTTTTCTAGTTACTTTATCAATAAACCTTCCAAAACATCGGTGACTGAAATAAAAATAAATAAAAAAAAACAAACAAACAAAAATAAATAAAAAATAAAAAAATTAAAAAAATAAAAAATTTAAAATTTTACAAATTAAGAATGTACGCAAGGGTTTGTACTTGGGGGGAGGGTGGAGGGAGGGGTATTGTAGAGAGACCCAGTAGGGGTACGTGGTCGAGGAATTTACTTCAGTGATTTGTACCGACCTACCGTAGTGACTGAGGTACTTGCACTCAGACTCACTTGAGGCCCTCAACCACTACCTGTCCCTCCGGGCCGCCGCTAAGTACCCCAGCGTTTCTCAGCCTGTGTTGACTCCCTGACTTGACTTGACTTGACTTGACTTTGCAAAAACACTTCAAAACACACTTTTATTTATCTCAACTCAAACTATACTGGTCTTAATATTTTAAAATGAGAAATATAGTTTTACCCCCGAAGGGACCGACTCTGACATTTCTTAGGCGGACGTTACGTCCTCTGGCGCCAAGTCAAGGATCCAACCCTTCTAGGGAACCTCCTCCCGTACAGTTGGGTAAGATCATAAGAACGAACCTCTTAGGGGTTCCTGTCTCCTCGGACAACCCGATGTCAGGTACCCCAACGTTTGTCTGTGTCGACTATAGTTTTACGCCTTTATATCTTTAAAAAAAGAAAAAGTATTACGTCATTCTGTCTGCGAATGAGGAACCTTCCTTTCAATACTAGTTGGATCTGTTGTATAAATTTTCGTCTCTGTAACGAAACAGTTGTTTCCAGACAGATCAGTTCCGATACCGAAAAGGTCATCAGTACATACTTACGTTCTCAACCTGATATTTCTTTCGACTCGCGTTTTCTTAATTACGAAAACTTGACACCACAACCTCTTCTGAGAACTCTCTCCGGGAACCTGACGTTCCTCTAGGTTGGTCAGGTAGGATTTCCTTTAGTCGGGACCCATAAGTAACCTTCCTGACTACAACTTCGACTTTGAGGTTATGAAACCGATGGACTACGCTTCTCGACTGAGTAACCTTTTCTGAGACTACAACCCTTTCTAACTTCCGTCCTCCTCTTCCCTTGTTGTCTCCTACTCTACCAATCTACCGTAGTGGCTGAGTTACCTGTACTCAAACCCATTTGAGGTCCTCAACCACTACCTGGCCCTCCGGACCGTACGCCGGCAAGTACCCCAGCGTTTCTCGACCTGTACTGACTCGCTGACTTGGCTTAACTTGACTTAGGGACTTCAAACTACAGTATTGGGACTTAGAAAACCGTTTAATGATTTACACAGGTAGAAAAAAAAAAAAAAATCATTAATTGCATACGTACATCTTTGACATCGATGTGATTACTGAAACGGGAACAAGAAATGTCGTCCCTTTACTCTCCAATGAAGTGACGATCCGGAGAGATTCGTGCCCTACTAGTGAAACTACATGTCGTCTGTTATTATGTTGTAATATTTCGTTGATATGAGGTAGCACCTCATATCATATCTCGATCATAGTAGACAGAAAGGTTTATAAATTTATCTATGGGGTCATTTTGAGAAGTCAATTTGTTTTTAGTACAGATCTCTCGGACACGGTTACCGACAGTTGATAGATATTTATCTTCCAGTGGATCGTTGTTACCAACGAAAACAAGGGAGGTTACATAAAAAAAAAAAAAAAGGGGTGACTGACCTCTCAATGAAAAAAGGGGTGGATAATCTTATTTGAACTCTATAGAATGGTGCATCCAAAATCTCGTTACATTATTTAAATTACACGAATTAAATGTATAGATCTTGAACCGTAAACTTTATACGACGACGATTCAGCGAAGTCAGTACAGGCTGAGACACGCTGGGGCATCTGCCGTCGGGTGGTCCGAGGGGGCAGGGGCCCTAAAAGGTCCGTTCTTGTGGCCTCACCCAACGGTAGAGGAAGAGGTTACGTACTTTCGCTTTTCACTTTCACTTCAGTGAGTCAGCACAGACTGAGGGTCCCTGGGGTACCTGACACCGGGTGGTCCGAGGAAGCAGGTACCCTGAAGGGTCCGTTCTCAAGACCTCACCCCACGGTAGATGAGTATTTGTATTGTCGATACCTTTCAGTGATTAATTTTTGATCCATTTCTCGACGTCGTTCCACAAATATTTATTGGTCTTAAATAACACCAATTCGTTTTGTTTCTCTTAACTTAGAGTAAGTATCAAATTTTAAACTTCGTCCGAATAGGAGAGGGTGAGGAGGTGAGACCAAACTTCATTATTTTGTACTAGAAACCAAGTCTTAACGGGAACATTACCTTATTTTCAAATTCGTTCATAAAACTACGTGGTTATCGTATATAAAGTAAAAGTAAAAGGGAGTTTTACTTGTTCGAAACTTTTTATCTCGATTAAAGTAGTGTTATAAACCAATCTTACGAATTTTGTCTTCCATTACTCACTAAGATCACCACGGTATCTCTGAGTACCGAAGATCTTTGTTAAGTTCCGTGACTAACGTTAAACTTTCGACGACGTACTCGGGTGGACTTCGTAGTTAATTAGGGAACTTGAGAACGATAATGTGTAATAAATTGTTTCCAGGATTATAATTATCGTGATGAAGAAACTGAGTTTTTCAATTAGGAACAGACACACTTTGTACACAGACGAAAGGAACATTTAACACTAAGTTTCAATATCTTAAAATGTAATTTAGGGTGGGAACGGGTCAGTTGTCATTAGAGGAGAGAAGGGACATAAAAAATAATAATATCACCATGGGTTCAAGAGGAATAGATCAGTTTAAAATTGTAAACTCATTAAACTGTATTTCCATAATATCTAGTGACTTATAGTATATTCATACTTTTACCAATGTAATTCAGAAACATATTTTATAACTTGTTTCGACTTGTAAACACACACAATACTGGGTCGTTAAAAAGAAATCTTCTATACAGGTTTATAAATATCGTCAAGGTAAGTTGTATCAGTCAGGGTTTGATTTTATAAATCTACACGAAGTTCTTACGTTGCCTATTCATTTACTGTTATATAGGGATGTTCCCCTACGGTGTATCGTTACTTTTACTTGTATTATAGTGTTCATTAATGTATTTAGACTATCGATATGAAATTTAGTTTTCTTCGTTCTGTGTTTTCGTGTATACGATTACTCAGATTAATAGAAGGATGGATGGATGGATGGAAAGACAATACTTGACTTGTAAATGTAGGGTCGGATTAAGTATAGACTTCTAGAATTAGATGTCACACTATAATAAACTTCCGCCTCAGTCACCCTTCACTAATCCAATACTCCCATGTCCGGAGTTCTTACCCTAATCACGGGAATGATTTCTCTGGAGTTTCTCGAGGAACGAACAGAAGGGTACAATTCTGTTTCGTTCGTGATAGGTATCTTAACAATATTTATCGTGTAAAACACTTTACCTTAACGGGAAAAACTTGACCTTCACTCGAGAGTGGTCTGTAACTTAGACGACCAAAAAACTATGACCTGAAAGAGCGGAACTCTTGACACTCTTTAATTACAAATGAGGTGGGTCAAATACCATAAAAACAATATCGTAATACTTTCCTGATTCTGTCAGATAGTGTCCGTTTTGACTAGACATGATCTCAATTTTCAACCCTATTATTAATAGAGACCCCCCCCCCCCAGTTTCATACTACTAAAATATGTCGTGACTACTAAACGACAAAGAACTGGACCCACGACCGACTTTCTTCTACAAGTGAAATATTTGTAAGTAACTCGAATGACATGCATTTAATACAAAATTGTTTTCAACATGAACTTTTTCGTATAAACGACTCTCTTCGAAGGATTTTCCGGACAATACACGGTCAAATAAGGGATGATCGTTTGTTTCGTTATCCTACGTCGGAATTATAAAGTTGGATATTCGAAAGACTTAAGACTTAATTAACTTTACCTTTGATGTTGTTTAATTGAAACTCGTCTACTGTAAATTAAGATCATTCTAGTTTATCCTTTAACGGGAAAGGATTTCTACGATAATGTCAACACATGATGGATTAACGTCTATGATTTAGTAAACGAAAACAAGTAAGATAAAAATCTTCGTACCATACCACCCATTGTAAGTACTTAGTTTTTAAATTTATTACACTCTTCTGTGGATCCCCATAACAATTTCTTGTAAGAGGTTTCAGTCTACTTCGATTAAACTCGAATTGGAATAGTCGTTAGCTTTAAGTCTTTTATGTTGTAGGACTCTACAAGTATTTTTAATATACACCGCCATCTTCTGAAATCTACAGTTCTACACCATTCTCTCCCGATCATATCAACATCGATGACAGGTATTATTCGTACATGATCCATTTTTGGGCTCCTTATTAAAGAATGATAACAACTGGTTTTTTAGACCTCTTTACATGGAATAGTAATCAATAGTCTTTGTGTCAAAACTTCACTGTATTTTCTTCCTTACAATTTAATTCGAAAAGAACTGATGAAACATTTTCTGTTCGAACGGAGAGGGAGGTCTTTTTATTCCCTCTGTCACACTTACGAAGAGACGAAAACAAAGGTATTACTACCGATCATGTCTTTTATACGGTACTAATACCTTTCAATAACAAACCACCTTTAATAGTTTTAACTTGACTTATAAAAGTAACGACTGGATATCAGAGACGAAACTAGATTGTTAATAGACTAAGATGAGTACTAACATAAAACCGATGTTGATCTCGAAGAGACAGGTGTAAACTCCCGTAAAGGTAAATAAACAAGTTTTTGTATATGAAACTTACAGATAAGGGATTGTCCTTCACACAATTTAAGATCCTTTTATACCTTTACTCATGTACTAGAAAAATTACTTTATTTGTGATTTCTGTTATATTCATCCTTCCTGTTTTAACAATGTCAAGTATATTTTTCTCATCTCTCGTTACCCTCGAGTACCGTTTTATAATGGAAACCGGTAGTACTATCTATTCTATTGAACTATAGTTGAAATTTTTTTACATGTCGGACTCTCGACACTCAATTCAAAATAAACGTCGTTTTACTCCTGATGTTAGACTCTATATCGTGGAGTCGACCAGACTTTTAGACAAGGTTTCTCTGTTCCCCCTTCCTCTCATACATACACCAAAACCATTTCCCCCTTATGTACGTTAGTTCACACATATATGAACTACATATAGACATATATATATATGTATATATATATATATATATATAAACACACACACACACACACACACACACAGACCTTTAAAAGAAGACCAGAGTACTTCGAGGACGATCAGTACTCTTTCTCAGTATTGGGACTTCCTAAAATCATGAAAAGATCTCAACTCCTCTATTTACTTAACCCGAGTATTTTAGTCGAGGATTCTTACAGACAGACTTCTGGAAACGACGGTCAAAAGGGTCTCGTCTCACGGAGTAAAGACGAGAAGTGGGGTTTGAGGAAGTCCCCCACGACCTGTAGTCGTCGTCGTCGTACACTAAATTAAAAACATCTCCATCTAACGATCCTGGGTACCGTTCACGGTTAAACATAGACTTTCACAGTATCCGCATCGTTTACGCATCTCGACCGACTTCGTATTTACACTCCTCTGTACTCTTACCGTGAGGCCCTTCTTCTTCCCAAGCTCGTTTCCATGTCTCCTCCTTTTTGTTCCCAGTGAGTATCATCATCACTTAGTAAATGACACTGTCCTTGTACTCTGCACATGTCCTTGTGGTACTCTTTATCTGACTTGATACATAACCTCGGTCTAGTGTCTCCTTAATTCTTAACCATAAAAAAAGTAATCCGTTCACTGGGTTTACTGTAATAAATAACCCCTTGA
Organism: Capra ibex; assembly: GCA_006410555.1. NCBI lineage: Eukaryota > Metazoa > Chordata > Mammalia > Artiodactyla > Bovidae > Capra > Capra ibex. The sequence continues at coordinate 38,794,371 of SJYO01052474.1, read as the reverse complement.
CGCACACACACACACACACACACCCACACACACACACACACACATAGGATTCAACGAAGTCAACACAGGTTGAGAAACGTTGGGATACCTGGTATCGGGCGGTCCGAAGAGACAGTTTCCTTAAGAGGTTCCTACGGTACGGGAGGAGGTCTCCTAGAAGGGAGGGGTAGTTAGTTTGGGTGTAGAGAAATTCGGGGGATGTGACCGTCCGTTCCAAAAATGGAGAGAGCGGTGGTAGACCCTTCGGGTAACCCGTTGACATACATTCTACATAACGACGTATGTTTCTTGGGGACTTCCTTATGACATTGAACCAGATGAGTAGACACGTTCTCTTTTCAGTCCTATTCGTTACCGTTTTTTTTTTTTTTTTTTTTTAAACTGTTTTGAGTATACGAAAATTTAAAACAAAAAGAAATTCCTTCTTTATAAGAGAAAAACAACAACATAAAACAAGGAAACGGAAATTTGGGACATCAGGATTCATGTAAACGTTCGAGTCCACCTTGTATAGAGTTAACACTTATCTTGTACCTCCTCCTTTACCACTGGGTGAAGTCATAAAAACGGATCTCTTAGGGTACCTGTCTCTTCGGACCGCCCGATGTCAGGTACCGCAGTGTTTTTCAGGCTGTGCCGACTCACTGATTATGAAGGAATGACCGTTTTACCGACACTGTTCTGACTGGTCCTAGTATTGTGGGTAAAATACTTCTTTTTATTCTTCAGTCACTATCAGTAAATAAATACGTCGGTAGACGTGTAAGTATAGATTTAGGAAGACCCTAAATTTATACGTCGAAGGTTTATGTCCTAGAACACACCTCCGGACTCAGTGAGTCTTCGGTCGTCCTTACTGTCCGTGGTTACTTAGAAAAAACGCCCGGGAGTTAAGGTTAGAAAATATGTCAATCGGAAAAATACTCACCAACAGTGACGCCTTAGTTCGTTTAAGGTCATGTATCCATGTCAAAGAGCCGAGAGGCAGTACGTTTCCGATCAGACGAACTTTTCCTCTACATACCTTCCACCAAGTTTTATTCTAGTCTGAACCTACTACCTTAGCAGACTCGATTCGAAATGTCACACGTCTCCACGACATTTCTTGAGACCTGTTCGGAAACTCAAAGTTCCTGACGTCGGATGTATGTGTTTGTGTGCTCGTGTGTCCGTGTGTGTGCTCGTGTGTCCGTGTGTGTGCGTGTACGTGTGTGTGAAGGTAGTTTCGTCGTGGAGAAACCAGACGAAATTTATGTCATGACTTAAAAAGAGACTATTTTATCGTCACCTTTGACGTACGGATCACATTCTCGAGTACCTTAGGTCAAATTCCTAAGTAAAGTATCTACGATATTTGTCAAATCTTTTCCTATTTACTAAACAGAAAACGAAGAAGAAGGGGATCGGAAGACAATCTCTTACTTTCCAATTATTATATCAGAAATATTCCATAAATTGTATCTAATACAATTGAAATTTACGTTAAATAAAGAGAAAATATAAGAAAATCACAAGAAACACTTACTACAAAGTACTAAAGTTATAAATCTTTGTTACGAAGAAAACACGAATAAAGGGGATCATCAATTTCTTATGAGGATTGAGAGAAGGAAAAGATGTCTAAAGTAGTAACTCAAGATATCTAAGATCTTTTGATATATACTCTGTCGGGTGTTGAAGATTGGATCTACGGATAAACTATAGTTATAATGTTAGTTGGATAAAAAGTTTGGATTTTAACCAACAGGATCACTGTTGGTTTGTCCTATAAACCACAATCCTGAGAGGGTCTTTCAGACCCTTGTAAAAATTCAAAACTCAAAAGAAATTTTGTGATGACGTAATTTTTTATACCTTCCGGACACTTTTCTAACATAGTAACATAATTTTAAATAACACGGATGTGTGTTTGTGACTATATAATTTGATAAACTCGGAACATGAAAATGTCAGTTTCCAATCGGTAATTTTCCTTTCATACTTTTATTTCGTTAGTTATTTTTATATATCTACAACTGTACCATAATTGTTTTATTAAAATATTTATTTTCCATATTATATGGAAAACGTGTATATATTAATTTCATTTTCATAAATACTTTATTTAATGGTGACGGTGTTCACTCTTATAGAATTTTTATAATAATACGTGTCATATTACGACTAAGGACAAAAATTTTTTAACCACTTGAAAAATTTTCGTTCAAATAAAACATGGTGGATTTTCAATCAGAGACTCACTCATTCTTCTATAGAGTGATATTTATTGTTGTAAAAATAAGAATATATCTTTTTCAGAAATTAGTAACCTATATCGTTATAAAGATATAATAAAATATTCTCGATGGGGGGTTTTATCCCCGTTTTTTCACTTTTAATTCTCTTTCTTTTGATAAGAACAGTACTTCAGTTTACGTATCTTTGTTTGTAAATTTATATTTATGAAAGTCTCAAGTAAAAGGGGTTGTACATATAATGAAAATTTCTAATGTAGAGAACGGGGTTGAGAAGTAAACAAGTCTTATTCCGTTTCCTGAAACAGGGATAGACTTCCTAATAAGGACTATACGGAATATGGTCGGTAGACTAAAATTTTTTTCATTAAGAGAGAGGGACGGTCTCATTAGAAAAGAACTAATTTTGACTGTAAATCTTTTTCCTTTGTTATATAAACAAGTGGATGTACTCGGTCCTCACTATACCGAATCATCAACACAACGTAAATATTTATGTAGAAACCGTTGACTCTTTTAGTGAAAAGAATACGAGTGAATCTTTTACTATTCTCGGGAAGCGTTATATTAGAGGTTCCTTTGTTAGTAAGACTCCTGGATCTCTCTGTTCGAAGACGGAAAGATTAGATTTAGAAAGACGGTTCTATAGACTATCTAAGACAGTTGGGACTATTGAGAGAATCCTACGTTAAGGCTTCAATGAGAGTCGTAAAATAAAGGTTTTCGTGTCTATAGTCTCAGGAAAAAAAAAAAAAAAAAAAAAAAAAAACCTTTAAGTGAATTAGGAATCGAGACGTGAACCTTACAACGGAACACCCCGAGGTGTAAACTTCATGTTCCCGTATAGAGGAGATTAGTAACGTAAGTGGTGGTACCCGTCTCTTTATTTGAACCAAGAATCACCGACCCGAACTAGGAGAGTTAAAAGGTAGAAAAGGAAAACAAAGGACTGTACCTTTGAGTAAATTGACTTTCTATTATAAGAGATGGACTTTGAAAGTTAGGTAGTATAAGAAAGAATAACCACTTGACCTTTATACCGTCAAGTCGTCATTTTTTAATACAATTACAAAAACTCAGTAAATAGAACCCATAGATTCCCTTGTGGTTTTTTCGTCGACTTTTGTTTATTTTTGTTTTACTTTTAGTCCGATTTATTCACCACAGTGTGTAGATCTAATATTAACATATTAGTCTACAGAAAAAATTTTTTTAAGTTAAAATATAGTTCCGTATTAACTAATTGTTACAACGCAATCAAAGTCCACGTGTCGGTTCACTAAGTCAGCATTCGTATGTACATAGATAAGAAAAAGTTTAATAAAAAGGTAGCTTCAAAATGTCTTAAAACTCTCTTTAAGGACACGACACGTCATCCAGGAATAACCAATAGACAAAACTTACACCATCATACATGTACCGTCAGGGTTTGTGGATTAGATAGGGAGGTGAGGGTAGGAAGAGGGATCATTGACATTCAAGTCAGAGATTCAGACACTTACAGACAAAACATTTATTCGGATAAACGAAGTAAAAAAATCTAAGACGTATATTTGTTATCATATACTATAAACAAAAAGAGACAGACTGGATGCGTGAATCATACATGTAGAGGTTCAGGTAAACACAATGACTTTTACCGTTATCAAGTAATAAAAAACTACCGACTCATCATAAGGTAAATACATACACAAGACATAGAAGAAATAGAACCATAAATAACCACCTGTAATTCCAACGAAGGTACAGAACCGATAACATTCGTCGTGCCGTTACCTGTAAGACCACGTGCATAGGAAAACTTAGTACACAAAGATACCTATGTACGGGTCTTCGTCCTAAAGACCTAGTATACCATCGAGATAAAAATCATAAAATTCTTTGGAGGTATGCAACAGGTATCACCGACATGGTCAAATGCAAGGGTGGTTGTCACATCTGCCCAAGGGAAAAGAGATGTGGGAGAGACCGTAAATAACAAACATCTAAAAATTTTACTACCGGTAAGATTGACCACACTCCACTATAAGGAACATCAAAACTGAACATAAAGAGGTTATTAATTAGTACAACTCGTAGAAAAGTACAGAATCGGTATCCATACGAAAGAAACCTCTTTACAAGGAAATCCAGAAGACAGGCAAAAAAATAACCCAACAAACAAAACGATTAACTCGGTGAGCTTGACAAACATTTAAAAACTCTGATTAGAGAACAACCTACGTAGAAAATGTCTATAAAAGACGGAAAAACTCTCATCAGAATGACAAACCACACCAAAGAAAACGACACGTATTCACAAACTTAAATTAATCCAAGGAAAACAAATAGACACAGAAATAAAGATAATCAAAAAGTAAAATCGTATTTATTTAACTTAGTTCTATAAACCTTCTAAAACTATACGACAATTTAGTAAGTCAAGTCAATTGAACGAGTCAGAAAAGACTGAGAAACACTGGGGTACTTAGCGTCGTGCGGTCCGGAGGGACAGGTAGTGGTTGAGGGTCTCAAATGGGTCTAAGTGTAGGTAACTCAGTCACTACGGTAGGTCGGTAGAGTAGGAGACAGCAGGGGAAGAGGAGGACAGGGGTTAGGGAGGGTCGTAGTCTCAGAAAAGGTTACTCAGTTGAGAAGCGTACTCCACCGGTTTCATGACCTCAAAGTCGAAATCGTAGTAAGGAAGTAGAGGAACATCAGGTTCCCTGAGAGAGTTCTCAGAAAAGGGTGTGGTGTCAAGTTTTCGTAGTTAAGAAGCCGTAAGTCGAAAAAATATCAGGTTGAGAGTGTAGGTGTGTACTGGTGACCTTTTTGGTATCGGAACTGATCTGCCTGGAAACAACCGTTTCATTACAGAGACGAAAAGTTATACGGTAGATCCATATTGTCTCCGGTAAATCATATCACAGAAAACACAGGACCCGAAACAGATGTCATCTTTTCCAGACCTCTTATTTAATCATAGATAGGTAAGCTTTACTTACTTAGGAACGCCTTTGATCCCTCCGATTTTTTAAGTCGAAGGAGAAGGGTTTAAGAAAGGGTGAAAGTATAAAATAACAGACTTTCTAAGATAATTGATTGAAAAAAGAGAAGTTTTTGTGTGTAAGTATAAATTCTTCTGACAGAGATTTTCTGTTTTTAATTACCGTATCAGAACCTTAAGTTTTCTTTGAACAGTTGATTGGTTTGGGGATACAATCTTTATACTTTCGATCTCTGTTCTGTGGTCTCTATCCATCAGTACGTCTAGTTAGACCTTCATTTCGATCTACGATCGAATGGATCAAAGGGACAGAGGATGGAGTTTTCTTCTCAGAGTGTAGTAAATAACGTAAAAGAAATATACTTACTGAAAATTTTGGACGTACAGGTTAAATCCATTCTATTTACGAACGATTTGTGTCTTAATTTTTTTTTTTTTTTGTTGCATTTATCTTGGTTCAAAAATTCTTATTGTATTTAATTTTAAACGTATTTTAAAATTTTATAAGAAAAGTTATAGTTTAAAAGGATACATAAGGTGTTTTCATTCAAAATCGATAAATGCATATATAAACATAGTTACAAAATTAAAAGTTATAAATAACACTTAAATATTTTACAAGTTCACTCGGTAATTAACGTTATATATTAAGCTATAACTAATCGGTACTACAAGTCGTTGGTGACAGTTCATCAGTATTCCATGTGTTTTAATAGAAAATACTGTATTTTAACAGTGGATTTACAACAATTACGGAGTACTTGTGACTACCTTACGTTTCTTATCGAGTGGTTTAATAACTTAAACGGAAGTTGATCTACGACTTATTGAATAGTCGACAATACAACTACGGATGTCTCATACTCAATTGATAGAATAATTGACTTAATGAACAATAGCGAAGTCCTTATAAAACTAGAGATAGATTACTTTGGATATAATTTTTTAAACTTACTATAAGTAACATAAGAGTAAAATGTGAGTTCGTAAGAATGAGGAAGTATTCTATTTCCATTTTATATGGTGGTCTGGTTTGTGTACTTTTTCCCTTTTTATGAATGGACTCCTATAACGTATTCCTCGTCTTACTTTTTGTTACATTTCGTTAAAATAAGATTATTTTTTTTATCCATATATGACTTTTTTCTTTAATAACTACGACAAGCCAAACCCTATCATAGACGGGTCTCGAAAAGAGTTGTCACGTTCTTATTTCTTAAGGATAGTTCTCATGTCCTTTATTTAATCTTTCTGATTAGTAAGTGAAAAAGTACATGTATAAATTTCACACGTCAAATCACTCAATACTGTATGTAGTGTGTTTCAGTGTTGATATTAGTTCTACCAAAGTGTACAGTGGTGGTTTGTAAAGAATCATGGGTGAATACGAAGGAAGGAAGATGGGGAGGAAGAACAGGGAGTCAACTCTTATGGTGACTTTTCATTGGTTCACGGATGATTGTTCCCCTACCTATTAAAACTGTTTAGGTATAGTCTCTTACGGTAGGATGTTAATTTTACTAGTGCATTATACGTGTTGTACCTAATTACAGTTTTGTTGATACGACTCACTTTTCAGTCTGTTTTTTCTCACGGAAAAATATTTTAGAATACTTTATGTTTGGGTAACCTAAGATATAAGACATCTGTTTTTTATTTTGTAATTATAAATTAAAACAAAAACTATTCCACACATACAATAAATCAATTCTTAAGTCAAAATATAGGAAGTCAAGGATTCCGGGTTTGTTTTGTCATGTTTTGTTTTTCAGGAGTCACGGACTGACATCGTTCAAATTCTTAAGGAAATTATGATTATGTCCAAAGATGTTTTCACACTGTCCTGTTCCTACTTTTCGTCTACGTTTTATCCATTTTTCAACAGTGTTTCGGTTGAGAGGTAAACAACTACCGAACAAAAATGTTTAAACAGAAAATGGTTTGTCGTATAGATATACTATGAAGAAGGTAAAAAAGGAAAAAAGGGGAACGTAACCGACATACTGATATTAACAAAATAAATAAATAAATAAAAATAAAAAATATTAACAAAAATATATACAATACAAAAGTATACAATAAAGATAGAACACTGAAGACGTAATTATATTTTTCCCCTCTTTATAAAAACTTTAAAATGAATACTCCTTTACCCTTAGAATCGATAATTAAATAATTATTATAGAAACAGTGAACTAATGAGTGACATTGGGTATAATTCAAGTATTCTTGTTGAATCCCAGTACTAAAAGGGTGAATAATATTATGTCAAATGTGTATCCAACCACTTCAAATTAAATCAATTTACCTCTGTGTTCTTTCATCTGTAAAAAGACGTAAAATTTAAAAATTATAACTCCTTTGTACTGAAATAAAAATAAACTTATTCAATAATAAAAAAGAAAAAATTTAACTGATCGTTTAACTTACAAATCTACAATGATTTATAGAAAATTTCATTATTGAAAAATACTCAAATAAAACTGTATGTCTATACCTGTAATTTCTAACTACTTACCTTGTAACTGGAATCCGGTAGGTTAAAAAGTACTTTTACAATGTACCTTTTTGTTTTCCTGACCGTTTGTAGTCTTCTATTAACAACAACAAACCAGAGAATCAGTACAGACTGATACGTTGGGGTAGCTGACACCGTACGGTCCGGAGAGACAGGAAGTGACAGAGACCTCGAACGAGTTTGAGAATAGGTAACTCAGTTACTACGGTAGGTTGGTAGAGTAGGAGACAGTAGGAGAAGAGGAGGACGGGAGTTAGAAAGGGTCGTAGTTAAGAAAAGGTCACTCAGTCGAGAAACGTAGTCCACCGGTTTAATAACCTAGAAGTCGAAATCGGAGTCAGGAAGGTTACTTATAAGTCCCAACTAAAGGAAACTAGGACGACAAATTCCCTGAAAGTTCTCATAAGAGATCGTGGTGTCAAGTTTTCGTAGTTAAGAAACTGTGAGACGGAAGAAATACCAGGTTGAGAGTGTAGGTAAGTACTGATGACCCTTTTTGTTTTGTTTTGTTTCGTATCAAAACTTATATACCCGAAAACAACCGTTTCACTACAAAGACAAAAACTTATACGAAAGATCCAAACAGTATCAAAAAGAAGGTTCCTCGTTCACAGAAATTTAAAGAACTGACGTCAGTGACAGGTGTCACTAAAACCTCCGGTTCTTTTATTTCAGACAGTGACAAAGGTAAACAAGGGGTACATAAACGGTACTTCACTACACTGACCTACGGTACTAGAATCAAAAACTTACAACTTGAGAAAATGAGAGGAGAAATTGAAAGTAGTCTTCCGAGAAGTCTAGGAAAAGTGAAAGACGGGAATTTTACCATAGTAGAGGTATATACTCCAATAACTATAAAGAGGGCCGTTAGAACTAAGGTCGAACATTAAGTTGGTCAGACCCTAAAGTGTATTACATGAGACATATATTCAATTTATTCGTCTCACTGTTATATGTCGGAACTGTATGAGGAAAGGGTTAAAACTTGGTCAGGTAACAAGGTACAGGTCAACGTTACAACGAAGAACTGGACATAAGTCCAAAGAGTCCTTCGTCTATTCCACCAGACCATAAGGGTAATGAAATTCTTAAAAGGTGTCGAATAACACTAGGTATGTTAGTTTCCCAAATCACATCAGTTACTTCGTCTTCATCTACACAAAAACTTTAGGGAACGAAAAAGATACTAGGTTGTCTACAGCCGGTAAACTAGAGACCAAAGAGATGGAAAAGATTTAGGTCGAACATGTAGACCTTCAAGAACCAACTGTATGACAACTTCGGATTGAACTTCCTAAACTCTTAATGAAACGATTGTACACCTTACTCACGTTAACACACCATTAAACTTGTAAGAAACCGTAACGGAAAAAAACGTTTATCTTACTTTTGACTGGAAAAGGTCGGGACACCGGTGACGACTCAAAAGGTTTAAACAACAATATAACTCACGTTGTGAATTCGTAGTAAAAGCTCCTAAACTTTTCGAGTCGACCTCAAGGTAGTGGAGGTGCTCGAAAAATCGACTCACTGGTATGGTAGAACCAATAGGTCCAGTAATTCTTGAGAAAACATGTCAAGAAGACACATGATAACAGTGAGAAGAATTAGAGAAGACAAAGACAATTCAGGAATAGTAAAGACAGGAATATTAATTTGAAAATGTTTGATTACAAACTAACACTATGATAGAACTATTTGAATACTCAACTAAATTCCGTGTATTCAATTTACCCTTTAAAAAAACCTTTATGATGGCGTGTTTACGTATATGTGTGTGTTCAATAAAAATTTCAAAAATGAACGATTTGTCTTATTAGCCACACCCAGATCTGTCCGAAAAATCAATTTCAGGTATTTTAAAATAAAAATAGTAAAACAATAATTATTATTTTACGAATTGTAAATTTAGTGGAAGATTTAAACACCAGTGGGACCCACTCACAAATAAAGACATGTTATTGTCATCATAAACATTCTTATGTAAAAAAAGGAGAAAATTACTTTTCTAATATCTTAGTTAATCTAGTATTCCAACAATCACTTTTTGTTATTCAACCATGTACAAAATATGATTTATTTTTTAATTGGAACTCCGGGACTTTAATAAACAGTACAGTGTAGCCCTTATACCAGCGTATTTACGTTACTTTCGATTATGTGTAGGAACATCTTATTCGTATACAATAAATAACGATGATAAACTCCATATAAAGACATACAATATTTGACTATTTGAAAGTTTAGTACTAAAAACATATCCCATCATTTTTAAATTGTCTTTTATAGGTTTTGAAAATTTTTTAGTTTTCGTTTCAGGAATTTTGTAAACAGGGAGACGTGAAGACGGTTTCCGTCTTTAGGTTTTCTGTGTCATCGTTTTCCTGTCCAGTCCTATGGTCGAGTCAAGTGGTAGATGTCATCTTTCGTCTCGGACAAATATCTTTCTTTTTTTACAAACAAATTACGTTCCTTGTAATAAAGATTGTTCATTGAATAGGTCATATACCGTGGCACCTCTTAAAGTTTTATTTTCTCAGTCGTTATTTCCCGTGAACACAGGAGTATCCTTGTGCTAATTCACAGACCGACTCCAAAGACGAACAAAAACGTAACCTAAAGGGGTGGAAATCAAACGTTATGTTTCTGTCTAGAGTACCCTTCTTTTTGAACAGTAGGTGTATCATGTAGTGAGTCGACCCTTCTATTGAAGTAGAGAAGGGACCCCACCCCCCTTACGAAAAATAACTTGAAACACCCGGGTAAGAAATAACAAATCCACAGTCAATACCCTTCGATCCGAGGGGAAGGGGTTGTCTCGTCCGTAAAAAATCAAGTCAGGAGTACCTGGTGGGAGGTGGGTTGTGGGCAGTTTAGAGGTAAGGGTTAGGTCTGTGAAGAACAAGAGTGCTCGGTCTACAGACAGAAGTCGACAGTGACACACAACGTACGTTTAGATTACGGTACAAAAACAGAAAGGACAATTTGAGACATTTTTGTTTTACCTTGTTTTGTTTTAGCTCTTTCATATTTGTTTATCGTAATATGACGACCATTATACGTTTCATAAAGTAAACTAAACAAAAGTGTTAGTCACAATATCAGGATACTCAATCAATGACAATAGTTCGTGAGGACTAAACCCACTTCTGTGTCTATTTCTACTTTAAAGACCCACGGGGAGTACGTCTTATCTGGAAACTAAATTTGAGTCAGGTAGACTAAGTCTTGATATAAGGATTGGTACTCTTGTATAGTGGAGTAGATAAAAATTACCTGAAGGGACCACCAAGTCTACCATTTCTTAGGTGGACACTTCACCCTCTGGACCCAAGTTAGGGACCCAACCCTTCTAGGGGACCTCTTCCCTTGTCGATGGGTGAGTTGATAAGACCGGACCTTTTAGGGTACCTGTCTCTTCGGACCATCTGACGTCAAGTACCCTAGCGTCTCAGTCTGTGCTGACTCGCTGAAAGGAAAGGAAAGTGAAAAGTCGTAAATTGTGATATCCAAAAAAAAAAAAAAAGGAAAAAAAGTAGATATCGATATCTACTATCCATATATCCATCCAACCATCCATCCAGTTATCTGTCTATCTATTACACTGACGACTCACTATGAATCTTCACTGTCACAATTACTGAGGTAACAAGGACCAAGACGGTGGAGTACCTGACAGCGGACGGTCCGAGAAGACATGTACCTTAAAAGACCCGTTCTTATGACCTCACCCAACGGTAAGGGAAGAGGTCCCGTAGAAGGACTGGGTCCCTAGTTTGAGCTCAGAAACGTAATGTCTGTTTAAGAAGTTACAGACGAGGTGATTCTTACTATAATCCACGAAAAATACAAACTTGAATAAATTAGTAATATGAACCTCTTCCTTTACCGTCGGATGAGGTCATAAGAACGGACCTTTTGGGGCACCTACCACCTCGGATCATCCGATTTCAGGTACCCCAGCGTTTCTTAGTCTGTGCTGAATCACTGAAGTAAAGTGAAGTGAAGTTAGTAATATGAGTAATACCCTTCCACTGTAATAATAGGAACGAGATGTCTCAAAGGGACTATCGAGTCGACCATTTCTTAGGTTGAAGTTACGTCCTGGAGCCAAACTAAGGACCCAGACCTTCTAGACAACCTCTTTCCTATCCGATAGGTGAGGTCATCAGAACCCAAAGGGAACACCGAGTAGACCATTTCTTAGGTGGACGTTATGTCCTCTGGACCAAAACTAGGAACAAAGCCCTTGTAAGGGACCTTACATATTTCCGATGGGTGAGGTCATAAGAACGAATCTTTTAAGGTACTTGATCAGACGACCCAGTGTTCTCAGTCTGTGCTGACTTACTGAAAGTGAAAAAGTGATAACTTATGGTACCTCAAATGTTCGTCAACTCGTTCCTAAGTCTCAGAATTGGGACTAGGACAAGGAGGGATCTATCTGTAGGTTTCAGGGTCGAATACCAAAAACCCGTGTGTTTCTGGTTCTCCTGACGAGGAAACACTCACAAACGACGATGAGGATACCTCACGGGATTCCCACAAATCTTCAAATTCCCGTAACAGTAAAGAAAAGTCACTTTAAACTTAAAAAAATTATGACATTACTGAAAAAAGGATGATTTTCCAAATATACGTAGGGACGGTAGTGACGTCGATCGTGTCTTCTCTCTAAACGACTCCTTACCGGAGATCACTCTTGTGTCTAAGGTCGGCTCTCTACATTGTCTTATAAGTCTATCGTCAGTCAGTTCTTAAAGGTCCCGTATTACTCACCTCTCCTTTTTTTTTTTTATATATATATATATATATATAGAAATATAGTCTCTTCCATTACCGTGGGGTGAGGTCATGAGAACGGACCTTTTAGGGTACCTACCTCCTCGGACTAGCCGACGTCAGGTACCCCAGCGATCTCAGTCTGTGAAAGTGAAAAGTGAAAGTACGTAACCTCTTCCTTTACCGTTGGGTGAGGTCACAAGAACGGACCTCTTAGGGTCCCTGTCCCCTCGGACCACCCGACGACAGATACCCAACGTGTCTCAACCTGTGCTGACTTCGCTGAATCGTCGTATGTATATATATATATATATCCTTAGTTAAATTTTTTATTGAATTAATACGAAATCATAAGTTTCACTTAAGTCTGAAACACATTTGTGAGACTTTGTGTTCGTCTGTAAGGTTCTCTCTGCAGGTCCCTTTTATTAGTGTTCCTCTTGTGATTCCTTGTTATACTCGTCTTAGTATTAAGGACACAATTGATAATGAGTCTTTACTGTGGTCGACATTATCCTCAGTCTCTTCTCCTTAAGTAGGAGAGAGATTTCACACATACTGAAGGACAAATAGTTATGCATCTCATTTTAGATATAATGAGAGTAACGTTTTACACTCAAATCAGTAAGAATCGTTATAAAATACAGTGGAAGAATTTGAGGTCTTAATCTAGTAGTTGACGGTAAATAAAAAACATACATTCTCAGTTTACGTTCTGTTGATTAAATCAGAAAAACATTTTAAGAGATTTATCCAAATAAGACGAAACCATACATCCGTGGAATATTTCACAGTCCAATAAAGGGAAGAAACTTTTATATATCGTGAATTGTAGGGGTGGTACACTGATATATAAGGAAAGATAACAGTGAAAGTTAAACACTCAATTAAGATAGTGAAGCCCACCAGACTCTCGGAGAACTTTTATCCTCAATACACAAAAACAATAGAACGTGTCATCTTATTGTGTCGTTTATTAGGTTTGGAAATATTATATTGATTTAGGGGTGGTATGTGATTTAACGAAGTTCCCGTTGTGTCCTCAATTTTTTTTTAGTAAAGTCCTTATTTAAGAAAAAAGAAGACGAAAAGGAAGGAAAAATAGATTCTATAGGGAGGTTATCGTCTTTTCTTCCATCGAAGAGGGAAAGATTTCGGTCAAAATCATGACCGAGTCAAGTCACAAGTTAGGTGACTTTGATAGATATTGATTGTTAGATATCTGATCGTTTCGAGAATTATAAAAAAATTTGGAATCCTTTTATTTTCCTCCTTCGGAAGATGACTCTCACTAAGACAGAGGAAGACATTCTCTATCAAACTTTGTTTCATAAAATAAAGACTGTAAAGTCCTCATTCTTGTATGAGAGATTTATTCAAGAATCTATCTAAAACTAACACAATTCTTCTATTTCTCATATATAGTCATAGATTATATAGTCGAACTTATGACATATGAGTAAATATATACAATTCAAAGTCTCTACGTTTTCGAGTAGGAAGTCTAGTTAGAGGAGAAGGTTCTTTCTTTTATCTGAAGTATCTTAAACACCGAGACGACCAAAAGAGTCTTCAACTTCCGTTCCTGACCTTAATCAGGTCCAGATGATGAATAGTAAGATGTAGTTAGACCCATTTTGGTTTCTTGAAGACCTAATGTATAGAAAATTAATCTTTTCTTAAAGACTTCAGGGCACGTACGGATGTCCTACTAAGATTGAAAGAATAAGGTGAAGAAAATGTCATCTGGGTGTTAAAGACAGGACACATCGACTGAAAGAAAAGTCAGATCGAGATGTCGCACTTGTGTGTGTTATCTAATACTGTGTCGATATACCGAATAACTTAACCACGATTACAATTGTTATTCATGTCTACGAGGTTGACGAGTTCGTTGACACTTTTAGACAAAGGTGAGAAGTGGTTTCAGATCTATCCGACATGATACCCAAGACGATAACACTGTGTATCATTGAAAATGAGGTCAAAAGTCGAGTAGCCTGAAACTGAAATTAACTGTTAACATAAACAGAAGTTATTTCGTTTTCACACAGATATTTTGACCATACGTATTAAAGAAAACTCCTAAACAGTTTAGTCACTGGGTTCAAAATGTTTCAAGATACTCTTATTACTAATTATCTATTTTATACACTGCTTATAAAGAAGGTTTTATATACTTTCGTCTCGGTTCGAAAACATGTAGTCAAGTACTAGAATTTTACTTATATTACATCAAATCTCGTAAAGGAAATCAGGTACACTTACTGAAGGAGAGTTTCTTTTGATCGTAAGATTATCTGAAAGGAGTGAAAACTCTGTAAAAAGGGTCGAACTTCAATTATAAAGTTCTAAACTCTGTGTCTCGAAAACATATCGTATGAAGAAAGTGTTAACGATCAAAAGAGATTCAAACTTTCATGTAATGGATAATCTTAAAGTTATCTATCTTTGGACGTCGTCGGTCAAACTTTGTTACTTCACGGAAACACTTGTGTTAGTGAAAAATTTGTAAAGACCAATACCTTGTTCATTTGGTTTACATCGACTGAAAAATAGTTTGTTCTATCGTTTGTAAGTCTTTTTGTCTCTCTTTCAGGAACCTCAAAACCGTAAATAGACCGAGTATACAGGAAAAAATTTTCGTTTCTGAAACCGAAATATAATAAAATCGGGTAGTAAAATCCTCAACGATTCGGATAAAATCACTTTCCCCTACCCTTTGTCCCGAAAAATCTTTACATGTCTAACTAAGGTCTTGGTGGACTCTTCCGGAATCTTGTCCTTAAATAAACCGTTAGTGTACCTAGAAGAATTTCCCTTGTACAAACGTCAATTAAGAGTTCGTTTTCACTTTGTTACAGATCCAGTCGTAGTGAATGACTGGTAAAGAGAGGATCTGTCGACAACGTTTACAACTTAAAAATTTTTTACTAAACATTAACCCGTCCACAGTGATCGTTGAAAGGTCTTTTGAATCAATGGACTGTCAAAAGTAACTAAAGAAGATATAATCTTTTACTTTACAGTCTGTGATAATTGACGTAAAAATGCTATTCATCAATCTCGTCCTCATTACCGATTTACTTTCATAAAGGACAGATTACGTGTTATCCAATAATTAAAGTTACATAAGTTAAATCTACTTACGTTATACAGATATAAGTAATGTCAATATGTATAGACACCCGACTTAACTACACCATCATTAATGATGTAAATATTTACCCTGTGATAACAGTGAGACCTCCTTCTTTTATGTAAAACAATGGTGTAAAATGTGTGGATGTATTATCTGTGTAAAGTCTTAGAAAGAAAACTTATATCTTTAAAGTGGGAAACTTAAAGGTCACATAGATTACTAACATTTATACTAGACAGTCATCAAGACGAAACGAGTTCCCAACGACTCCCAGAGAGAGAGAGTACTTTTTATTGTCTTGTCTTGACCGCTAAAGTTCTATAGAGGTATTTCTCCTCGAGAGAAACAGTAGACCAGGTGGACCTTGAGTCGGTACATGTAATGTATTGTTCCTAATAAAAATATGGTAGGTAACAAGAAGGACTCAAGTTACTTCCATCCTGATAGTTTTACACTAAAGAAACATGTAAAAGTAAAAAAATTCGTTATCCGTTAAAAATTATTAAAAGAAATAAAACCCGAAACGACCCAGAAGTGACAACGTGTCTGAAAAGAGGTCGACACTACTTGTACCCGATGAGACCTCGACGTCACGCATCCGAAGAGTAACACCACCGAAGAGATTAACTCATCGTACCCGAGATTCCGTACGTCCGAAGTCACGAACGCCGTACACCCGAGTCATCAACGCCGAGGGTCCGAGATCTCGTTACCTTATCCGACTTACCGACGCCGTGTGTCCGAATCGACCAGGTGCCGTACACCCTAGAACGGTCTAGTCCATAGGGTGGGTACAGAGGACGTGACCGTCCACCTAAGAAATGGTACTTGGTGGTTCCAAAATCCGTGGGAATAATAATTGTAAAATGTAATTACAAAATCTACTGGTACAATGTCAACTACTTGACTATGGCTACACAATAATAATCGATTTCAGATATCCACTGTAATCCCAAGTGAGAAATTTCGTATGTTAATATACCCAAAACTGTAGTGGTATGAGTAAAGTCTGAAAGACCAAGAGAGGGAAAACTGTGTTATTTATTTATCCGTTTTTCAGTCTTTCTGTAATTTACATAAATAAGGAAGTGAGTGATGTATATAAGTAATTACTTAAGTTATTACCTAAAACTATCCGTACTTGAGGTCCGGTTCCTGACGATAAATTATCTAAGTCGGAACAAAGACTGGAACCCGTTTAAATGTATATAAAAGTACACAGGAGAAAAAGTTGGAGTGGAATCTTATAACGGATGAAATTGACCACTCCCGATCCTACAAGAGACATTCTCTGACCATCAGGAACGTAGAAGTACCCGAGTATGGTGTACCACAGGTCAATTTAGAGTAACTAAACGAACACAAAATGATAAAGTGACTAACGATTTTTGTGAGACTTTTGGTCAAGTATTGGGAATACTTGAACACGTTACGTCATAGACATTCGTTATACCTTTAATATGGACGGGGGAAAAAGGATAGACCACCTGTAAGTGTCCATTATTTCGTTATCGATAAGAATACTAATAAAGTCCCATGTTGACCGTGACGTAATATACGAATACACAAAAAGATTATCTTCTTGACATATAATTAAATACGACTCTTTCTACTTCAACCACCATATCTTATGACTACTTGTTTTATACACGAAAAGTTTTTATTAGGGACAAGTCTACGTCGGTAATCCTTAGAAGAGGTTTTATTCGTCAATATATTCGTTCAAAATTTATAAATTAACAACAAAGTACTTGTATTTCCGTCAGTAGTGAGACCGTAGAACGGTCACTCAGTCTTTACACAGTAAGAAAGGTTTAATCTTTACTACACTTCTACATGGGTTCCGTACGATGGATCACTGTTCAAGTGCACAAATTATACCAACAGAAGACTCGTCGAACTTACTTAGTGATTATTCTCCCGTTTCGAGAAAAAAAGAAAAAAAAAATTATGTCCTACTCCGACTACAATATAAATGGACCGGTGACTACCTTTCCAGTTTAAATTAATACAGGTCAAAGTCAGACCCTTTGATTATGAACTAAGAATTGTTTAACATTCCTCTTGATAACCAATACCATTTTACTCTTCTCGTAACCTTTAGTCATTGGATATCAAGACTAACACTTAGATATACGTCAACGTCGGGTGATAATGAAATCCTATTAAGAAGTCATCCGAGGAATCCTATATATCAAAAATTTTCCTAACAAGGTTTTCAAGGTATACAAATCTTAGTATGAGTAGACAAATAAGACGGTATCAAAGTTGTCAAATTAAGGGATACTATACTAAATTGTAACGGTTCCATTCGGTTCGATAGACTATGTATCATCCTTCAATATGAAAAATAGTAATTAAATTAAATAAGTTGTTTATGACTCAAAAAAGGATTCATTGTTCATTGTTTGATCTATAATATGTTCTGGTAAAAATTTATTTTATTCGGTCAGTGTATAAATCCCTTTATTTATAATCATTATAATTACAATTACCGTAGGTTACGAGAAAACGGAGAAACACCTTAAAGATTTGTCAGGTTTACAATTTTTCTTTAACACTCTAATTTTTTTTTTAGAACTTTTAAGATAAGTTTATTTGGCCTAAACTTAAATAATAGTCCCTGACACGAAAGTATACTCTACCACCCAACTTCTCCTATTCCTGAGGATAGTGAACGAGAATAAAAGTAGTCTTTTACTTTCAATGAAACATCTGAGTATCCTCTTACCATACTATAAAAATTTTTTAATGACAGTGTACCTATGTTACTATGTGTATTTTCTTTCTGTGTATGTGTGTGTTTTACAGGTTTTTGTAATTCGTGGGTGAAAATCGTATGTGAGATGATTCATGAAGGTACTTTAACTAGAGTAAAATATGAGAGTTATTAGGACGTTCGATGAATAATAAGAGGAATTAAAGATTATGACTATTTTGATCTTTGAATTCTTAAATTTGAAAATTCTTTCTCCGACTCTAGGTTCAATCAGTCAGAAGTTCCTAATAAAAAGGTTTCGTTCAAAAAGTAATGTGTTTGACAATGTCTCTACGTCCTTCCGTCACCCCTGATTCTCTCCAAAAACTTAATCACAATCAGTGAACCAGTCTCCTCCTTCTTATAAGTGACAGAAACTTTGTCCTAAAATGAACACCGGTCACATTGTCTTTTTTTAATCTCTTATAATTTTAAGAATTTCGTTAGAGAATGTGTATTGTCACTTTCCAGTTTATACTTTGAAAGTACCTTTCTTATACTTAAGTTAGGAGTTTCGAGGTTATGGTAGTTCCTCTATGATTCTTGTCGTCAACTAAGGAAGAAAAGGAAAAGTTATTAGTCCCGTGTATACGTGTAGGTCATCTTTGTCCTGATGGTGAAACATAAAAGGATCACGGACAGAGAGTCAAAGTTCTCATAATATCTAAAATTTTTAATATTACTCAGGAGACTGAGAAAGACCCTGGATCCTCAAGACATAGTAAAGTTTAGATGATTTTGTCCATCGTCTCCATGGAGTCTTAATGCGTCGTAGACCTATGTCCGATTCATTAATCCCGTCGGTACTCGGACCACTAATTATCGAGACTTCAGTCTACCTAGACTCAGACTTAGGACAGGGACGAGTAGTTGTAACTCACTTAAAGATCTACACAAAAACGGAACGGAAGAAATATACCCTATTCTTCTCTACTATAAAATATTTCAACGACACTTCTGATTTGTTCAGTTGTTCACACTTCACGAACTGTCAAAAGACAAATAATTTCTCTTTCGTCACCCAAAATCTCACATTGGTAGTAATGTTATTATTCTTATTAAACCATCTCTCGTAAGTATAAAGATTGATTTACGAAATACGATCAGTCTTGTGAACGATGGAATGTCCGTATGGACAATATACGTACTTATACTTTAAGAACCACACTTTTTCACATAAAAGAGAGAAACATGAGTTTTATACTGAATACTTTTCATTAATTAATGATGTTTTAAGAATGACTTAACATTGTATTTACGGATGACCGTCACGGATGACAAAATTTTACTGAATAAGTCTATTTACAGTATAATTTAAATATTATGAAAAAGTTGTAAATTTCTTAGTAACTCTTACCAATTGTTCTTCAAAAGAATATAAATTATTTACAATAAAAAAATAATTTATTCAAAAATCAGAGGAGAAGATCCGTCAGAAATCCTTCCCTTTAAAAATATTGATCGTTTAGTTACTACCTTAAAATATAGTATACAATATATAGATTACATAATACTTAAAATAATTAAAAATTAAAATTTTTAAATGACTATGACTCTTATCCACCCATAAAAACGAGGAAAGTATAAATTAGGTATGGACGTTAACGTGAGTAGAGTGTGCGATCATTTCATTACAAGTTTTAGAGGTTCGATCCGAAGTCGTTATGTACTTGATACTTGAAGGTCCACAAGTTGGACCATAATCTTTTCCGTCTCCTTGGTCTCTAGTTTAACGGTTGTAGGCGACCTAGTACTTTTTTCGTTCTCTCAAGGTCTTTTTGTAGTTAAAGATGAAATAACTGACACACCTAGTGTTATTTGATACCTTTTAAGACTTTCTCTACCCTTATGGTCTGGTGGATTGGACGGAGAACTCTTTAGACATACGTCCAGTCCTTCGTTGTCAATCTTGACCTGTACCTCGTTGTCTGACCAAGGTTTATCCTTTTCCTCCTGCAGTTCCGACATATAACAGTGGGACGAATAAATTGAAGATACGTCTCATGTAGTACTCTTTGCGACCTGACCTTCCTCGTGTTCGACCTTAGTTCTAACGGCCCTCTTTGTAGTTAGTGGAGTCTTTACGTCTACTGTGGTGGGAATACCGTCTTTCACTTCTCCTTGATTTTTCGGAGGACTACTTTCACTTTCTCCTGTCACTTTTTCAACCGAATTTCGAGTTGTAAGTCTTTTGTTTCTAGTACCGTAGACCAGGGTAGTGAAGTACCCTTTATCTGCCCCTTTGTCATCTTTGTCACAGTCTGAAATAAAACCCCCCGAAGTTTTAGTGACGTCTACCACTGACGCCCGTACTTTAGTTTTCTGCGAATGAGGAACCTTCTTTTCAATACTAGTTGGATCTATCGTATAAGTTTTCGTCTCTGTAATGAAACGGCTGATTCCAGGCAGATCAGTTCCGATACCAAAAAGGACACCAGTACATACCTACACTCTCAACCTGACACTTCTTCCGACTCGCGGTTTCTTAACTACGAAAACTTGACACCACAACCTCCTCTGAGAACTCCCAGGGAACCTGACGTTCCTCTAGGTTGGTCGGGTAAGACTTCCTCTAGTCGGGACCCTAAAGAAACCTTCCTTACTACGATTTCCACTTCTAGGTCATGAAACCGGTGGAGTACGTTTCCCAACTGAGTAACCTTTTCTGAGACTACGACTCTCCCTAACCCCCGTCCTCCTCTTCCCCTGCTGGCTCCTAATCTACCGACCTACCGTAGTACCTGAGCTATCTGCACTCAGACTCACTTGAGCCCTCTACCACTACCTGTAACTCCGGACCACACGACACTAAGTACCCCAGTGTTTTTCAGTCTGTGTTGACTCGTTGACTTGACTTGACTTGACTACTAATAAGGACATAACGTTAAATGTCACAAGTAGAGAAGTGTACATTAAGAAGGTGAAACGAGGAAAAAACAAATCCACGATTCAGTACAGACTTTGAAAACACTGGGGCACTTGACATCGGACGGTACGAAGAGACAGGTACCCTAGAGGGTCCGTTCTTATGACCCCAACCAACGGTGAAGGAAGAGGTCCCCTAGAAAGGTTTGGTCCCTAACTTACTTTTAGAGGAAGTAACGTCCACCTATGAAATGGTGACTCTATGGCCAACAACAAGTCAGCGAGTCAGTACAGGCTGAGAAACTATGGGGTACCAGACATCGTGTGGTTCCAAGGGACAGCAAGTACTAGTGGACCTCAAACGAGTTTGAGTACAGATAACTCAACTACTACGGTGATCCCTTCGGACATTAAGAGGGTACGATGTAACAATTTCAGACTTCTTTCTGAATAATTCTTTAATTGGTAATTTCAACGGATAATTCTCTAAGAACGGACATGTTCACGAACTACTATCGTCCTACTTTCAT
Organism: Capra ibex; assembly: GCA_006410555.1. NCBI lineage: Eukaryota > Metazoa > Chordata > Mammalia > Artiodactyla > Bovidae > Capra > Capra ibex. The sequence continues at coordinate 38,772,553 of SJYO01052474.1, read as the reverse complement.
ACCAATCTACTCACCTCTTCACTCACCTACTGTCGTACTATGTTACCTTTCACGTGGGGACGGAAGTACAATGGACTAAAATACGTTTAAAAACTTAATAATTCATAACCAACGGACAAGATGATAATTATTTAACGTTCTAATTTAATGTACTACCGAAGAGATGATCAGACTCTGGAATGGGAGGTCGGACGACCTTGTATATCCTGACCTGGTTGAGTCGAAGTAGAGGTATCTATCAGATGAAAATGTGCAGTCTTGACCAGATGAAGTAAGGTTCGTTACGGTACTCGCTGATCCAACACGAAGAAAATGACTTTCATCGAGAGCGGGATTAGAGCAAAATTCAAAACGGTTTTTAGGAATTCTTTCTCAAAAAAAAAAGAGAAAAAAAGGAGATACTAAGACGATACGGATGGGTTGAGAACCTAACATCAGAGGAGACGGACTCTGAGAGTCCAAAAAAGGGTAAAGATAAGGGATCAGAGATGACAACCCGAATACGTAAATGAAGACCGAAACTTCCTGTTTGATAACACTTGGGACATACCGAACGATTAAATAGGTGAATACATAGGAAGGAGAAAATTAGTCCCCTGATCCTATACGGTACCATCTTATAGTTATCAGGGAATCTCCTTTCTCTTTACCCATATAGTCGTGGTATAGGACCGTTCTTTTTAATTCGTTCTTTGTCCCATACATTAAATCAGTCTACCGAAACATTTTACACTTGCAAATATCCCTTACTATATCTGATTTTACAACACTCTAATCTTGAGAGTATTGAAAAAAGTAACTCTCGGTACATTACAGTATTAATTTCCCACAAAATCTTTATTTTCTATAAATCTATATCTACGACTCTGATTGACCTTTTCGAGATGAGACCGGTACTTCGATAACAGTATTTTAGGAAACAAACTATGTATTAGACCTTATTACACTTTTATGTAAAAATGACCGTTTAAGTGGGACTTAAGAGTCAACAACGGTGGGTAATACGTTGAGGTCAATTACTTCGACTCCGTCTCAACGAGTTACAGGTTCGTGTACCAGTTAAAAGACTCCGACACAGTGACATTTCACTCTTGACACCCATTTGGTTACATCTGTGAGCAAGGTTAGGTTAACGATTTTAATATGACTCTTTCTGGAATTAAAGATCACTCTTTCTGACCTACTTTTTTATTAATAAAGGGGACTAAAATTTAGATGATCAGTTATCATCGGATGATGATGACGAGGGTGTCAATAATTCATTGACATATTAGAGTTAAGGAAGTCGTTGACCAAATAACCAGAACTTTAACCACAGGTGGAAGAACAAAGACTTATATAAGATTGTTCATCGAAACTATACGGGGTAATTGGATCTTACATTGGTCTAAAGATGAAGTTGAGAGAATCGATCCGTGAGACCTATAAATCAGATTAAACGAGACATAATTACATGATTACGGGAAGGACGAAGAACGGTACACACAATCTGAGTATAACCACGAACTTAGTGATACAAGGGTATAGATCTAATTAACGGAGTAGTCAAGTAGGTTGGGACACTCTTAGAAGGGTCTAACGAAAGATCAGACCCGTTACTATGGGGCTACTAAATCTGAATACCGGGTCAAAGAAAAGTATCTTCCAATCAGTAAAACCTCTATGTTTCGATTTTAGGTAAGAAATAAAACAAGTTGGTAAGAAATACGTATAAATAAACCGTAGGAAATATACGGTCGACAAGAAAGTAGATCCGTGATCCTATTATCTCGTCTTGAACGTCCTACCATTCTCCGTACCTATACATTCGGTAGTAATAGGTAATTAAATACAGTACGTATAATTTATTCCTGGATAAAACCCGATCTATTATACAAACCATGACAACAGTGTCTTTACTTATTTTGTTAAGAACGGAAATTTTATAAATACCCTTGGTATCTGTACTTTTGTTAAAAAATTTATAGTATACCGTACAGACTACTATTTTAAATTCTCCCATTATACCCTTGTATACGTAAACAGTGATAATAAGATATCCGTTACTCTTTTAAGTTCTCCTAAAATTCACCCCTTTAATACACCGGTTTTAAGACAAACTCTACCTCGCATCAATTTTAACATTTGTCAATTGATTACTCTTAAATGATATATCGAGCCCCTCGAGAGATAAGTCACGAGAGACAACTGGATTTATCCTTCCTTTATGTTTTTTTCTCCCCTATATACATATTTATGGCTACTAAGTGAAACGACACGTTCTCTTTGATTGTGTTATAAAATTTCGTTAATATGGGGTTACTTTTAATTAATTTTTATTAAAACTTTTAACATTGTGTGAGTAATCGTTACGGATCGTCCTCGATTACAAACACCTTCTTCGAATCCGGTTTCAATCTCTAAAACCTATTTATTCCGAGATTGATACCATATTGCACAAACTCACTTGGGGCCCTCAACCACTATCTGTCCCTCCGGACCACACGACACTAAGTACCTCAGCGTTTCTCAGCCTGTGCTGACTCACTGACTTGACTTGACTTGACTTGACTTGATACCATACTTTCACTAATGGGACCCTCTCACACACTTAACCTATTTAGTCAACCGACTTCTGTCTTAACACACCTTATGTTTTTATATTCCCCACTATAGTTTCTTTCTTTACAGACACCTTTTTTGTTTCATTCTTACTAGTATCTACACAAACCATTATTCGCTGTATTACCTCCGAAAGAGGAGGAACTTTATGGTACCTTTTCCTAAGGTTCTCCCAGGTTCTTGACCCACAACTCTTTTCCGAGTGGTCAATAGTTCCACCCTTTCCGTATTACATTTCTCTCTTATCCTTCAGGGTTGTGAATTCTAGAGTCCATCCGATTTCATGTACTTCGTCATCCACTTATTATGTTTTCTTACGTTAGTTACGGGCTATTTTAAAATATCATCTCTCCAGAATGTCAAACCCCTACCCAGTGACCAATCCATCTCCTGTACCACCACTATAATATCAATCTACCCAGTCGTCATAGTGTGGACCTCTGTCCACCGTTCTTCTGTTTCTCGTTACTGGTGTGACTTCGATTCCCGAGTCGAGGAAATCCTATTCAGTAATATACAAGTAACTATTGAATCCTAATCCGGTTCGACTGTCAACGAAGGTAACACGGTATCTAAAGAATTTACATTACTCCGATTGGTAGAGGAAACTCAATGTCATTTTAATTTAATGGTTGAACTAATTATACTCGAGACTAATACGATAATCTTTATAGTGGTTGTAAAAACGGAAAAAAAAGGGGTTTCCTAAAAGGTCTTTTCCTCTTCAGGTGTCGTTTCCGGGACCTTCTACATTTCCGTTTGAAAATGACACTCAATACACTGTTCGTCATGGTGTTTGTGGTCCTCAAACTGTTAGTATAATTAAGAATACTGGTACGAGTATTCGTCCATTCGACTTCACCCTTTATTGGAAGCATAAGGACCTAAAGATGAAAGTCTTATGTTGTAGACGTTGACCGGAATAAATAGGAGTAGATTCAACGACTCTACAATGTGGTCCAAAAAAAGGAGCTTTCAACACAAAAAACAAAATTATAATTCATTTTATGCAAAAGGATCTTTCTTATCTCCTAGGTTATCTAACTGTAAATAAAATCCTAATGTACACACTCCTTTGGTCCTGAGTCATTTTTATCCCGGTCTAAGTTTTGGTGGATCGATGAATCACCGTCTAGATCTTATAACCTGCTCATAATCCTATTCTACGTCGTATCTTAAAAAAACTCAAGGTTCCATATCCCTTATGATTCAAACCCTCCTTTAAAAAAAGTTATCTTACAATATAAAAAGCATTCTTATAGGAGAATCCTTTTAGTTTCACTAATGAATTATTTACTTGGTAACGTCTGTTCGATTGTTTCTGTCAGAGTCTGTTTCCGTTTCGACTCCCCATTGCCTTCTATATTTATATATTTATTTTAGTCACAACTATAAGATGTGTTCTACGATTCTAAGAGAAAAAAGGTAAACAGATACTTTCTCGTCCAATAATAAGAGTAGACAATTTAAAATAGTAACGACGTACTACATACTCCTGTAATCGTGAAATCCTTAATATCCACAGTTTGTGGTGATTCTTTCTTTAGGGCATACCGGTATCCTAATAACGATTCTCGACTCTTCAACGTGTTAGGATTATAGTACCTTATATACCCATTTAGAACATATTAGATCTAGATGTTATAAATAAGTCTCACTTTTCGACTATTTATAAAATTTAGTGTAGTGATTATACATAACTCATGTATATTTTATATACCGTAAATGTCAAAGATAATTATAGGAAGTTTGACCTTGTACTTATATATTAACTGACCTACAGAGACTGTTCTTGTTCTTGCTGTCCTTAGTAACAAGTCCTAACTCTAAAGGTTTAGACTCACACACATTAGTAGTGAAACCTTGGACAATTATTACGTCTAAAGACCTAAGAGGAAATCGATAAGATTGAGTCATCAAGATTCTATCCCGAGTCCTTGAACGTAAAATTTTACTATGTTTTATATTAAAAAGTTTACATATAAATATTTACTTTATACACTGATGGTAGGTTGAGGTTGTTACTCAGAACAACGTAAGTATTATGGTGTTAAATGAGGAGTGTGGACGGTGGTGGAACCTAATAAAACTTCGTTTGAGGTCTATAGCATAGTAAAGTGCACTTTTATGAAGTTCTACAAATTACTACGAATTTGTTGTATCGGTAGTAGTACGGATTTTCAATTGTCACAAGTATCTAGTAAACAGAGTATTTACTAAACATTTAAACCCAAGCAACTTTAGGTTTACATAGTGTTAAAATCGACTATGTAGAAATTCAAAGAAAATTATAAATAAATTTGATACCCAAAAGGTGAGGGGGAAATTTAACACGAGGAACGTTAAATAAACAACTTTTTATCCTAACAAAGTGTGTAAACTCTAAAACGACTTATGTTGAGTCACAACAGAAAAGTGTAAAAAAGACAGAAGACATAAAGGAAATTTGACTAACAATATCTATTTTGGACCAGTTTACGACCAAAGAACCGTTTTTGTATCATCTCTCACACAACATAGAAAGGTATTCCTTCATATACTCTAGTTCAAAACAAAGAAAGATACTGAACGTCAAACTAGTCACCAAAATCCATGTTAACGGTACTAGAATGGGGTGGATGTAAAACGAATTTAGATGATGAAGTAAACCTCGACATTTTACTAATATAATAGAAACACAGGAAATAATCTATTTTATATAGATATTTCTGTTTAAAGGGTTTTCGTAGTGGGTTTCACTTAAAATACATCCTCACGAAGTCCGACGTAAAATTCTTTTTTAAATAAGACCTCTAAACCTCTTTATTCACTGGTACCTTCAAGAGTACCCTGTCACTATAAACTAGTCACAAAATCTATATATGTTCATTTATACCTTTTTCTCTAAGTTCTACCCTATCGTAAGAACTCTCACCTTTGTGTCCTCGATTCCACTACTTTACCTCCTCATGTTCCGGAGGAAACATCTTTCATAACCTGATGTCCTCCCACTTAACAGGTGTGAACTAGACGGAAGATATCGGACGGAAAGTGAGACCTTAAGACGGAGTAGTCAAGGAAAAAAATAGTGAAAGGAATTAAAATAAAGATAACAGAAAGAGTGTAAAACTATTTTGTGAAGGAGTCACGAATATAAGGTAGATAAAGGGGTAAAGAAGAAAAAACTTCTAAGGATCGAAAGATTGTAAGGATCCGTACGAGGAACAAGTTCGTCACTAACTCACAGGTAATAAACGAAAACACGACTAATATCGGTCACCTTTTAAAACTAGGGATTAAAGTCCTCCGGATTATAGAATGGACCTTTTTAGGTACCTTTCTCATCAAATCATCCGATATCAGGTACACCAACGTTTCTAAGTTATAATCTCTTTAATAATAGATCCTATGATTCTCTTGTATATTTTTAATAAATCCTTACTACTCAACTGTTTACTTTATCTTTAGGATTTTTACTTAATCTTCAATCCGTACAATTGGTTGATTCTTACCTTTCAATGGAAATACCATCTCTCCGTACCCCCGTCAATATTTCGTACTGGGTGTGTATTTCTTCGACGTTTTCCTATGTAACACTAGTGATTTCAGTAGGAGTCACAGAACCCCTGAAATTTGTAGAAACTGGGAGAGAAAGTAAAGAGGGTAAGAAGAGAACGTTATCTGGAGTAAGAGGTAGAAGGGAAACGTAAGAGAAAGGTGGTAGATACAATTAGAGTGAGGACTAAGAAACGATCGTGGAAGATTGACCTGAGGGACGAAGATCATAAAAGGTACAAGATGTGACTGGATAGGTAATTGTCGATCTAACTAGAAGGGTTTGAGAGTGTAAATAAGTTAGTGAGGGGAACCTTTAGAAGTAACTGACGACCGACTGTAAAACATTTTCAGACTTAATGAATCAAACAGTAAGTTCTATGGGTGTCAAACCGAGACCGTAGATAAAGGTTTAAATAGAGGAGGTTTGGGTCTTAAAAGGATAAAGAATTTTCTAAGTAATACGAAAAGGTGGACGAGTATAACCGAGTATTAGAAGGGAGACAGACCCTAGGGGAGGACAGAATACCGACATAAAGTTGTATACGAAGTCATCTAAATTATGTGTCTAACTATTGAATGTAGAACTATACTTTTTTCGACTCTAGAGTACCATTCGACTGAATTGTCGTAAAAGATTTAAGGAAAACTAGTTTCCTAGTAATTATAACACGTCTTAAAACATGAACGACGGGTGAAACCCATTGTGACTTTATTAAATGGTGTCTGGAGTATTCTGATGAAAGAATCTAGTTATAACTTTATGAGGGTAGATTTCTAAATAAAACCAGGTTTTATAAAACTTTTAATGGACTTGAGATTTACTTTGACTCAAATGTTAAACGGAAAATTTACTTTGTTAAAATCTATGTCTTTTATCCTTCATACGTGTTTCATTTTATACGTTTTTGAAAAAAAAAAAAGTTTAAGGTTTCGATTTATACAGATAAACCAAGAACGAAGTCATCCTCGAGAAGAACTAAAACTACGACTAATATTATTGCCATCATCCCAAAACCTACCCTCATAAAAGATCGGCTTGATTGTCCTTGTCAACGGAATTAAAATAAAAGTACCCCTAAGTCTCATTTATAGACCGGAGATGACAACTGTCCCATTGGGAGAGATGAAAGGAAGAGAGTAAATATTAATGAGTCTTAGAACGTCAAATTATTCACTAAAGATTTCGTAAATACAGTGGAACATAGATTTATCATCAAGATACACAAATTAAGTGAAATAACGTTTCTAGTATAATAAGTGTCTAAATAACATTAATATCTGTTCATTCAATTGTGAATACTAATATGTCACCTTCCCTGTTTATCTAAATTTCCTGATCTAGACTATCTCTCACACGGACTACTTGATACCTGTCTCCAAGTACTGTAACATGTCCTCTATCCCTAGTCCTGATTGGGGTCCTTTTTCTTTACGTCTTTTCGTTTTACCGACAGACTCCTCCAGAATTTTTCATCGACTCTTTTATTCTCTTCGTTTCCTCTTTTCCTGTCTATATGCGTAAACTTACGTCTCAAGGTTTCTTATCGTTCCTCTGTTCTTTCGGAAGGAGTCACTAGTTACGTTTCTTTATCTCCTTTTGTTATCTTACCCTTTCTGATCTCTAGAGAAGTTCTTTTAATCTCTATGGTTCCCTTGTAAAGTACGTTTCTACCCGAGTTATTTCCTCTCTTTAACATACCTGGACTGTCTGCGTCTTCTATAATTCTTCTTCACCGTTCTTATGTATCTTTTTGACATGTTTTTCTAGAAGTGTGGGGTCAATTACTGTTACCACACTAGTGTGTGGATCTCGGTCTGTAAGACCTTACACTTCAGTTCACCCGGAATCCTTCATGGTGATGTTTGTTTCACTGACCTCCACTATCTTAGGGTCTACTCGATAAAGTTTAGGACTTTCTACTACGACACTTTCACGACGTGAGTTATACGGTCGTTTAAACCTTTTGAGTCGTCATCGGTGTCCTGACCTTTTCCAGTCAAAAGTAAGGTTAGGATTTCTTTCCGTTACGGTTTCTTACGAGTTTGATGACGTGTTTACGTGAGTAGAGTGTGCGATCGTTTGATTACGAGTTTAAGAGGTTCAGTCCGAAGTCGTTATACACTGGGCACTTGAAGGTTTGACCAAAATTTTTTCCGTCTCCTTGGTCTCTAGTTTAACGGTTGTAGACGACCTAGTACCTTTTTCGTTCTCTCAAGGTCTTTTTGTAGATAAAGACGAAATAACTGACACGGTTTCGGAAACTGATACACCCAGTGTCATTTAACACCTTTTAAGATCTTCTCTACCCTAATGGTCTGGTTGACTGGACGGAGAACTCTTTGGACACACGTTCAGTCCTTTGTTGTCAATCTTGACCTGTACCTTGTGGTCTGACGAAGATTTAGCCCTTTCCTTATACAGTTCCGACATATTACAGTGGGACGAATAAATTGAATATATATCTCACGTAGTACTCTTTACGACCCGATCTACTTCGTATTCGACCTTATTTCTAACAACGCTCTTTATAGTTATTGGAGACTATACGTCTACTGTGGTGGGAATACCGTCTTTCACTTCTTCTTGATTTCTCGGACAACTACTTTCACTTTCTCCTCTTACTTCTTAAACCGAATTTGGAATTGTAAGTCTTTTGATTCTAGTATCGTAAACCAGGGTAGTGAAGTACCCTTTATCTATCCCTTGGTCACCCTTGTTACTCTATTAAATAAAACCCCCCGAGGTTTTAGTGACGTCTACCACTGACGTCGGTACTTTAATTTTCTACGAATGAGGAACCTTCTTTTCAACACTGGTCGGATCGGTGGTATAATTTTTTCGTCTCTATAATGAAACGGTTGTTTACAGACAGATCAATTCCGATACCAAAAAAGTCATCAGTACATACCTACACTCTCAACATGATACTTTTTCGACTCGTGGCTTCTTAACTACGAAAACTTGACACCACAACCTCTTCTGAGAACTCTCAGGGAACCTGACGTTCCTCTAGGTTTGTTAGTTAGGAGTTCCTCTAGTCAGGACCCACAAGTAACCTTCCTGACTACAACTTCGACTTAGAGGTTGTGAAACCGGTAGATTACACTTCTCGACTGAGTAACCTTTTCTGGGACTACGACCCTTTCTAACTCCCGTCCTCATTTTCCCCTGCTACCTCTCACTCTACTAACCTACCGTAGTGCCTAAGTTACCTGTACTCAAACCCATCCGAGGTCCTCAACCACTACCTGTCCCTCCGGACCGAACGATGTCGAGTACCCCAGCGTTTCTCGGCCTGTACTGACTCACTTGACTTGACTTGACTTCAATTGTGTATTGAAAATTCTTACTTCATTTTATTAAACCCTGAGTATCGAAACTTGATTAAGGTAACCTGTAAATTATTACAAAAGACGGCGGCAACGACAACGATGATTCAGAGGTCAGTACAGACTGAGACACGTTGGGGTATCTTCCGTCGGGTGGTCCGAGGAGGTAGGGACCCTAAGGGTTCCGTTCTTGTGATCTCACCCAACGGTAAAGGAAGGGGTTACTTACTTTCACTTCTCACTTTCACTTCAACGAGTCAGCACAGATTGAGAATCGCGGGGGTACCTGACGTCGGATGCTCGGAGGAGACAGGTACCCTAAAAGGTCCGTTCTCATGACCGTACCCAACGGTAATGGAAGAGGTTTATTACAAAAGATATTAAATTATTATTAACTTTATACGAAGAAAATCTTTTTCGAATAGTTATTAATGTTTCGATAAAAAAAGATAAAGAAGTTGTTATTTTTTACTTAAAGATCTAAACTGTTAGTGCAAGATATGCATTGAGTTCAAAAACTTTTATTACTAAAAAAATCGATAACGGAACTTGGAGAATTTTAAAAGACACTTTATGACCCGTAATTATGATTTCGTTAAACTTACACATATGTTCAATATTAACGAACCTATTTCTTTCATAATATTGATAATTATATTGATGGTACAGTCATTGCTCATTAAGGAAGACTGTTATAGTTTAATATTAGAAAAAACCCCCCCCCCCTGATAATCGACGTTTACGTATTATGACTTTGTTTATTATGTGTAAGAGTCTTCGTTTTGTTCAAAGAAGACGGGGTCTCTGTAAGACTGAGTAGAGTCAAATCTCTTTTGTTTACTCGGCCTAGAGGTATGTTAATTGGGTATTTATATAGAAGTCATTATTTTTTTTTAGGTGAAAATCTAGGAGGTGTACACTGTAAATTAGGATGATTAGAAGTAAAAGAAGTGTTATCCTAAATAAAAGTGAGTCCTTATCAACAAGTGCAGAGTTCGAACCTAAACTTGAGGTTGACTAAGTAAGAATTTAATGACAAAGTCTAAAAGGAGGTAGAAATGAACGACGTCTATTTTATTCGTTTTGTTTTAAGAGAGAAAAGTAGAACTGAGGTTCACCTTTTCTAAGAGTTTCTACGATTTACTTAAGCTAAATTAATGGGAACGTAACAAGGATATTAAACTAAATACAAAATAGGTTTATGACGAGTTACTACGTAAAGTAATATAGAATAAATTTGATGATGAGTAGAATTATACCGTTATCGTAAATTTTCATATAAACTAAACATACCAAATATTCTAATTTCTTCTTTATGTTTAATATCACAGATCTTACTTGTGAGAGTCTTGGTATTTACAACCATTTTGTCTTAGTGCGAATAAAGGACGGCATAAAACGTAAGATATTGGAGTCCAAAGACCATCTAAAATTTAAGGATATGGACTGGGTGTCGGGAGAGTGGGTTCTTAATGGGTGGTCATTCATCTTTGAGATAATCGTTTCTTCATATTTTCTTGGTTCTGACCAGAATATTAACGAAGACCTAGTATTAAGTTGAAAAGGTTTTATGACCAAAGTGGGATATCTCCGAAAAATTAGAATTCCAATGGAGGGTTGACTTTTTAGTTAAATAATAATTAAAAATTAAAAATAAAAAAATAAAAATAAAAAAAGGAAATGTCATGATATAACCAAAACAGTATGTAACTGTCCTTTTTAGATACAAGACCGAAACAAAAAGTCTGTACGATTCACCAAAGGACGGAATCACGTGAACAGTATAGTGAAAGAAGGTATTTAAAAGAAAGTCTACTAAAAGTTTAAAGACTAAGGAGAGAAGTAAACATGGAATCGAGTCACTTTAGACAATACGTCCCAAAAAGAAACCATCAGTCAACGGTCAAGAGTTTTAAGATTATGGGATAACCATAACAGTTACCCAACCTTAGTTGAATATGACCGAGAGGTCTCGGTTGACAGATTATAAATTCTTAGAACACTTGACCAAGAATTTGGTAACCATCGAACTTTAATAGGTAAAATCCTCTAGGTGTTTGTATGTTTATCCCGAAATATATCAAGTAAACTAAAAAGGTATCTGAACTATATGGTCGTGTAGTAACAAATTATGAGAATTTTTTTGTTTTTAAATGGAAAACTTTAAAGACGGGGAATGGGAAAAGGGGTGACAATTGAAGTGTTTCTCTTGCTCCGTAACACCAGAGACAACCGACACATAGGGACATGAAGACCTTAATCTCGTCCAGATCGTGTATCCTCTCGGAATTATGTTTAAAAAGTCACTTACTCATCAACTTATTCACTCAAAGATCTTAAATAGTACGATGAGCCAGGATGTAGTTATATAAGTGTGTAGTAACTAATTAGTGTCGAAAAAAAAGACGATTAACATAGTTTTATATTAGCAACATGTAGTTACCCATATTCAAAATCCAATGTCGTACTATTAAACTAAATGTATATAACACTTTACTATCGGTGTCATCTACAATAACTCGAAAAATGATTCGATATACTCAAGAAGTATATAAAATCTGTAATTAGGGAATAGTCTATCTATTGAATTTTTACAAAAAGGGTAAAGTAGCCAATAGAAAAGTGAAACAACGACTAACCCTAAAGATGAACCCGTGACATCCATACTTGAGTCAGACGGTTCAGGTTCACGACCGATAAAATTCTGGGAGGTGGAGTGAAGAAACAGTATTCTAAGGGTCACCAGCTCGGGATGTCTAAGGGAACGTCAGACTCCGTTCTAGTTCCTTTCCCGAGGGTGTTTCACTGTGTGTCACAACCCCCATCCCCAACCGAGAGGTGGGACCTGAGGGGAACGAGTGACCTCTTGGACTTCTGACTCCCCTCTGGGTAGGTGTACCTAAGTGACCGGAGGACCCTTTCCCTGTTATTATAGGTACACATTGACGAAGAGAGTGGAACGTTAAGTCGTAGTACCAGAGGTACTACGTTCCCCACGAAATCGGAGTGGAGAAATAAGATCCTAAAAGAGTCACTACAGAACAAGAACCTGCCAATAATCGACAAGAGTGGTCTCCCTCGTTTCAGTTCTTACTGGATACAGTGGTAGAAACACTATAATTGGAATTAGTAAGGAATCCATCCATTACACTTACATCACTCGTTGTAGTGTTCAAGAAATATTAACAATTCTTTTTCGACAGTACTTTTATGTAAAAATGTTAAATTCTTTTATGGACCTGGGTATAATTACGACTACATCACAAGACGAGATTCTGAAAATCTGAAATGAGACACCCTTTAATGATCAGAGGTACCCGAAAATTCATTCGTTTACTATCATAGTCTAAACACTAAATCTTCTTTTTTGGATTTTAATCCTAACCTTCCATTCGCTCGAGTCAAGACGTCAGTCTTCCCTCGGACTCTCTACTAACTTCATAAATGTCGTCACTGTTCCTCTCCTTCCCTCTTCCCATGGAGATCTTCTAACAGGTACCGAACGTTGTACACTTGTGTACTAGGATATAGTGAACACTAGTCTATTTATGTTTAAACCTCTCAAAAGTTTTTTTATACAGTTTATACTTTCGTCTTAAAATGATGGTGACAACTGTACTACATTCTGTGATCTTTGACATTTTGTAACGACCCCCCTATATTTAACCAAGTTAGAAACTACAAGTCGAAACCTAATAAATAGTTTTCTGAATTTTACACTTAAAAAGGATAATTGTAAAGGTAGACCGTATATAAGATCTTTTTATTAGTGTAATTACAGTTTCTGAATATGTGTTCCTATATATTTTATCTTTTTATGGTTTTCGTTAGATTTGTATCTCACTTTTCTCTCATTGACTGAATACTATGTGTATTTGGTTTCAAGACACATGTTAAATCTAAGTGTAAAATATACTTTAATTAAGAATTTTCCTTACGAACCTATGAACAAGTAAAATTTTTAATTCCTTATGTATTTATACCTTGTAACTCATTATCATGAATTAACGTTAAACCAGGTATTCAAAGGTTTACGAATAATAGTTTAGTATTTGAGAATATATTTTCTATCTGTATTAATACTAATATAATGTGTATAATTAGACGGAGGATACAAAAACAAATATAGAATAGTTAGGGTATCCTGAATATAAAATAACAATTATGTCACGAGTCATAAATACAGTAACACTGAACATTTATAAAAAATAAACTAGAAGTATTCCATGAAATGAATGAAATACTAGTATAAAAGAAAGAAAACGTGAATAAAATAACGACCTCAATCTTTGACGGAATAAGAATTTACACGAAGTAATAAAATTCAGCGACGGATAAAGATTAAGTAGAGAATGGATAGATGGTATTTATCCTTTTTTCATAGTAATGTTTTATAGTCTATTTACTTTATTATCCAGTCAGTCAGGATCGGGTCGGGGAGGGGAAAGCCTGTTTCAGAGACAGAAAGACGAGGTCACAATGGGCAAACGAGAGGTCTAGACGTGTCTAGAAGAAAGTCCTGAAGAGAAACAGTGGTGGGATACTTACGAAAACAAAGAGAGGATCTAATATGAGGAACAAAGGAAATAGAGTACTGAAAGATATAGTATAAAGGAGTAAAACCATCTTGGATGAGACGTCTTCGAAGGACTCACGCATGAGTATTCGATTTTAAAATGTCGAGAACAGATAGTCATTTATATTTACACAAATAAGATGTGAATGTAAAATAAATGTAAAGTTGACCGAAAATCGGAAATCACAACGAGGACTTTTCAATACACAGTCGACCCTAGGATTAAGAAGGAAAGTCTTGGAATATCTGAAATGAGAAGGAGTAAAGTAAAATATAGTTTGTAAAAGTATCACGGACGATCCTCCATGGTCAAGTCAAGTCAAGTCCGTGAGTCAGCACAGGTTGAGACACTGAGGTACCTGACGTCGTACGATCCTGTGGGACAGGTAGTGGTTGAGGACCCCAAATGAGTTCGAGTATAGGTAACTCAGTCACTATGGTAAGTTGGTACAGTAGGAGACAGCAGGGGAAAAGGAGGACGGAAGTTTGAAAGGGTCGTAGTTCCAGAGATTTTACTCAGTCAAGAAGTGTAGTCCACCGGTTTCATAACCTCAAAGTCGAAGTCGTAGTCAGAAAGGTTACTTATAAGTCCTGATTAAAGGAAATCCTACCTACCAAACTAGAGGAACGTCAGGTTCCCTGAGAGTTCTCAGAAGAGGTTGTGGTGTCAAGTTTTCGTAGTTAAGAAACCACGAGTCGAGAGAAATATCAAGTTGAGAGTGTAGGTATACACTGATGACCTTTTTGGTATCGAAACTGATCTACCTGGAAACAACCGTTTCATTACAGAGACGAAAAATTTTACGACAGATAAAACCAGTATTGAAAAGAAGATTCATCGTTCGTGGAAAATTTAACTACCGATGTCAGTGTTAGACGTCACTAAAACCTCGGGGTTTTTTATTTCAGACTGTGACAAAGATGACAAAGGGGTAGATGAACGGTACTTCACTACCCTGGTCTACGGTACTAGAAGCAAAAGACTTACAACTCGAAATTCCGTTGAAAAAGTGAGAGGAGAAAGTGAAAGTAGTTCTCCAAGAAATCAAGAAGAAGTGAAAGACGGTATTCCCACCACAGTAGACGTATAGACTCCACTGACTATAACGAGGGCCGTTAGAACTAAGGTCGGACACGAAGTAAGTCGGGTCTACTGCATGAGATATATATTCAATTTATTCGTCTCACTGTTATATATCGGAACTGCATGAGGAAGGGGTTAAATCTTGGTCATATAACAAGATACAGACCAAGATTGACAACGAAGGACTGGAAATATGTCTAAAGAGTTCTCCGTCCAGTCAACCAGACCATAAAGGTTGAGAAAGTCTTAAAAGGTGTCAAATAACACTAGGTGTGTCAGTTTCCGAAACCGTATCAGTTATTTCGTCTTTATCTACAAAAAGACCTTGATAGAACGGAAAAACTACTAGGTCGTCTACAACCGTTAAACTAGAGACCAAGGAGACGGAAAAGATTTTGGTCGAACTTGTAGACCTTCAAGTACCAAGTGCATAAGGACTTCGGACCGAACTTCTTAAAACTCGTAATGAAATGATCGTACACTCTACTCACGTTAACACACCATCAAATTCGTAAGAAAACGTAACGGAAAGAAACCCTAACCTTACTTTGGACGGGAAAAGGTCAGGACACCGGTGACGACTCAAAAGGTTTACACGATCGTATAACTCACATCGTGAAAGTGTCGTAGTAGAAAGTCCTAAACTTTATCGAGTCGACCTTAAAGTAGGGAGATGATCAAAACAAATATTACTTCGAAAGATTCCGGATGAACTGAAGTGTCAGGTCCTACAGACCGAGGTTCACTTACTAGTGTGGTAGTAGTACATCTAGAAAAAACATGTCAAGACACATAAGAACGGTGGAGAAGAATTATAGAAGACGCAGACAGTCCAGGTATGTTAAAAACAGGAAATAACTCGGGTAGAAACGTACTTTACAAGGGAACCATAGAGATTAAAAGAACTTCTCTAGAGATCAGAAAGGGTAAGATAACAAAAGGAGATAAAGAAACGTAACTAACGACTCCTTCCGAAAGAAAAGAGAGGAAAGGTAAGAAACCTTGAAACGTAAGTTTACCCGTATAGAAAGGAACAGACGGAACGGAAAGTGAAGAGAGGGAAAGTGTCGATAAACATTCCGGAGGAGTCTGTTGTAAAACGGTAAAACGTAAAGAAAAAGTATTCCTACCAGAACTAGTGACGAAGGATATGTTACAGTACTTGGAGGTAGGTATCAAGAAATCCGTGAGGGTGAGATATAAGTATTAAATCCAGTATGGACTTACCAGATCACCAAAAGGGATGAAAGAAGTTAAAGTCATACGTAAACCGTTATTCCCCAAGTACTAGACTCGGT
Organism: Capra ibex; assembly: GCA_006410555.1. Lineage (NCBI taxonomy): Eukaryota > Metazoa > Chordata > Mammalia > Artiodactyla > Bovidae > Capra > Capra ibex. The sequence goes on along the minus strand of SJYO01052474.1, from coordinate 38,756,127 downwards.
GTCAGTCGAGGACCAGAACAAAAACGACTGTGATATCTCGAAGAGGTAAAACCGATGTTTCATATATTAGATAGACTAACACCATAACTGGTAGACCACTATAGGTACACATTTCAGAAGAGAACACAACAACCTTCTCCCACAAACGACACTGGTCACGTAACAGAACATTTTGAGTTATCAGAAACGGGACGAAGTAAGAATAAGGCTCCGCTTTAAACGGACATGAGGTCCACAAAGAACTAAAGGATGAAAACGTAAGGTCAGGGGATATTACTTTTCATGTATAAAAACCTACAATCAAGATCTACCAGTACATCCAGAAGTAGTCAAGTCAAATCAAGTGAGCGACTCAGTACAGGCTGAGAAACGCTGGGGTACTTAGCGTCGTATGGTCCGGGGTACAGATAGTGGTTGAGGGCCTCAAGTGAGTCTGAGTACAGGTAGCCCAATCACTACGGTAGGTCGGTAGAGTAGGAGACAGCAGGGGAAAAGGAGGACATGGGGCAGGGAGGGTCGTAGTCTCAGAAAAGGTTATTCAGTTAAGAAGAGTACTACCCCGGTTTCATAACCTCAAACTCGGAGTCGTAGTCAGGAAGGTTACTTGTGGGTCCTGACTAAAGGAACTCCTAACTGACCAACCTAGAGGAACGACTGGTTCCCTGAGAGTCTCAAGTTCTGGTTCCTGAGATTCTCAGAAAAGGTTGTGGTGTCAAGTTTTCTTTGTTAAGAAGTCGCGAGTCGAAAGAAGTGTAAGGTTTAGAGTGTAGGTATGTACTGGTGTCCTTTTTGGTATCGGAACTGATCTGCCTGGAATCAGCCGTTTCATTACAGAGACGAAAAGTTATACGATAGATCCAACCAGTATTGAAAGGAAGGTTCCTCATTCACAGAAAATTAAAGTACCGACGTCAGTGGTAGACGTCACTAAAACCTCGGGGGGTTTTATTTCAGACTGTGACAAAGATGACAAAGGGGTAGATAAAGGGTCCTTCACTACCCTGATCTACGGTACTAGAACCAAAAGACTTACAACTTGAAATTCGGTTAAAAAAGTGAGGGGAGAAAGTGAAAGTAGTTCTTCGAGAAATCAAGGAGAAGTGAAAGACGGTATTCCCACCATAGTAGACGTATAGACTCCACTAACTATAAAGAGGGTCGTTAGAACTAAGGTAGAATACGAAGAAGGTCGGGTTGTAAAGAATACTACATGAGACGTATCTTCAATTTATTCGTTCCACTGTTATGTGTCGCAACTACATGAAGAAAAAGATAAACCTTGGTCAGACAACAAGGTACAGGTCAAGATTGACAACGAAGGACTGGACGTATATCCAAAGAGTTCTCCGTCCAGTCCACCAGACCATAAGGGTAGACAAAGTCTTAAAAGGTGTCAAAGAACACTAGGTGTGTCAGTTTCCGAAACCGTATCAGTTATTTCGTCTTTATCTACAAAAAGACCTTGAGACAACGAAAAAGGTACTAAGTCGTCTACAATCGTTAATATAGAGACCAAGGAGACGGAAAAGATTTTGATCGAACTTGGAGACCTTCAAGTACCAAGTGTATAACGACTTCGGACCGAACCTCTTAAGACTCATAAGGAAATGATCACACTACACTCACGTTAACACGTCATCAAACTCGTAAGAAACCGTAACGGAAAGAAACCCTAACCTCACTTTTGACTGTAAAAGGTCAGGACACCGGTGAGGACTCAAAAGGTTTAAACGACCGTATAACTCACGTCGTGAAAGTGTCGGAATAGAAAGTCCTATACTTTATCCAGAAGTACGACGACGACGATTCAGCGAAGCCAGCACAGGCTGAGACACACTGGGGTCTCTGCCGTCAGATAAGCCGAGGGGGTAGGGAGCCTAAGAGGTCCGTTCTTGTGACCTCAACCAATGGTAAAGGAAGAGGTTACGTACTTTCACTTTTCACTTTCACTTCAGCGAGTCAGTACAGGCTGGGAGTCGCTGGGGTACCTGACGTCGGGTGGTCCGAGGAGGTAGGCACCCTAAAAGGTCCGTTCTCATGACCTCACCCAACGGTAACGGAAGAGGTATCCAGAAGTATCTTGGTAAGTTAAAGTAGAAGAAGTAGTAATAACCAGTCCCGTCTCTGAACCTAATGACACTATAACTTACCAAACGGAACCTTTACTTGTCTCTAGTAAGGCAGTGAAAACTCTGACGTAGGCTCATGACGTAAAGTCTGAGAACAACTCACACTACCGATGAGGTAAAGAAGATTCCCTAAGAACGGGTGTCATCATCTACATTACCAGTAGACTCAATTTAAGTGGGTAAGGTCAGGTAAAATCAAGTGACTAAGGATTTTACAGGTACAAGTGAGAACGAAGGACAGACTGGTGAAGGTTAAACAGGAACTAAGTACATGGATTGTAAGGTCCAAGGATACGTTATAATAAGAAATGTCATAGTCTGAAATGAAGGTAGTGGTCAGTGTCTTAGTCTATAAGGATTTGGATCTAAAGATGGACCAAGTGAAAGAGTTCTCTCGTCCGGACGAGTCTTGTCCTATAGACAGTCTTGTCCTATCCTCGGACCACCGAGTAAATAAGAACACATGAAATCGGTCAAGAGAACAAAAATCAGGGTCAGAGACGAAAAGGTGACGATGAAAGTATCGTCCCCAAACGATCTAATTACAGTTGAATAGGAGTAGAGTCGTCAGATCAGACGGAACAACGTGTAGAAGAAAGGGGAGGGACGGACGGAGACAGGGAAGGTGGGAGAAGAAGAGAGGGAGGGAGGATGAGAGGAAGGTAAGGAGGGAGAGAGGAAGGAAGGAGGGAGGGAAGGAAAGAGAGTTAGAGAAAGAAAGGTACATGGGGTGATAGAGGAAATAAAGAATCATTTTAACTTGGTTACGATGTAAAGAGTCTCTCCATGACACTGTTAATTTAAATTTTTACGTGTTGTTGGGGATTGGGTACGGATCGTATTCATGTGTTATCTCGACTACCTCCGTATAAAATAGTCCATACGAAAGGGTCCCTCTAAGGATGACAGAAGTACAGACTCAGAAACACTGGCGTACCTGACATCGGGTGGTCTGAGGAGACAAGTAACCTAAAAGGTCCGTTCTTATGACTTCATCTAACGGTAAAAGAAGTGGTCCCTAGAAGAGTCGGGTTACTAACTTGAGTACAGGGGACGTTGATGACGTAACCGTCCTTCTAAGAAATGGTGACACTAAAAAATTCTTATTACATACTCTTTAAGAAAGTAGTTTACCTTTCATTTAACTTTTTTTGGAGCTTACATAGAAAATAGAGACTTCAATAATAACATATTGAAACACCAATTTATGTTAGAGAGAGCAAATTAAATTAGAACCCGGACCTGATCCGTCACTCTTTTTTTTATCATTAAACGATGACGAGAAGTCAGGGATCTCGGTATTACAGATGACCGGAAAATGAAGTACTTGTATTAAATCGTTGAAGTGAAACTACATCCAGTCTAAAGTCTGTCGTACTTTTTGACCGTCTCAGAACCAAGATTTTGTACGTATACGAAAAACACAACCGTCTAGGTATCCAACGTAAAAGGAGCGAATAAAAAATCAAAAAAGTTGAAGGTAATATCGAAGGATGGTGTTATAAGGTCGTATAATACTGTCGAGGTATGATTCACTCATAACGTACTTTAATTAAGACGTCACAAATTACTATCGTGGAAAATAGAGTAACAAGTTTTAAATGTTTACTGTTATAATAAGAAAAATGGACAACTCATCATAACATAAAATTTATAGACCAAGATCTACTCTAAGAGGTATATTGTTATATTTAATTGATGACCGTTAAATCCATTATTTTATTATGAGTCATATTATTTTATCGATTTTATAAGGTCTCCACATCCAGTCCGGACTCGAGTGACGTTTGTATACAATTACTATTTAGGTCTCCTATCTTTCCCCTAGTTATAAAATATACATTTAGTAAAAATTAAGTAACAAAAAGAGGATATCAGTACCGTTAGTAATTCATTAAGTGATAAAATCCGTAAACAAGTTTTTAGTAAACACGATATATATATGTTGACCCATAAGATATTTATATTTTTATTTTATTCGTGGAGATTAAAGATCAAGTAATATATACCTTGAACCTTGAACAGTGAGGTTAGGTGTATTGGTCCTTTTTTTAACTTGTTGGACTTTTAGTCGTTGAAAAGAAACTAGGTAATGTCTTGATTCTAAGGTCCCTTTTGACGAGGTGAGTTTTGACCTCTCTATCTACTCACCTATATCCTTAGTGTTGAATGACTTCATATCCCTAAGTCTTCCTTATGGCCTTACTCATCGGTAAGGGAAGAGCCCCCCGCCCCCCCCCCCCCCAGAAAGACTAGGTCTCTAGTTTGGCCTCAGAGGACGTAACGTCCCCCTAAATAAAATGACAGACTCGGTGGTCCCTTTGGGTTCCTTAGTCATCGTCCCATCTTTTTTTATTTGATATCAACTCCTTTACGGTCTTCGAGTTTCATCTACTCAAACTTAATTTTGAGACCACCCCTCCCACGTTGGAATCCATCTGGTAGTACTCAAATACTTAAAATGGAAACCTTCGAGATAAAATATCACTTCTACCCCGCTCCCCTAAAGGAACACGAAAACCGTCTTCATCTCCTTGCCATCGGTAAATTTTTATACAGTCTATTAAGACCACAAGAATTGTTCTAAACAGGAGTTCTTTTCGACAAAATGGTCTCGGATTGGTTGTAACCTCCTCTTCCGTGACCGTCGGGTGAGGTAACGAGGACATACCCTTCAGGGTACGTTCCTCCTCGGACCGCCCGACGACGGGTACCCCAGTACTGCTTAGCCCGTGCTGACTCACTGAAGGGAAAGTGAAAAGTGAAAGGACGTAACCTCTTCCTTTACCGTTGGGTGAGGTCACAAGAACGGACCTCTTAGGGTCCCTGCCCTCGGACCACCCGACGACAGTTACCCCAGCGTGTCTCAGCCTGTACTGACTGCACTATCGTCGTCGTCGTCGTTGGTTGTAACCTTTATCTATATGGGTAGAGACAGAGACTGGAAGGAGAGAGTTGGTCACCACCACACCTTCCCCTATCGGAAGGTGACTCTTCGTAAATACTTCCAATATCGGGTCCCCTAGTGATCTCTGACTCTGAATTAGTCTCCTGATGTCTTGAGGGACAGAAAAGTGTGGTTCGAGAATAGTGTAGTCATCCCGAGGATGTTATATTATCTTCTTATGTAGTCTTTCTTATATAAAGATTGGAATGAATTCTTCAGAGGTTCTTTTGGACTTCACACTGTCTCCTTTATTTTTGTACATATGGACTACTTTAAATCGAGGAATGTCGACGTCAACATGGTTTGTCATTTCTGTTGGTTTGGTGAACGGTTTATTGACGTTTTGGAATGAGATTTCTAGACAAACAAAGGTAAGGTAAATGGGTTATGTCATACAGACCGAAAGTTCTTTTATTAACGTTCTGTATGATTTTTTGTTTTTCGTGTTAAACTTCTTTGTCTAGGTTTTAGTTATATTCTGAGTTTATACGTTTCAACAACCTCAAGATTCTAATCCTTAAATTTTGTTGACACTAATAAAATGATTACTAAGATTACCCTTGTCACCTACGTATTTCTGTCCATTCATTACTTTCGTTTATACCGATTCCTTTATTAGTCACTCGAACCTTTTTTTTTACGATTATCTTCGAGGGTTTCGACTTACCCTTTTTCTTTTTTTACTTTTCCTCTTCTGTCTCATAGGTTCTCAGTTACCTGTTAATGTTTTCCTCATTAATGTCTTTTTTTTTTTTTTGGTTCTACAAACTTCATTAGTACTGACTCTTAAAGGGTTTTAATTAATGTCTGTTATTTCTAAGTCCATCGAGTCTCTGTATTTATGAGTTGTCTATGCATAAATAAAGACAGAGTCATCATTTCTAAGGTGGGTTACTTCCTTCACCCCAAGTTAGGGACCCAACCCTTCTAGGAGACCCGTTCCTTTACTGTTGGACGAGGTCATAAGAACGGACCCTTTAGGGTACCTGTCTTGTCGGAACATCATGCATCAGGTACCCCAGTGTTTTCACAAGCTGTACTGAATCCTGATTTGTCGTTGTTGTTGTGTGTAGGTCCGTATAGTATAACTTTGACGTATTTAAATTCTTGTTTCTTTCTTGGAACTTTCTTCGATAACCAGTCACCTTTTGTGGAATCGATATCTCTTCGTTTCTATTCTTAATGTGATATGGAGAGGAATCTTTCGTACGTTAGTCCTTCTTGTCTCACTTTATAATTTCAACTTTCTTTTTTCTTATGGTTAAATCTTAGGATACTTATCATTTTGACAGGAAGTTTTCACCATCGATTCATTTGTGAAAGAGTCCGTTTCTTTTTAACTCCCTTAAACAACGGTCATCTGAATGGAATATTCTTCACAATTTACACATCCTTTCTTCCTTTTATATACAGTCTTTAAGGTAAATAACTTACTTTCCTTATCGTAAGTTCTTCTCTATTACCTTTTTTCTCTATTATTTCCATTTTATTTAGTATAAAAGAATAAGAACAAAATTGTTTATTGATAAGTTTTATTATTATCATAGTTGGTACATAAGTCATTAATATCGAATACCTATTCTCGGAACTTACTGTCGTCCTTTCTTGACCTTTATTCACTGTCCTCCCTCCTCAACCTTTATAACACGATATTCTATTAACGTGATGGGTCCTTCATCGATCACACAATAGACTTTCTAGACCTAAAGAACATTTAAAAAAAAATATCTGAGTTCCCTTTGACGATTTTCTTAAATTTCTTCATATTAACTATACGATTCTTTCCTTTTTTTTATCTTAGTGTTAATTTTGATCTTTTCCGTCTCAATTTTTGTTTTTTATTCTTGTTATTCTCGTTATTTATCTTTTCTCAGTGTTCATACTATTTGTAATTAGGTTGATATAGTTATTAGTGAAATTTACAATTACAAGACTTAAATAGTTAATTTTCTCTCTCTGACAGTCACAAGTAATTTTTTTTTTTTCTCTGGGTTTATATAAAACAAACTTTCTTTGGGTGAAATTTATCTTTCTGTGTTTAATTTTCACTACCTCTTCATATACGGAACTATTGTGTACTTTTCTACGAGTTGTAGTGAGTAATAATCTCTTTACGTTTAGTTTTGGTGTTACTCCATGGTGAAGTGTGGTCAGTCTTACCGACACTAGGTTTTTAGACGTTCGTTATTTACGACCTCTCCCACACCTCTTTTCCCTTGGGAGGATGTGACAACCACCCTTACGTTTGATCATGTCGGTGATACCTCTTGTCACACCTCTAAGGAATTTTTTAACGTTTATCTTGATGGAATACTGGGTCGTTAGGGTGACGACCCGTATGTGTGACTCCTTTGGTCTTAACTTTCTCTGTGTACATGGGGTTACAAGTAGCGTCGTGACAAATATTATCGATCCTGTACCTTTGTTGGATCTACAGGTAGTCGTCTACTTACCTATTCTTTCGACACCATGTATATGTGTTACCTCATAATGAGTCGGCAATTTTTCTTAAGTAAACTTAGTCAAGACTACTCTACCTACTTTGACCTCGGCTAATATGTCTCACTTCATTCGGTCTTTCTTTTTGTGGTTATGTCATATGATTGTGTATATATACCTTAAATCCTTCTACCGTTACTGCTGGGACATACGTTCTGTCCTTTTTTCTGTGTCTACACATATTGCCTGAAAACCTGAGTCTCCCTCTCCCTCTCCCACCCTACTAAACCCTCTTACCGTAAGATTGTACATATGATAGTACATTCTTAACTTAGCGGTCAGATACAGACTGCGTCCTATGTCGTACGAACCCCGACCACGTACCCCTACTGGGTCTCTCTACAATACCCCTCCCTCCACCCTCCCCCCAAGTACAAACCCTTGCGTACATTCTTAATTTCTAAAATTTTAAATTTTTTATTTATTTATTTATTTTAAAATTTTTTATTATTCTTTTTTTATTTTTTTTTCTTTCAACCTCATTGATATAATTAAAATCCGTTTCGACGGTAATTTCTTTCCTTTTAATAGTCTATATTTCTGTCCGTAATGTAGTGTTATTTCTCCAGTTTCATAGTTCACTTTCACTTTCAGTGAGTCAGCACAGACTGAGAGATACTAGAGTACCTGACATATCAGGTACCTTTAGAGGTCCGGTCTTATGACCTCTCCCATCAGAAAGGGAAGAGGTCCCCTAGAAGGGTTAGGTCCCTAACTTGCGTCCACAGGGTGTAACGTCCGTCTAAGAAACTAAGAGATGGTGGACTCTGTGGTCCCTTGGGGTTCTTATGACCTCTTTTATTGGATAAGGAAGAGGTCGCCTAGAAAGACTGAGTCCTTAACTTGGTCCCAGCGGACGTAACGTCCGTCTAAGAAATGGTCGACCCGGTGTTCCCTTCGGGGTTTTGTAGTTTCTGTATTATTATGAAGTACACATACACGGATTGTTGTTTCGTAGTTTTATGCACTCTGTCTTAGACTGTCTTGATGTTTCTCTTTGACTATTGGGTGATGATTGTGAAAACCACAAAGATAACCATTGACTATATAGCTTGTCCCTCTTTTAGGTATTTGTGTACCGACTTGACTTATAACTGTCCAGGTTGACAGTAGATATGTGATGAAACAGGTTGTCGTACTTTTATATATGAGGAGTGTTCGAGTGTACCTTGTAAGTGGTTCTATAAGCTCAGTATTTTGTGTTGAATTTAAATTTTTTATCTTTAGTGTGTTTTATACGAGAGTCTATTTTTACTTTAATTCGATCTTTAGTTATTACCTTTCTATGACCTTGGAGGGGGGTTTTATTAACCTCCGATTTCGATAAAGATTTATTTAACTTAGTTTCTTCTTTCAGAGTTACTTTTTTAAAATTTATAAAACTGTACAAGTTTATTTTCCATTAAATAGTTTTAAACGCCCGACGTTAGTTTTGTCTCGGAGCTTTTTTAATATCTTAACTTACAATAAAATCTTCTTTCTAGATTTTAGTTGTTAAATTCGAAAATGGAATCCTTTGATGTCTTTTCTCGTTTAATTAAAGTTTCATTTACTATTAATCTCGTTTGGTTACTTTAATTTTTGTCCTTTCGTTATTTAAATTATTTTGGATTTCGAACAAGAACATTTTTTCTAGTTAGTTTAACCACGTGGAGGTCGGTCCGATTGACTTTTTTTTCTCTCTCGGATCTGTATTTAATGATTATAATTTTTACTTTATAATTTTATTATAATTTTTACTTTGTCCTTTGTAGAGATGACTAGAGTATCTGTAACTTTCCTATTATTTCCTCATAATACTTGTTGATATACGGATGTTTTAACTCTTGAAAAAAAAAGAATTTTATAAAAAGTGGTTAAGACGTAGAAATCTCGTTGTCATCGTTACCGAAAGTAATTCAATCAAGTCATCCTCTTAGTTTCTTTAATACGGTCCCATATTTATATACACCCGAAGGGACCAGCAAGTGGACCATTTCTTAGTCGGACGTTACGTCCTCTGGGGTCAAACTAAGGACCCGACCCTTCTAGGGGACTTCCTCCCGTACCGTTGGGTGAGGTCATAAGAACAGGTCTCTTAGGGATCCCTGTCTCCATGGACCTCCCGCTGTTAGGCACCCCAGTGTTTCTCAGCCCGTACTGAATCAGCCTCACTGATTCGTGTCGTGTGTATTCATATACACTAACATACTCAACGAGTCTTTAATTAAGACTCGTCTTGTTATTCACGTATCACTTCAAAAGAAAGCTATCAGTATTTAAACTCCGTAAAAACAATTCATACTTATATCAGTAAAGTAAACGTCTGATTTCTGTATGGAAATACGAAACCAAGACACTCTCTTTGTTTGAATTCAAGTAGAGTCACACCTTTACCCGAAGACAAACTCCTGATCCAACTTCCTTGTGACTTTTTCTATCGATTCTAAAAAGAATTCTTCGTCAAAATATAGATAATGTCCCGTCTCTCATTTTAAGAGTTATAAAATATTCACTCAAACTGAGTTAAAATCTGTCTTTTGAAAATCTTTACTTCAGACTTGTTGAACATTTTTTCACTTGATATAAAAGTTACATCATTTTTTCAGTAGAGTCAGTTACGGGTAATTTTAAAAATCGAGTTACTATATCGAAAGACTGAATATTGGGTTCTACTTGATACTTTACGTATGGATCAATTATATTACTCGAACAAGAGTTTCACCTCAATAATTTATGTTCGGCTAATTACCAATTTCGTATATTTGAACGTAAATGAGGAAAACTAACTTTAATACTAAGACATCATCTAAAAAGGGGAAAGAAAAATTTTTAAAAAAGTAACACCATTTTAGAGAAAACAAAACATCATTAGTTGATTTACCCTTCTTAATATAACTTAACTGAAACTCATTTTATCGAAAAGTATGACAAGTACCCCAAGAGTTCCGTTCTTGTGACTTCACCAAGAAGTCCCCTGGTACGAAACAGTCTTGAGAGATAGAACCCACCGGGATGTACCATACCGAGTATCAAAGTAACTCAGTCTGTTCCGACGTAGGGACACTAGTCAAGTAAATCAAAAGTCACTAACACCAAAGGTAAGACAAACGGGAGACTACTTTCTCCTCTCACTTTTTCAACCGAATTTTAAGTTATAACTTTTTGGATTCTAGTATCGTAGGTCAGGGTTGTCAAGTACCGTCTATCTACCCCTTTGTTACCTTTGTCACTGTCTGAAATAAAAGAACCCGAAGTTTTAGTGACGTCTACCACTGAATTCGGTACTTTAAATTTTTTACGAACGAGGAACCTTCTTTTCGAGACTGGTGGATCTCTTGTATAATTTTTCGTCTCTGTAATGGAACTACTGTTTCCGGGTAGATCAGTTTCGATACCAAAAAGGTCATCAGTACGTACCTACACTCTCAACCTAGTATTTCTTTCGACTCGTGACTTCTTGACTACGAAAACTTGACACCATAATCTATTGTAAGAACTCTCAGGGAACCTGACGTTCCTCTAGTTTGGTCAGTTAGGATGTCCTGTAGTCAGGACTTATAAGTAACCTTCCTGACTACGACGTTGAGGTTATGCAACCGGTGGACTACACTTCTTGACGGAGTAATCTTTTCTGGTACTACGACCCTTTCTAACGTCCGTCCTCCTCTTCCCCTCCTGTCGTCTATTCTAACGACCTACCGTATTGACGGGACTACCTACACTCAGACTCGTTCAAGGTCCTCGACCACTACCTGTCCCTCTAGACCGTGCGACGTCAGGTACCCCAGCGTCTCAGCCTGTGTTGACTCACTGACTTTACTTGACTTGTTTTGACTTTTCTTGAGAACGTTAGTCTGATCCAAGATTGGGTTCTATATTATTAGGTGAGTCGGAGAAACTCGACATTTACTATGGGTGAAGTATCTTAAAGGTTTTTTTTATTGTAGTGTTATTTTAACGAGTTACGTCAAGAACTAGGTTTATTTACGATGAACATATTTCTGTGAGAATTTTAATATACATATCATCTTAAAAATAGAACGAGAAAAGATAACTCTCAAAGTCAAAAGTTAGAGCATCTTATAGTAGTTTACTGTTTGGATTTTAAATTTTTATATTAGTTTAAGAATAAAGTCTTCTTATAGTTTCTTAGACTTAGAATTTCTGAAAACTCCATATTTTCGACGTACTCGTAATCGTCTATCATCACATAACTCGTAAGTAAAGAATATGGTATAGGTTTAAGAGAAGTATTTAAGTTTTCGATTTCCCTTTATTGGTTTTACTCTAAAAAAAGGGTCTTTCATTACCACTATTTATACAGGAACTAGATATTATTTTAGACTTACTAGAAGTCTGAAATACCTTCAGGTATACAAGTTACGTAGTGATTTCTTTGACTTTAGTTTAACTCTAAGTTAAAACTTATTCGATTACACGTATTTTAAACTTCACATTTTCAACGGGAAAAGTTCTTTCATAAGACTTATGTCTGTATACTGACTTTTTTTATTAAATTAACTAGTATTATGATTCTCAGTACCAGTGGATAAGAAGTTTTGTCAAAAAAAAAAAAATACTAACACCTACTGTTTCAATAAGAAGAATATATCCTTTTCGAACTACTGGTAGAATTAAACCCGGTTGTAATAATAAAACTTCTTGACTTGTTAACCGTTTTGACTTTATTTAAACGAAAGAAAATTTTAAAAAAAGACTTCATTAATGTTTTATAATTGAAATAACTGATATATATTATAACCGGCATCTTTTACCAGAAGAATAGTGAAAGGTATTACACATGAACCTTGTTTACAAAGTATTATCCATGAGTTACTTATAAACAAATTTTGGATTTTAAAATTTTATAAAACTTTGTTTCGATGGAAACTTTCAGTAAAAGTAAGACTCATTAATAAACTCTTGGTGTATACATAAGAATTTCAAGTAACGGTTCAAATACATCGAGGAATTTGTGTTTATTTTAACATTATATACACTCCGATTGACGGAAACGATTACTGACATTACCCATTTAAGAAGGATGAGAATATTAGTTGGAAGTTTAAGTTAAGTTGTTTGTAAACAAATCGGGGACGAGCAACGGTTATGGACGGGTTTAACTAACTACTCCTTTTAGACTCATTCTGTACAACAGGTAGAAGTCTTTCATCTATATACACACCATTTGTTGATAGGCCTAAAATAAAAACTTTGACCACTTGTCTTTGACACTCCACGGATCTTTTCACTCTACTCCTCTCATTCTGTCTATAGGTGTATGAGATTATACGATTCAGTTCATAAGACAGTCTATGTTTTAAATGGTACCTCTAACTTTCTTCCCTCTTCTTCAGTTATACCTCAGGTGACACGTGTACACGAGTCAGCACAGACTGAGACACTGGGGTGTCTGACATTGGGTGGTCTGAGGAGACAGGTACCTTAAAAGGTCTGTTCTTATGACCTCACCCAACGGTAAAGGATGACGTCCTATAGAAGGGTTGGGTCTTTAGTTTGGACACTGAGGACGCAGACGTCTACTAAATAAATGGTGACGCGGGGGATCTTTCGGGTTATTACATATCGTTTCCAGGTAAGTGTATCCCTCTTAACTAAGGGAGAGTTCTACTCATTTTCACCTTGTAAGGTCAAATAGACTTCATGTACACCGTAAGTTGACAAGTGAATCATAATAATCTTCGACAACAAAATAACATAAGTAAAAAGTATTCGATATTCCAAAAATTCTAGGATCTGACGGTACTCTAAACTTAAATATAAATAAAAAATATAATTAATATATTTTAAGTAATTAATATTCACTTAATATATATACACATACATATATATATAAATAGATATTTTCGTACATATTAAAATTTAAAGTCTCAACCACGATAATATGTTCCTTTATTCGTACCGAATACAATCATTTAGTATAGAGTGTTATATTAAAAACCTAAAGATAACTTCACAAGACTACGCATTCGAATCTTAGGACGTTAGAATAAAAATCCCAATCCTATAACAAAAGGTTAATTAATTTTAACCTAAACTTAAAATTTTAAGTTTAGACAAGAAGTCTGAAATATATGATTTGGATTCCTTCCTAAAATTGTAACACTTCCTATATTTCCATTACACCTTTCACCCGTTTGACGGACCGATCTCAGATTTTAATACCGAGGTGGTGATTACTCGGTACTCTTAAACCCTTTCAGTGTATCAAAGAGAATCAATGTCAAGAAGTAGACTTTTGATACTATTATTATGGACAGAGGGGATAGGGTGTCCCTCTCATTAACACTTTTTCGAAGTCAAGTCAAGTCAGCGAGTCAGCACAGGCTGAGAAACGCTGGGGTACTTAGCGTCGTGTGGTCCGGAGGGACAGGTCGTGGTTGAGGGCCACAAGTGAGTCTGAGTGCAGGTAGCTCAGTCACTACGGTAGGTCGGTAGAGTAGGAGACAGCAGGGGAAGAGGAGGACGGGGGTTAGGGAGGGTCGTAGTGTCAGAAAAGGTTACTCAGTTGAGAAGCGTACTCCACCGGTTTCATAACATCAAAGTCGAAATCGTAGTAAGGAAGGTTTCTTTAGGGTCCCGACTAGAGGAAGTCTTACCTGACCAACCTAGAGGAACGTCAGGTTCCCTGAGATTCCCAAGATTTTTATATTCCATAATACATTTGGACTTGTTGTTATTTTAAATATTGTTATAAACGCTTCTTGATCATTAAAAGTTTTATATAAGAATTTTAGGATCAACCGATCATCTTTTGTACGAATATCTACTGAGTCCTCATACCTTTTCGGACTGAGTCACTTTTCCGGAACGAAAGTGTCAGTCTTCTGTCCCACCGAGGGACCGAGTAAGTGAAAAATTGAAGTAATAAAGTCGGTTCAGAAAATTCGAATTACTTAGGGAAGTCAAAAGAGTCTACACTTCGACCCGAACTTCTGACCCGGGTAGGTAGACTCTTTCAACTACACTACTACTGTCACTTAATTCTACTACACACAATTTCATGAGGTAGTTGAGACTTTGTTTTTGTCTGAAATAAAAAGAGTAGAATTGAAAGTTTTGTTTAGATCGACGTATCATAGAATTGAGCTCCGTCCTTGATGTCTCTACTCTCGTCAGGTCTTTTCGACCCTACTCCATCAATCATCTAGGATCCGGGCTGAGTTTAGACGGTTTAAAATCCGAGTTTCGGCCCCTACGAGGTCTCTTCGACCTGGTGTCCGCGACGCACAGTACTTCAACAGGTTGATAAGGTCAATAAGTTACGTACGACTGACGACGGGTGTGATTCGATACTCTAAGTCTTTTTTCATACGTGGTTTCTCATTACTATCCGTTAACGATGAGAGTTTCGTGAATGTTCAGGACCGTCTCTTTATTATTTATTTGTATTTCGACACTATTTTCTATTTAAGAAATTTAGTGAATAGTCCTCAGTGTTTCTTATATTTAATTAACCGTTTACTATAATTATTCCGACTGAGTTTTGCTCCGAAAAAAGGGGGGTTTAATACTCGTTTGACTGGACTCATATAGACAGATATTTCGACCTCTAGGTTCAACCCCTTCCACTCCAAATTTTACGTCCCTACCAACTCCTACTCCCATCACCACTATTAGTTCGTTTTTGAAAGATCATCAGTTTTGCCCTAACCTAGTTTCGTACTTGTTTCGTGTAAACCTTTTCTCCTCTCTTCGTCTTGTGACTCTTGGTTCCGTAATCATCTTCTGACAAATATCGTTACGTATAAACTGTACATCTTCTCTTCCTACTTCTTTGAATTTAGAATGGTAGAACTGAAAGTGACGGAAAATGACTCGTATGTACGGATTTAGTATTTTGATCTTCAAAAGATGTGTACTCCAATGCTAGCTAAAGACCCAGTATTGAGTAAAAGTCTAGAATTTTAGTAAAGTCACCCGACGTTGACTTTATAAGTTCTTTTTCAACATATAAGTTTTTATCTTAATTTATTTTGTTTTTTATAGTCTTATGTAAAACATTCCCATTGAGTTCGTTAAAATAACGACCATTTATATATACAATACCCATAGACCCTAGTACTATATTTTATCTAACAAAAAGACACTTCACATTATTTTTTTTTAAGTTTTCGGTGACTTGACATTCAAGAGATACTTACCTTATTTTTACAACACTTTCCGTTTATCTCGACCCTATATCAAACGACTATATCTAGTGACCGGATCTCTCGTACTACGGGACGGAAAGACATCACTAACGGTCCTTCGGTCTCGTGTTTATGCCTTTCTTTGATTACTACGACTAGATTCCAATCTTCAATCCGGGTCACCTTCGTTTTGGCAATCACTACCATAGGACGACAACAACTCCGGACCAGATTCCACCGTCTTGACTCGAAGATCTGATCATATCCCATCAGTAGATAAAATTTGTTGAGAATTGACAATCTTTAAAAAGGAAACTTGGAGTTAAATGGAAGAAAATTTCAGATGAACATGACAGATATCAAGAGAGAAGACCACGGTGTGATATTTAGATTAGAGAAGACATGTTTTTCCTAAAAATATATAAACTTTTGTCTCGGACAGTAACTCTAGTTAAACACAGATTTACATCCCTGAGTTAGACTTTCGGAGCCTCCGAGTCTATAAGTCTTACCGTCCATGTTCTTCGACCGACTTCAGGATTCGTACCATTCCCCGACCAGATATATCCTGTCTCAGACCACCTAAACTTCTAAGGGTTTCACTTACCTTATACATGTGCCTAGTCATCTCCGGTCTTACATTTTAATTTACGTCTAGTACTTTACTTTGACTTCGGTGTCGGAGTATAGACTTGGGAAGGGAGAGAAACTTCTCCAGGGCCTGCCTCTCTACTGGACCACGAGGTCTCCTGTCTTCACACTGGGAAAATATAGGATTCAGGAGGATCAAGAAGTCGAAAAAGAGTTTAGTATCAAAAAGTCTGGAAGAGTGTAAGAGTCTTGTTGTATCGTGAAATTGAAAAGATTTAGGATAAGAGTTAGAATAAGAAAGATGTCGTTCGTGCAGTCCACAGACAATGACCGACTAAATAATACACACACTTGTACATTTCATAAATAGTCAACTTAAAGTTTAATTCGAGAACTTTTCATAACTCGATACATTCGAAAACAAAAAAATTACTGAATAAGACACAAACCGTAATAACCATCGGGTAGATCGGTATCCCCGAGGAAATGTGTCTAGTCAAATAAATAGATCTCTGTGTCACTGTACTTCTCTACAAAACGATTATGAAAATAATTCGAAAATTGTGATACCTTAAAGAACTATATACACCTTAAATTGACTAACTGAAAAATAAGGTCACCAAAGTCTTGATAATAATTTTTATGAGTTTCAAAATACCTCTAGTGAAAGTTATATATACTAAAGAAAAATAAGTACACATAAGTTATAATCCGTTCGTGTAAGAGTGTGACCATTTAGTCTAGATTTAAGATTTAATTTTATTTATGAAGAGGTGGGAATGTTGATGTTTAATGAGTAATTTACTCCTACTTTCTTGTCAAGTAATTAATGATATTTATACAACTTATTCGATTAGAGTAAAGGTTAATGATTATACAAATTTTCCCAAGGGAAAATAGAATATATAGTAGTATAAGTATGATAGTAAAATGTTCATCTTTGTCAAGAAATCTTTGACTTAAGAAAATTATTAAAAGATTTTAGTAAAACAAACACTTATGACTGTCTTGGACCGGAAATAAAGATCAAACTTTTATTAAAAATAGAAGGAGGCCTAAAATACCCCATAAAGACTTCATAAAAATCTTTCTTATACAGGTATATAGGGGAGTACTAACACACTCGAAACGGACACGAACGAATATGTTTCGGATACTACCCCACTTTTCGGAAAGGGGAGAGAAGAAAAAGATATTTTTCACACAAAACACGGCGACCGTAACAGAACACCAATAAAAAAATTGACTTTTGAGTCATCCATCAACTGGTACATAGCGTAGGGAGGGGTTTATTGGAGACGATAAATATGAAATCTTTACTTAAAAGAGAAGTGACTAGGGAACGAACTAAATATTGACTGTACCAAGAATATAAAAGACGAATATGGGAATAAAGTATAATCCATGTAGAGATAAAATAAAACTGTGTAGAGTCGAAATAAAATAAAACCATGTAGAGTCCAAATAAAAAATGAAATGGAATCTAAAAAAAGAGTAAGTATAAGTTGAAGTTACGAGAGGAGGTTCATAATAATTTTGTATCAGAGTTTGGAACCCCCGTCCCGTATTAAAGAATGAGTCGTGAATTTAAAAAGGATAATTTAAAATTAGATGTTAATGAAATAGGTGACCAATCATTCTTCTATTCTGAAGTCATAAAGTTTTACCCGAATCATGTAACTAAATTTGTACTATCTGAGTTGAATGGAATCGAGTAAACATCAACATTAAATCAGAAATAAATCTAAATTAATGAAAAGGTTTGACATGTCAAAGACAATGTCTGGGGGTGTCACGGGGTAGGAGTAGTAATTCTTAAAGGTTATAAGGGACTTAAAGAGAGTTGACAGTCATGGATGGAGAGTTGGACTTAATGAAGACAAAGAGATGGACTTTGTTGTCTTCGGGTTAGCATGTATATTTTTTCTGACACAATTGTGACTGGGTAGGGGTCCTTAGGGTTTGTTTACTGAGAGGACTCATATTTATAGGGTCAGGGAAAGAGATGTATGTCCTCTTAAAGGTCCGTACGCAAAGTAGAGAAAGAGTCATGTCCACAGGGGACGGAAAACTTTCAAATGTAACGTAGTGAAACGAAAAGACTTAGTGAATATAACTATAGACAAAACACTATTGACTTTCTTTAGGTTTCTACATAAAACAAAGACAATTTTTTTTTTATACGTTTCCCTTTTATCACAAAGTCTAGTCTAGTCTAGTCAACGAGTCAACACAGACAAACGCTGGGGTACTTAGCGTCGTACGGTCCGGAGGGACAGGTAATGGTAGAAGTTCTGAAGTTAGTTTGAGTGCAGGTAGCTCAGCCACTACAGTAAATCTGTAGAGTAGGAGATAAAAGGGGATGAGGAGGACGGGGGCTAGGGAGAGTCGTAGTCTCAGAAAAGGTTAATCAGTCGAGAAACGTACTCCACCGGTTTCATAACCTCAAAGTCGAAATTGTAGTAAGGAAGGTTTTTTTAGGGTCCCGACTAGAGGAAGTCTTACCTGACCAACCTAGAGGAACGCCAGGTTCCCTGAGAACTCAGAAGAGGTTGTAGTGTCAAGTTTTCGTAGTCAAAAAGTCGTGAGTAGAAAGAAGTGGTAGGTTGAGAGCGTAGGTATGTACTGGTCTCCTTGTTGGTATCAGAACTGAT
Organism: Capra ibex; assembly: GCA_006410555.1. Lineage (NCBI taxonomy): Eukaryota > Metazoa > Chordata > Mammalia > Artiodactyla > Bovidae > Capra > Capra ibex. The sequence goes on along the minus strand of SJYO01052474.1, from coordinate 38,737,172 downwards.
CTACCTGGAAACAACCGTTTCATTACAGAGACGAAAAGTTATACGACAGATCCAACGAGTATTGAAAAGAACGTTCCTCATTCGCAGAAAATTAAAGTACCGACGTCAGTGGTAGACGTCACTAAAACCTCGGGGGGTTTGATTTCAGGCTGTGATAAAGGTGACAAAGGGGTAGATAAAGGGTACTTCACTACCCTGGTCTACGGCACTAGAAGTAAAAGACTTAGAACTCGAAATTCGGTTGAAAAAGTGAGAGAAGAAAGTGAGAGTACTTCTCCCTAAAATCAAGGAGAAGTGAAAGACAGTATTCCCACCACAGTAGACGTATAGACTCCACTGACTATAAAGAGGGCCGTTAGAATTAAGGTCGAACACGAAGAAGGTCGGGTCGCAAAGAGTACTACATGACACGTATCTTCGATTTATTTGTCCCACTGTTATATGTCGGAACTGTATGAGGAAAAGGATAAACCTTGGTCAGACAACAAGATACGGGTGAAGATTGACAACGAAGGACTGAACGTATATCCAAAGAGTTCGCCGTCCAGTCCACAGACCATAAGGGTAGAGAAAGTCTTAAAAGGTTTCAAATAACATTAGGTGTGTCAGTTTCCGAAACCGTATCAGTTATTTCGTCTTTATCTACAAAAAGACCTTGATAGAACGAAGTGATACTTGTTTCGATCACCTCCACTACCTTAAGGTCAACTCGACAAAGTTTAGGACTTTCTACTACGACACTTTCACGACGTGAGTTATATGGTCGTTTAAACCTTTTGAGTCGTCACCGGTATCCTGACCTTTTCCAGTCAAAAGTAAGGTAAAGGTTTCTTTCCGTTACGTTTTCTTACGAGTTTGATGACATGTTAACGTGATTAGAGTGTACGATCATTTCATTACGAGTTTTAAGAGGTTCGGTCTGAAACTGACACACCTAGTGTTGTTTGATACCTTTTAAGACTTTCTCTACCCTTATGGTCTGGTGGATTGGACGGAGAACTCTTTAGACATACGTCTAGTCCTTCGTTGTCAATCTTGACCTGTACCTTGTTGTCTGACCAAGGTTTATCCTTTTCCTCCTGCAGTCCGACATATAACAGTGGGACGAATAAATTGAAGATACGTCTCATGTAGTACTCTTTGCGACCTGACCTTCTTTGTGTTCGACCTTAGTTCTAACGGCCCTCTTTATAGTTAGTGGAGTCTATACGTCTACTGTGGTGGGAATACCGTCTTTCACTTCTCCTCGATTTTTCGGAGGACTACTTTCACTTTCTCCTCTCACTTTTTCACCCGAATTTCGAGTTCTAAGTCTTTTACTTCTAGTGCCGTAGACCAGGGTAGTGAAGTACCCTTTATCTACCCCTTTGTCACGTTTGTCACAGTCTGAAATAAAACCCCCCGAGGTTTTAGTGACGTCTACCACTGACGTCGGTACTTTAATTTTCTGCGAATAAGGAACCTTCTTTTCAATACTGGTTGGATCTATCATATAAGTTTTCGTCTCTATAATGAAACGGCTGATTCCAGGCAGATCAGTTCCGACACCAAAAAGGACACCAGTACATACCTACACTCTCAACCTGACACTTCTTCCGACTCGTGGCTTCTTAACTACGAAACTTGACACCACAACCTCTTCTGAGGACTCTCAGGGAACCTGACGTTCCTCTAGGTTGATCAGGTAAGACTTCCTCTAGTTGGGACCCTAAAGAAACCTTCCTTACTACGATATCCACTTCGAGGTCATTAAACCTGTGGAGTACGCTTCTCTACTGAGTAACCTTTTCTGAGACTTCGACCCTTCCTAACCCCCGTCCTCCTCTTCCCCTGTTCGGTCCTACTCTACCGACCTACCGTAGTACCTGAGTTACCTGTACTCAGACTCACTTGAGGCCCTCAACTACTACCTGTCCCTCCGGACCGCACGACGCTAAGTACCCCAGTGTTTTTCAGTCTGTACTGACTCGCTGACTTGACTAGAACGAAAAAGGTACTAGGTCGCCTACAACGTTAAACTAGAGACCAAGGAGACGGAGAAGATTTTGGTCGAACTTGTAGACCTTCAAGTGCCAAGTGCATAACGACTTCGGTCACAAATCGTAAAAAATTAAGTGACACTCGTGAATACCTCTGGGACACGTGGGGTTCGTAGGCTTACCGCGGTGGTCCGAACAAGGAACCCTTGACGTGAGTCGTAATTCGGACGTGCGGAAACTTGAGACGGACACCCACAGATACGAAATAGAATAAGAATATAGGTAACCCGAAGAGACTACCGAGTCAACCATTTCTTAGACGGATATTTGATGGAACCCAGTCCTTCTAAGGTACCTCTTCCCTTACCTATTAGTGAGGTCATAAGATAGGACTTCTTAAGGTACCTGTTTCTACGGACCGCTCGATGTATGTCAGGTACCGTAGAATTTCTCAGTCTGAGCTGACTTACTGATTGTGAAAGTGAAAAAGGTAATCGTTCCACACAGGGTTCTAGTGCGAAATTTGGCAAAATTACATGTTCTCAAAAGTATCCTTACCAGATCAAAGTCTATGTCCCCTTTGGACATGAAAGAGACATTACTTCGAAGTCGACGAGTGATCTAGTTGTCGATTTATCGCAGTCAGTCAGTCAGTCAAGTCAACGAGTCAACACAGGCTGAGAAACGGTGGGGTACTTGACGTCGTGCGGTCCGGAGGGACAGGTAATGGCTGAGGGCGACAAATGGGTTTGAGTGCAGGTAACCCAGCCACTACGGTAGGTTTGTAGAGTAGGAGACAGGAAGGGAAGAGGAGGACGGGAGTTAGAAAGGGTCGTAGTCCCAGAAAAGTTTACTCAGTCAAGAAGTGTAGTCCATCGGTTTCATAACCTCGAAGTCGAAGTCGTAGTCAGGAAGGTTACTTATAAGTCCTGACTAAAGGAATCCGACCAAACTAGAACGTCAGGTTCCTTGAGAGTTCTCAGAAGAGGTTGTGGTGGCAAGTTTTCGTAGTCAAGAAGCCGTGAGTCGAAAGAAATATCAGGTTGAGAGTGTAGGTATACACTGTGGACCTTTTGGTATCGGAACTGATCCACCTGTATGGGAAATAAATAACCAAAAGAAGAGAGAGTTGGTGATATGAATAAGGGACGGTCAAAAGGACCGAGAGGATTTACGTGACGAACGGGAGATTAGGAACAGAGCTGTAGAGGAAGTCGTAAAAGAACGTCAGTACAAAGGGAGTAGACTTTCCTCATTTAATCCCCTCTTCATAACATGTCTCGGATTGAATTATCATGTAAGAGATTTTGGTAACGTAGATCAATTTTATTCAAAATATTAGAGAACGACGATTCATAAGAGAGGATCTATACTGACTATACTGAGACCAAGAAGACACAGAGTTATCCTACTCACTAAAGTGTAACCCACCTATCCTGGTAGGGTCACCAGTGGTCACACTGTTTTGAGTACCAACGGATACTCTTCGAACGTGTGACAGTAGTTACAGAAACTAATGTAGTTGTCATTATGTTACAGTACACCACTCTTATCAGAAAAAGAACGTTAAGACAGGCTTAGTGATGTTTGTGATTTCTCTTTCTTCAAGGTTACTTTCCGATACCTTCTCGGATAGAAAAATTAAAAGAAAAAATTAGGGGTATTTTCTTGTTATATGATACTAGAAAATGTGAAAAGTGGTTGAAGAGAAGTGGTCTGATAAAGGATGTGTATCACATTTTGAGTCAAATATCCAGAATATGTTTGGAACAGGATGAGAAAGTTTAGAAAACTCAATGGAAACAAATATTTGACGGTATCGAAGGTTATAAATAAGGAAAGTACCGTATAATAGATGACTTAATGTTTGAAGGACCAATAGGGTAATCGTTACAGGATTTAACCAACCTGATCTAATAAATAATAACGTTTAGGTCGTGGATCTTGTCATAAATCGTACGGGTCTGTGATTTTTCAATCTATTATTTAATATGAATGGTTATCACAATTTTTCTTTACAATAACGATCTAAAACTTTACCAAAATTACTTTAGACATGTCAATGTCTTATAAAAGATAGGATGACGGAGTTTACTCGTGTCAATTATGACCGGAAGAGTAAATAACTGGAATGAAAATACCATAGTACTTTAATTGGTATAGGGAAGTAAAGGTTAAACATTGGTTGTAATTTGAACGACCGTCTATTAGAGACTTATAAAAACCAAAATCTATGTTTCTTCCGTAATTTAGTAGAGAATGTGGTAATTTTTTACATTTTTGTTGAATTTTGTAATCTTAAAATAAATTAAAGACGTATTCACTTTCGTCTCTTTTGATCTACAGTTTTATACATGATAAAGGTTTCGGAGGTACTGTACTTTTAATGTAAATTAATAAAGTAAAGGATATAAATATAATGGTTGAGTTACCTGTACTTAAACTCGTTTGAGACCCTCTATCAATTCCTGTCCCTTCGGACCGTACGACGTCAGGTACCCCAACGTTTCTCTGTACTGAATCGTTTGGCTTTTTCTTAATAAATAGTGAATTTAAAAATAAATGACTAGAAGATTTACGACTTTGTATCTTAAATAGTCAAACTATTTCCCAATTTACTACACGAAATGAACGAATAATTTATTGGTACATAGTCTCGTCACGACATCCTCTTTTTGAATTTATTAGTTTACGGTGACTCGTGTCCCGTCACTGACGAAAACGGAATTCCGTTGTTTAAAGTCAAATTTTACAGTCGAACGTGTTAAACAAAAATTAAAATTTATATACGTAAACACTTCTGTCGACCCAAAATAATTCTTTACGACATGGACGGTGTGACCCTTGTAAAAGAAAATACCGTTTCTTTTGTTTATTTAACCGTCAAAATTATAAACCTTTGTCATACAAACCTTATTCTTCAAATAAAATTAGTAATGATTCTTTATAGATCGTTTGTCTTGTCGCTAGGGAAATGTAAATTACCGATCTATTCGATTCAAACAGTATTTTACAACCGATGTCTCCTTAATTTAAACGGTGTAAAATTTCACTTATGATTAGTTGTACGTTTACTCGTTAAATTGGGAGAAATTTAACCTTTTTTTTTGGGAACCCTGTCAATTAAAGTATCAACAATCGTTGTCGGTTTAGTGACAGTCTACTAAGAAATATAAAGTAATATATTTTTTAATGTCTTCGTGTAATAGTCTGAAGACATAAATCTTGTCTTACTTACTGTCAGACCGTCTTTTACAAAATAATAAACATATGACTACAAATTAAGAAGACCTTCTCACCTTTGTTTTTGTAGGTCTACCTTTGACATCTACACAATTCACCCCTACCATGTTCTCTTTCTCAACAACGTTATTACAAGACGTAGTAAACCACTTGACGAATTCTAGACTCATCTAAGCCCATTGTTGTAATGGATTTCGTGACTTTAAAATGGGTTTACGACAAGATAGGGTCTAGACTTTTCGTCCGGATAAGACACGGAAAGACGAAGAATCAATCCAGAACCCCAAGAACGTCTCTCCTAGTTGTCTCGGGTTTCTCTTTATAAACTTATTTGTTATATTGAGGGACTACCGATTATTTTTTCAGTGGGGTTTGTGTGATTAAACTTCGTGTTTTATCAATACAGACCTCTACGATAACCATAATATATCGATTATTTTCTTATAATACTTTTGAATCTTCGTTACTTATTTAAGAATATTCTTAGGTAAGTTTGACTAAGGTCTTCTTTAACATTTAGACTCACCAAAATAACGGTAGTTCTTTATTTGTTCAGGTAGTCGTCTACTTACTTATTCTTTCGACACCACTTTTACTTTCACTTTTTACTTTCACTTTTCACTTTGACTTCAACGAGTTAACACAGGCTAAGAAACGTATATGTGTTACCTCATAATGAGTCGGTAATTTTTATTATGTAAACTTAGTCAAGATTACTTCAGCTACTTTGACCTCGGATAATATGTCTCACTTCATTCGGTCTTTCTTTTTGTGGTTATGTCATATGATTGCGTATATTTACCTTAAATCTTTCTACCATTACTATTGGGACATACCCTCTGTCGTTTTCTGTGTCTACATATCTTGTCAGAAAACCTGAGACACCCTCTCCCTCTCCCACCCTACTAAACCCTCTTGCCGTAACTTTGTACATATTATAGTATATTCTTTACTTAGCGGTCAGGTCCAAGTTACGTACTATGTCCTACGAGCCCCGACCACGTGACCCTACTGGGTCTCCCTACCATGCCCCTTCCTCCTCCCCCCGCCAAGTCCTACCCCTTGTACACATATGGGCACCACCTAAGTACAACTACATACCGTTTTGGTTATGTTATAACATTTTATTAATCGGAGGTTAATTTTATTTATTTAAAATTTAATTTTTTTTCTTTTTGTAGCAAATCATATTTTTTTCTTTATTTGTTAAAGAAAAATTATAAGAGTAGTACTATTACGATCAGATCCATCAATTTTTTCGTTCGAAAAAATAAGTCTATTAAAGTTAAATGTGGCAAAGAAGATCTGGTATATTTTTTTCTTTCTAACTGTTGTTTCTCATTTCTTATATTTTTCAAATTTTTCTTTAACGTCCGGTTTTACTGAGTATTCGTCTTTGTTTTTATATAATAAACGTGGATTTAGGTGAATACTTTATTTTTATATACTAGATCTGATCTAAAAAGGGTTCTTACGTTTTAGGTAAATGATGATCTTTTACTTAATTTATTAAGTAGAGTAATAAGGATATCATCTACATCCCCCTTTAAAATTGTAAGTTATAACGAAGTCCTATTTTTAAGAATCCGGTGATTTTTATCTTCCTTTGTAACAATCTTACCATTTACTGAGAATAATTTATATATACCTATTATACATGACAGTACAATTACCATGTACAACTTTCGAGGGTCAAGTTTATCCTTATTCTTTGTTTATTTAATAGGATCATAACGTCAAAGATAATTTTTAACATAATTGGGTTCAATTACGTCTGTCTATTTTGTTTTATGTCTCTCTACTTAATCCTTCTATGTTAGGACAGTAATATAGATTATGTATTAACTTGTTTGACTTTTATCTTAAATCAGTCCAATAACAAATTTGTAGTTATAAGTTCTCCTTTGATGTACCAGATGTTGTCATTTTTAGTTAACAACAACAAGTCAACGAGTCAGTACAGACTGAAAAACATTGGGGGTACCTGACGTCGTACGGTCCGAAGGAACAGTAAATGGTAGAGAACCTCGAACGAGTTTAAGTACAGGTAACTCAACCACTACGGTAGGTTGATAGAGTAGGAGACAACAGGGGAAGAGGACGAAAGTTAGAAAGGGTCGTAGTCCCAGAAAAAGTTACTAAACCGAGAAGTATTGTTCACCGGTTTCATAACCTCGAAGTCGATGTCGTAGTCAGGAAGGCTACTTATAAGTCCCAACTAAAGGAAATCCTAACAGACCGAACTAAAGGAACGTCAGGTTCCCTAAGAGTTCTCAGAAGAGGTTCTGAAGAGAAGTTAAGAAGAAAGTTCTTAACTTTCGTAGTAAAGAAGACGTAAGTCTGAAGAAACACTAGGTTGGGAGTGTAGGTGTGTACTGATGACCTTTTTGGTATCAAAACCGATCTGCCTGGGAACAGCCGTTTCATGACAGAGGCGAAAAAATATGCGATAGAACCAAACGGTTTTGAAAAGAAGGTTCCTCGTTCGTAGAAAATTAAAGTACCTACACCAGTGGTAGACGTCACTAAAACCTCGGGTTCTTTTCTTTCAGAGAGTGACAAAAGTAACAAAGGGGTAGATAAACGGTACTTCACTACCCTGGTCTACTGTACTAGAAGTAAAAAACTTACAACTCAAAATACGGTCGAAAAATTCAGAGGAGAAAGTGAAAGTTGTTCTGTGAAAAATCAAGAAGAAGTGAAAGACGGCATTCCCACCACAGTAGACGTATAGATTCCAATAACTATAAAGAGGGTCGTTTGAACTAAGGTCGAACATGAAGTAGGTCAGACTGTAAAGTGTACTACATAAGACTTATATTATATTCGTTCCACTGTTATATGTCGGAACTATATGAGGAAAGGAATAAACCTTGGTCATGTGACAAGGTACAGGTCAAGATTGACTACGAAGAACTCGACGTATGTCTAAAGAGTCCTCCGTGTATTCCACCAGACCATAAGGATAGAGAAATTGTCAAAAGGTCAAACAACACTAGGTGGGTCAGTTTCCGAAACCATAGTAGTTATTTCGTCTTTGTCCCCAGCGTGTCTCAGCCTTTGCTGACTTCGCTGAATCGTAGTCGTCGTCTACAAAAAGAGTCCTCTGTCCATTCCATCAGACCATAAGGGTAGTTAACCTCTTATATTAATATAATTTTCTATGTGTTCATACGGACGAGTCAACACAGGATGAGAAACCCTTGAACGGTCCGGGGAGACAGGTTCCCTAAAAGGTCAATTCTTATGACCTCACTCAACGGTACAGGAGGAGGTCCCCTAGAAGGACTGGGTTCCTAGTTTGAGTACAGAGGACGTAGAGGATGTAACCATCCATCTAAGAAATGATAGTTCGGTGGACCCTCTTTAGGCATATTTTTATATCAGTAACGTTAATATAGTTTTTATATTTTATGGATTTCACCTTTAACACTCTCTAAAATAAAAGAATTCGAGGTCATAGTGACGTCCACCACTGATGTCGGTACTTTAATTTTCTGTGAATGGGGAACCTTCTTTTTAGATCTGTCATATAATTTTTCATCTCTATAGTGTAACGACTGTTTCCAGGTATATCAGTTTCGATACCAAAAAGATAATCAGTACATACCTATACTCTCGACCCGTTATTTCTTCCAACTCACGGTTTCTTAACTACGATAGTCTAACATCACGATCTCATCCGAGAACTTTAGTTGGGACTTATAAGTGACCGTCCTGAGTATGACTTCAAGATTATAGACAGGTAAACTGCCCTTTTTGACTGAGTGACCTTTTCTGAGACTACGACGTTTCTTAACTTCCGTTCTCCTCTTCGTCCGGTGTCTCCTATTTTACCAACCTACCGTAGTGTCTGAGTTACCTGTACTTAAACTCGTTTGAGTCCCTCTATCACTTTCTGTCCCTTCGGACCGTACGACGTCAAGTACGTCAGTGTTTCTCAGTCTGTGTTCATTCGATGACTTGTTGTTATAATTGATTTGATGGTTCTTTATTCGTTCAAGCAACCCTCCTTTTTATGTATACTAAAATAACTTTCTATAATCTTTTTGTGGACTTATTTCCTTTGTTGTACTGGAATTTATATTTAAAACCACAACATATACACTTATGAGACAGTTGAATACTATGAGTTTTTGTTGTTATCGTTGTTGTTGTTAAGTTGTCATAAAAGACGTCTTACACCATTTCGCTAAGATATATTTTCTCACTTACTAATTTTTGTGGGTCCCTTGGTAAATTCTACTTTTCATTCCAAAATAATTTATGACGTCAATGATTCTGTCTTTTTTCGACTACTTCTCTCTCCGTTCATTTGTTTACCTTATTTTATTGTCCGGGTCTTTGGTAGAAAAAGTACTTACGTTTAAACAAAATATAGTCTCACCCATGACGTTTGGGTACCCGTTTTTTTCTCTGATAATTTATTTATTTTAACCCTTTGAATAGTAGATAAAATTATTATTTTACTTTAATCTAAAGACATATCATAAGATATGTTTATTTATAATCTACATAATTTCTAAATATACATATGTGTTAATATACTTTTATAAAATATTAACATTACCTCCCTTAAAACTTTAGTTTAATACCCTTCATATTTCAGATTTCCTTCTTTAACTATTAAAATCGTCATATTCAAATTTTGAACTCAAATAGTTTTCTGTGAAATATCTATACGTTTTATGTTCATTATTAAATTTTCTATAAAGACCATAAATGTTGACCTTCTTTTAGTTATAATTCTTATGTTCGTCATTATTATCCACCAATTATTTTTTACCTACTTTTTGAACCTATCCGTAAAACATGTTCTTCTTTATATTTACCAGGTATTTGAATAAAATGTTTAAGAATTTGAAATCATCAGTAGTCTTTTGAACTGTAATTTTGGAGTGGGTAAGGGTTTTGTATCTGTTGTCTAACGTTATTAAAAAGTTATAAATACGACTCTACTCATATCTACTATCTTTGGTGAAACCACTTAAATTGATTTTTATCAATTCGTACTTATATGAAACACTTGTTCGTTTAGAAAAGGGTACGTATATCTGATTAAGTGTAAAAGAAGTTCTCTATAAAAAGATGATATTTTCCATATAAGAATTGTTCTAATGAACAATACCGTTCTTTAACGTTTGTTGAGTTTGATAGTTTTTATTGACTGTTTTTCATGACTCCTTCTCAATATGGAACTTTACGATATTTCATATCGTTTATTTGTAAAATAGTGATCATATAGGTCTACCTATTTGAAGTTTATGTATTATAACTAGTTTGTTTCAGTTAAGTATCCTATTCCGTGTGCTATATGAAACTAAGTGTATTTAGCCGTTTGGTATACGTCGTTATCGTATAACAGATCCGAATGTACGGAACCACCATTTTAATATTACGTTCAATCCACTTACTAAATATGAGAAGTCTTCTTACCGATGGAGACCCTGCCCCCCACCCCCTGTCCAATCTCCGTGTCACAACCATGTTGTCTCTGTAAATATCACGACCTTCGACTACTATGGAAGAATTCAACCCATCACTAACGTATCCAGGAAAATTTGAAAAAGAGATTCGACGTACAGAAATCAAATGAAAACTTTCACTTTCAGTGAGTCATCACAGGTTGAAAAACGTTGGGGTATATCTCAGGTACCTTAAGAGGTCCAGTCTTATGACCTCATCCATCGGAGAAGGAAGAGGTCCCCTAGAAGGGTTGGGTCCCTAGCTTGGTTACTGAAGGTGTACCGTCCGCCTAAGAAGTGGTGACTCGGTAGATGAAAATTAAATACTGTGTATAATCTTAATGATAAAAATTCATATCATATACGAATACTTTATATTTTACGATAACACCCGGTCTGCAAACTCAATCTGTTCAACGATGAAAAGGATCACACAATCATGAGATGTTTTACCGAATAATTTCTTATTTAAAATTTTATAAAAGAAGAGTAGTCAACACGACTCAAATTAATTTTAACGTGTATTAATGGTCTTGATTCTCCGACCTAAGAGAGGACATCGTCTTCTTTAAAGGGAGTTAATGTGTTGTTGTAATATAGGACTTTAATTAAGGATTTTTCTTTAATAGTTTGTAGGAAGATACTTAGGAAAATTTTAAACGAAACTTTAGTCGTATACTATATATATTTCAAGATATACCAACCAGGATTTGTTTTACGGTATATAGTACCACACCGCCTTTCTTATGACTTTCTTCTTAAAGTCAAGTACAACCAAAACACATAATATTTGGATTAGAGACTTGGGATTAAAGTGGTATATTATAGGTATGAAAACAATACATTTATCAGTGCGTCTTAATTCGATTGTTATTACAGGAAATGAATACTTCGTCTAATGATGAGAAATCGACATTAGTGATAAAAAAAAAAAGGTTACTCTTTGAGATGGACAGAAAGTCCATGTTATATATCTGGAACCATATAGTATTAGTGGGGTGGGTTTACACGGTTGGAACTTACTAGGGAGTAGTTTTCTGTTAAAATAAGGGAAATCGACGAGTCACAGGACAAGAGGGCCAGATTATTCATTAATTATAAATCGGTACAGTCTCTCCATACTCGTTATTACAGTACCATACGAATAACTAAACTAACATATCAACATTATTTTATTAAATCTTTTTTAGTATATCCTACTTAGAAACACTGGGATACTTGATATCTAACGGTCCGAAGAGACAGGTGCCCTAAGAGGTACGTTCTTATGCCCTTACCCAACGGTGCAGGATCCCCTCGAAGAGGTGGATCCCGGGTCCATAGCTTGGACGTAGAGAATGTAGAGGATATAACCGTCAACCCAAGAAATGGTGATCACGGTGGAACCTTCGGGTGTATTTGTCAGTTCTGTTGTGAAAACATTAACCTCTTATTTCATGTCCACATTTATCATCCTTTTAAATATCCATATTACTCGATCCCGAAGAGACCACCGAGTCCGTCATTTCTTAGGTGATCGTTACGTCCTCTGGAACCAAGTTAGGGACGTAGTCCTTCTAGGGGACCTCCTCCCGTACCGTTGGGTGAGATCATAAGAACGGACCTCTTAAGGGTACCTGTCTCCTCGGACCGTTCGATGTCAGGTACCCGACGCTTCTCAGTCTGTCCTGATTCGTTGATTCGTGTAGTGTATTACTCTATCATAGGGTATCGGATCAGTAAACTTAGAAGAAAGGTACACTTAGTGAGAGAGACCCACATAAATACAAAATTACAACTAATAGATCTTTATTATAAAAATATTTTACGTTGAGGTCCTAAATTCTAAGAAAGGGATTAATTAGAATTGAACTTTCTTCTTTCTCCAAAAATCATTTAGAAAATTCCCTATTTTTGTGGAACACTTAATGTCTTCGAGTGTAAGAAGGTAACAGTCGAAACAACTAAGAGGACCTGGGATGTTTTCTTCTATTTTTGTCTCATCTCTATCCCGTAAACGGTAAAACCCAAAAATTTGAAAAATTAGTCAAAACGAGAGTCTCTTCAAGATACAGGAAGAAGTCAATTCTCTCAAAGAGATGGTAGTAATTAAGTTAATCCGGAGGACAGGTTCGAACAATAAAAGTGTGAGATTGTCAATTCGTACTACTAATTCTGACGATACTCCTACTATAGTAGGAGATCGAGAGACAATGATAATTATGTATAAAATTTTTGAGATAAACTTAATGAGAATTGAGAGACCCGTGTCCATTCAATAGGTAACTAATCTAAAGGACAGAAAGAAAGTCATAACAAATTATAAACACTGAGTAGACACGTGAGTAGAGACATCGACTTCACAGGATATTACTGACAGAGGAGAAAAAACAAATCTCTCTACGTATGTCCGACTAAACACCGACAGGAGAAAAATTCACTGACCCTCTCACCGTAGGGAACCGTCAACCAAAAGACTCCGACCAATGAGTTTTTATAACAATCGGTAAACACTAAGTAGACACGGAGGGAAAGAGATTAGAGGAAGTAAATGGTAAAGATGGACCTTTTGAAAAGAAGTGACAACGGTTCCCATTAGATCGACCGACGAAGATACTATGGTATCGATTATTGAGTCGTCGAAGAAAGAGTCCGGGGAGGACAAGCACTTGAAGTGTGGGAGGGTCGTCTGATAGTACTACAACAAAGATATAAAATGGTGATACCAAACGAGACACCGTAAAAGGGAAAAACGAAAGATAAAGAGTCCCTAAGAGATCAAAGACCAAATACGTCTCACCGAAAAAACTCACCACGATACATAAAGAAATAAAACCATATGCTATTTTTAGTATAGGACAGGAGTACAGAATGGTAACATAGACTAAATTCGTTAATAAAAAGATACCACATCCCCTACAAGTTTAACCTAGATCTTACTATTTAGTAAAAATAGAGTTCGTGATATAGGATAGCTGAACATCTCCGACGGATTTCACTCCCAACTCTTCCTCTCTCTCCAGTGGAGGTCTCAGTCTTCTTTCTGACGATGCTAACTACTGTCTGTCTGTTTTACCGTTCCGTCGTAGACCGGGACTTAAATAAAAGGTCCTAATATCTAATATTTTCAGTATCCTGTTCACGCATAAACGTACAAACACTAAATACTATTTAATAATGTCGGTTATTTACCTACTCGGGGTTTTCCTACACAATCCGCCACCCTTGGTTTGGTCTTTCCTAACCTCCGCCCCTTTCCTCTGTGATTCCTCTTTAAGTCTTGAATTAAACACACCTCGGTTTCGAAGACAAATTTATATTCACTACCCTCCTTCAGTCCAACCCGGGATTGACCAATTCTGGTAGGTACGATTCATTTTCTCAACCATAAATTTTAATATACTTTTCTGTCTGACGACAGGAAAGAACATAAGGACTTTAAATGACAAAATAAGGTGAACTTGAAATGTAAAAATTTTTGTTAAAATATCTTAGTAAACTTTCTTACTTTACTATGTCATTATTATAAGATTCTTTTATCTTCATAAAACACTTTTACGTCTACTAAAAAGGTGTAATTAATTCTTGGTTCTCGTTGTCCTTATTCCGTAAAAGACAGACGTCACACTGGACGGTAGACAAACAGGGAACCAGGGACCGTTATCAAGGTCCGTCTCTACTTTTGGTCGGGGACCTCACCTATGTCGGTGTAATTAAACGTAATTCCCGAGTCTCATTCAAGGGTATAACGTCAGGAAAGTCCCGTGCTGAAGACCAGTGAGGTGAAACACTGTCTGTAGAACTGATCACCTTCTTCATTCTTAAAATTACTAAGAAACATCGTTACTCGTGTGCATCAACTACGTTCTTAAGACGATAATGGACATGAATCTAAAAAAGGAGGGTGATGAACAGTCTCCTAAACTCCAAATGTTTAGACAAGAACTTCTACAGTAAGTCCCGAAAGTGACTAGAGTCTTCGTCCCAGTAAAGATAAAGAGAAGACTTGGTGAACAGGTAAACAGAAATTGTTGGGTGGTCTTATCGACGGGAGTGTCGGGACGACAATGATAAAGACTACAATGGTCAGATCGTGGGTCCAACTGAAGAAAGGAGAAATGTATTAGTAAATCCTGTTTTCTTCACAAGAAGTGCTGTTTCCGTTATAAATGCAAAGTCTTAAAACTCACTGGCGTAACGGTGTACAATTACGTATATCATCTATTCTCCCTCGGAGTGTAAAGACTCATCGTAACTGGTATGTATTAATATGGTGTTGTTCTTAATGTCCTCCCGATGTATGGTGACTAAGATAGATCAATGTTTTTACATCTAAATTGGATCTTGTAAGAAAATAAATTATACATTATGTTAAGCTATTAACGTCGGTTTTACTCTTCACGTCAGGTTTATTAGGGTTTCAAGAAAGTGCTTAGTGGAAGGATGTCTACAATAGGATTATAACTAGAGAAAAAATTGAAGTTCCACTCGATTTAACAGTGAGACTCCTTAGTCTGAAACATGAAGAAAACGGCGAAATCGGTGTGTAGGAAAAAGAAATACAAAGGAATAAACTAACGTCTTAATAACATTAACACTATTCATATCAAAGGTAGTCCACAATATTTTTTAAATAAAGAGGAAAAGGTCTTTATTTCTCCACCTTTTTACCAAGGTTTTTGAATACTCGTTACGTCTCTTAAAATGATTTCAACGTATATTATTCAAAACAGTCATAGAACATTTAGTTGACCTTACCCATACACGATGGATCTATTTAACCTTTTTAATGAATGAACCTTCAAAAAAAAAAAGGGGTATTAATTCTTCAACTAATCAACCTGACTAGACGTAAACACGTACCAGTCAGTGAGTCAACATAGGTTGAGAAAAACTGGGGTGCCTGACATCAGACGGTTCGAAGAGACAGGTACCTTAAAAGGTCCCTTCTTATGACCGCACAGAATGGTAAAGGAGGAGGTCCCCTAGGAGAGTTGGACCCCTAGTTTAGGTACAGAAGACGTAAAGTCCGTAACCGTCCGTCTAAGAAATGGTGACGTGGTGGACCCTTCAACCGGTTGACCAATAAAATAGGAAGACTAGAACTAAATTCGGGATAAAATATAGGAACGTAAGGGACGGAACTAAAAAAACTATATCTATGAAACAAAGGAGAATAGCCATGGAGACCTGATACCTTATGGGGATGAAGAAAAGTTTCTATATGAAGGGTGACGACCTTTGATCCAGGGGGAAGAGGAGACACTTGAATTAAGATAGGTAATCATTATAAAGACATATAAACTGTAACCGACTATAACAGTCCTAAGACCACCAACGTTTACTGTTTAGTTTTAAACCCTCTTACCGTTAGATTGTACATATGATCGTACATTCTTAACTTAGCGGTCAGATACAGACTGTGTCCCACGTCGTACGAACCCCGACCACGTACCCCTACTGGGTCTCTCTACAACACCCCTCCCTCCACCCTCCCCCCAAGTACAAACCCTTGCGTACATTCTTAATTTCTAAAATTTTAAATTTTTTAATTTTTTTTTTTTTTTCTTTTACNTTTAGTATTTTTTATTGTTTTATCACACTAATAGATACTTTAAATAACCAAATTTTAAAACTCTTCGGTTTCTTTTTTGATTAAAATCTGTACTGACGTAAGTCCCTGAGTTTACTATTATGGAAAGAAAGTAGATGAGTGAGATTAAGAGAGACATAAAACCAATTTGAACGAAGGTGGTTTATACCAGATCAAGGTGTACCCAGCGAACATCCATGGATCCGTGAAACAAAGAGGTTCGGTCATCGAATTCTTTTCTCTCTTAAAGATTTACAGACTACATAAGAAATCCAACCCCGAAGGGACCACCGAGTTTACCATTTCGTAGAAGGACGTTACGTCCTCTAGGTCAAAGCTAGGGGCCCCGCCCTCCTAACCTCTTTCCTTACCGTTGGATAAGATCATAAGAACGGACCTATTAAGGTACCTGTCTCCTCGGACCTCTCGCTGGCAGGTACCCCAGTGTTTCTTAGTCTGTGCTAACTCACTAATTGTGTGTAAGAATCTAATCTTGATGACGGCCTTAGTTTTTCTTACTTATCACCCCTTCTTCAACAAAAGATTATCTTCCTAAAAAGAATAACCCTCTTCTCTCCTTCCTTATACGTTCGTTGTCTTTAGGAAATTTATACAAACAAAGAGTTGCGAGGAAGTAAAATTGAAGTAAGAAGGAAAAAGACGTTATTGAGAGAGAACAGTATATTCACCACCGTGTAAAGTGGAATGAAAAAGATACGTAGAACGACTCTACCTGTGAAACTGGGTTTTAGATGACTTTCAAAAAGAGGATATAAAATAATTCCTGTAGTAGGAAGGATTTTAATGACGGACAAAGAGAAAAAATGTATTATGGACTAGTGTAGTAGAAACAAGCTCTGACCTAGAATCGGAAATATTATGTAGAGATAGGATATCCTATGAAAGATTGAACATAGAGGAAAACTTAAAGAAAGAAAAGGAGGAGATAGATAAGAAATTTAATTAGAAGGGGACTCAAGACAAAAATAAGGTTGTAGTTACAGGAAAGTATAAACTATATTAAAATTATCGAAAATAAATTTTCGTCTCTGTAATGAAACGGTTGTTTCCAGGTAGATCACTTCCGATACCGAAAAGGTAACCAGTACATACCTACACTCTCAACCTGACACTTCTTTCGACTCGTGACTTCTTAACTACGAAAACTTGACACCACAACCTCTTCTGAGAACTCTCAGGGAACCTGACGTTCCTCTAGGTTGGTCAGACAGGATTTTCTCTAGTCAGGACCCACAAGTAACCTTCCTGACTACGATTTCGACTTTGAGATTATGAAACCGGTGGAGTACGTTTCTCAACTGAGTAACTTTTTCTGTGACTACAACCCTCCCTAACCCCCGTCCTCCTCTTCCCCTACTGTCTCCTACTCTACCGACCTACCGTAGTGGTTGAGTTACCTGTACTCAAACTCATCTGAGGTCCTCAACCACTACCTGTCTCTCCGGACCGTACGACACTAAGTACCCCAGTGTTTCTCAGCCTGTACTGACTCGCTGACTTGACTTGCCTAATAGGGATTTACTGTTATTCGTGTTTAAGTAATAGACGAAGGGTCCTGTAATAGGTTTTCACGTTCGGTCAAAAAGGTTGACGTATAGACACTCATGTTTGTTTTTTGTTAGATATTTTTTCTTTTTTAGTCTGCAAAACATTATTGGAGAGAGAAAGGGAGAAGAAAAAGATGTACTAACTTACTGATGGTTTAAGGATTAATTTCGCGGATTCTTATATTCTTAGTTATAACCGAAGAATGAAAAAGTAGACGTGTACTTTTTACAGTCGTTTAGAATAGACCTTTGATAAAGGACAAAGGGTATTTGTAACTTCGTTAGAGTAGTTATCTTGAAGGAATTTGATAAATTTATCGAAGGATAACACAGTTGTCAAAGGTTAGAAGGGAGTAAGATCCATCGTCCGTATTACATGGATTTGGTCTACCGACAGGAATTCCTTTGACTCCTAATAATTTTGTAAAGTTAGAAACACAGAGAAACCGACTATCCCATTCCAAGTTTGAGGAATTGTGAATTTAAAAGAAAATAATAAAGTGAAAGAGTCAGGGTGTTAACGGGTAAGGTATAAAGTAGGTGGAATTTTATAAACGGTAAAAGGGTTGTACAATAAAAGGACTTATTGAAGTAAAGAAACGAGTATGACAAGGAAGACAGTCCTTTGGGAACGGGTGACTTGAGTATGAATTTGCTGTATCTTTCCAGGAATCGTGTATCATCTACGAGTTTTTTATACATAACCACATACTTATTTACTTAATATATCATGAATGAATAGAAGTAAAAGTATAAAAGATTCAACCCTATTTTTTCATATTCCAAAAAAAAAGTTTTACCCAATATTAAATAATTGATTATGTATAAAATTAGTCCACTACAACATTATGGATTACACTATTTGAACAGGGAATATGTTCATTTTGTCCTCGGGGGGGTTTTTTTTTAGACACGTGTATAAATGTCGAATTAATTAACCTCTTTACAAGAATTATTAAAATTTAGTTCAATTACTTTCAGTTTCTGTACCAAATTTTATTTCTACGGAAGAGTCTCATAATAGGAAATTATATAAGGTATTTTACTGATGACTCTAAAACAATGACTTGAGCTCAAATCAACGAATGACAAGTCTTCGGTTATTAACTATCCGTTCTCAGGTATCTTTCCTTTTTACTAAATTAGTCTTTTGGTCATTAGAATCGTCATTTACGTGAGTACAGGGTTCCTCTGATTGAGGTTTTTAAAACGAGTCGGTACTACCAAAAATTTCTCTTGTCTCACACATTCTTAGCGACATTTAGTGACTCCGTCCTCAAACCTAGGACCTAGTAAGAGGTAATGTACGTCTTACGGACTGAGAGAGAAATCTACAGGAGAACGACGTACTAGATACCGTACGGCTTAACGATTCCCCCGACAACCGTGGTCTCTTGAGTCCAGTCGGAGAGTCAACACAGGTTGACAAACGTTGGGGTACCTGGCGTCGTACGGTCCGGAGGGACAGGTAGTGATTGAGGGTCTCGAATAAGTTTGAGTGTAGATAGCTCAGTCACTACGATAGGTGGGTGAAATAGGAGACAGTAGGAGAAGAGGAGGACGGAAGTTAGAAAGAGACGTAGTCCCAGAAAAGATCACTCAGTGAAACGTAGTCCATCGGTTTCATAACCTCAAAGTCGAAGTCGTAGTCAGGAAGGTTACTTATAAGTCCTGACTAAAGGAAGTCCTACCTGACCAACCTAAAGAAACGTCAGGTTCCCTGAGAGTTCTCAGAAGAGGTTGTAGTGTCAAGTTTTCGTAGTTAAGGAATCGTGAGTCGAAAGAAATATCAGGTTGAGAGTGTAGGTATGTACCGATGATTTTTTTTTGTATCGGAACTGATCTACCTGTAAACAACCGTTTCATTACAGAGACGAAAGTTATACGACAGATCCGACCAGTATCTAAAAGAAGGTTCCTAGTTCATAGAAAATTAAAGTACCGACGTCAGTGGTAGACGTCACTAAAACCTCGGGGGGGGGGTTTTTTTTTACAGACAGTGACAAAGGTAACAAAGGGGTAGATAAACGGTACTTCACAAACCTGGCCTACGGTACTAGAATCAAACGACTTACAACTCAAAATTCGGTTGAAAAGGTGAGAGGAGAAAGTGAAAGTAGTTCTCCGAGAAATCAAGAAGAAGTGAAAGACGGTATTCACACCACAGTAGACGTATAGACACCAGTAACGATAAACAGGGTCATTAGAACTAAGGTCGAACACGAAGTAAGTGGGACCGTAAACGGTACTACATGAGACATATATTCAATTTGTTGGACCCACTGTTATACGTCAAAACTACATGAGGAAAGGGTTAAACCTTTATCAGACAGTAAGGTGAAGGTCAAGATTGATAACGAAGAACTGGACGTGTATCTAAAGAGTCCTCCGTCCAGTCCACTAGACCATAAGTGTAGAGAAATTCTTAAAAGGTGTCAAACAACACTAGGTATGTTTACGAAACCACATTAGTTATTTCGTCTTCATCCACAAAGAGATCTTGAGAGAACGAAAAAGTTACTAGGTAACATACAACCGTTAAATTAGAGACCAAAGAGACGTAAAAGATTTAGGTCAAAGTAAGAAATGAATTAAGAAATAAGAAAATTGGGTCCTTTTCTTAGTTATCCAATCCGTTCAGTACTACACGTAAGTCCTCTCATATTCAGTCCTCAGTCCAATTTAAGGGATGACTAGAGTAAGTATATTAATCCACAAAATTCCAATCTCCCCTCGTTTTTACCCGTCGTCCTTTCCTCGTTTTCTTCAACGAAAGTAAAACACCGATAGGGAAATAAAAGGACAGTGAAGAATTTTACTAGTAAACTTGAAATAAACATCGTGTAGTTGAGAGACTCTCAGTATCTTCTTTTCTTAATAAAGTAGGAGAGACAAAGAGAGAGAGTCTACATATCCACTTTACAAGAAAAAAAAAAAAAATTCCTTGTTATATATGTGGTGGGTGGAATTCTAGTTCTTTTGATTTGTTCGTAAATTAATTGAGAGAGTCTGTCTTGTAACCTTTTCGGTCGAGGTTAAGACAAATAGATGAGGAACCAAAAACCTGTTTGTAACGTAATTATGACGGAAGTACAGAAGACTGTCACAAACACTTCGTCTCTTTTTGTTTATGATAATTTAGCTAAAAGTCTACGACCACATCGAAGTCCAAATTTTTGATTTTGTCGAGAAAGAAAACTAAGATCTTTTACACAATTGACTAATTTTCTGACAAAGAGTTAAAAATATTGTTGGATTCGTGACAAAGGGATATACACCTTTAAGGTCGGAAAATCAGTGAGTTCGACTTTTGAAACTGAAGAGAAAAAGAGAGAATAACTTATATTTTAGTCCTTTTGTACAACAGTGATGTTTTCCATCGTTGATGAGTGGTGGAAGAACCGATAATTGGAACCGGATTGACATTATCGCAAAGTTGGTCAGGTGGACGAAAACGAGAACGGGTAAGGAGTGAATAACATGAGAGTCTTTTTATCAGGTTAGTAAGAATGGTAACATAGTTTTGGAAGTGGAGAACGTAGACGGAGTTTCATCTTCGGTTTCGACTGCTCCTAAGTGGGGGAGAATGAGTAAATAAGATAAAGTGACGAGAGATTCGTGATCGATCAGACAGGAGTCATGAGGTCGTGAATATCGAAATAGACCGACCCTACAAACAAGGGGTGTTCACTTAAGTCGCTAAATAAAGTCTAGAAACTAAATTAAGGTAGAAAACGTTTTCCCGGAAAAGACTAACAGATGACGTGAACGTTGGGTAGGTAAACGATAAAGTGTAGGGAGTAAAGGATGACACAATAAAAATCTCAAAAGTAGTAGACAATAAGACATGTAAAAAGAATACTTAAATAACAAAACAGAAGGAGGATGTTCTTTCACTCACGGTGTTCCTGTTTCTAATAAAGGATAACACTATGACAAAAGGGTCGTAGATCTTTCAAATGGATATGGTTAATCTGAAAGATTTTCACTGGATAACAGAAACATATTTAACGGGTTTCGCATCAATGTATCCATTGGTCCAAGTTTTTCACAAAAATCTATAAACGTAGAGATAATATATAGTCGACGTACAATAAGGGTTTTCGAGATGACACAAAAATACCCCTTCTAAATGTTTTTATTTATGAATTAAAATTTAAATTTTTTTTTACAAAAAAAACTCTCATGTATCTAACTTTTAAGACTCTATTTGATTTGTATATAAATTTTTCGATAAAATACGTACAAATTCCCATTTTAAAATTTATATAACACTACCAGTTTGATTTTAGTATTTTTAAATTAAGTCATGAATTCTCACACTCCGAGAAACTTTACTAAAAATAATATTAGTATTCTGGAGAAATTGATCTGTGAACTGGTATAAATCTATTAAAAACTTGAATCGAACATAATTGTATAAACCTCTTAACTGGTAAAATTTTGAAAGAAAACATAAAAATGAATTATACTTAGATACCCACAACGTTATGGGGAGTCCCAGAAAAATCGTGTAGTTAGACAACTCGTTATCTCTATCTTAAGAGATTTAGTATCTTCTACACAATTTTTCAAAAAAGGGAAAAGGACTTTTAATAACTTAATAACACACTCAAAATCACATATAAAATAAACTCCCAACACACATATAGGACTTAAACGGACGTACTCGTTATCTTTACATGTCAGTTTATTAAATTCTATTAAACGAACTGACAGTTTAAATCAACTTAAAAAGTCAAATCATGATCAACAAACACACGATATTAAGTATAAAATACGATTTCTAGGTGGTAGTTGTTGTACATTTTCTTAAAAAATTCTACGACTATAAAATTATAGACACTATATTATCGATTAGACTTAAGTTAGTAATCCGAAATATACTTTGAAGTTTTTATAGTACTGGTAGACGTGGAAATTGAAGTACTGACTACGACTCTAAAATCGTCGTATTAACAAAGACCACCTAGATGAGTATATAGGACCACGAGTACCCAAACATAATATCTTATAAAAAAGAAATTTCCTATGAAGAAATTCCAGACGTATGATAATATTAACGATATCTACTATCCGACCGTCCCATAATTTAAACAAAAGATTCAACCTGACGTTTGTAATTAATCATTCATCCAGTCCTTCGTTGTCAATCTTGACCTGTACCTTGTTGTCTGACCAAGGTTTATCCTTTTCCTTATGCAGTTCCGACATATAACAGTGGGCCGAATAAATTGGATATACATCTCATGTAGTACTCTTTACGACCTGACCTTCTTTGTGTTCGACCTTAGTTCTAACGACCCTCTTTACAGTTATTGGAGTCTATACGTCTACTGTGGTGGGAACACCGTCTTTCACTTCTCCTTGATTTTTCGGAGAACTACTTTCACTTTCTCCTCTCACTTTTTCAACCGAATTTCGAGTTGTAAGTCTTTTACTTCTAGTACCGTAGACCAGGGTAGTGAAGTACCCTTTATCTACCCCTTTGTCACCTTTGTCACAGTCTGAAATAAACCCCCCCGAGGTTTTAGTGACGTCTACCACTGACGTCGGTACTTTAATTTTCTGTGAATGAGGAACCTTCTTTTCAACACTGGTTGGATCTATCATATAAGTTTTCGTCTCTGTGATGAAACGGCTGATTCCAGACAGATCAGTTCCGATACCAAAAAAGGACACCAGTACATACCTACACTCACAACCTGACACTTCTTCCGACTTGCGGTTTCTTAACTACGTAAACTTGACACCACAACCTCTTCTGAGAACTCTCAGGGAACCTGAAGTTCCTCTAGGTTGGTCAGGTAAGACTTCCTATAATCGGGACCCTAAAGAAACCTTCCTTACTACGATTTCGACTTTGAGATCATGAAACCGGTGGAGTACGCTTCTCAACTGAGAAACCTTTTCTGAGACTACGACCCTCCCTAACTCCCGTCCTCCTCTTTCCCTGCTGTCTCCTACTTTACCAACCTACCGTAGTGCCTGAGCTACCTGTACTCAGACTCACTTGAGACCCTCTACCATTACCTGTCCCTCCGGACCGCACGACGCTAAGTACCCCAGTGTCTCTCAGTCTGTGCTGACTCACTAACTTGACTTGACTTAGAAATAAACCGAGGGTCCCCTCTTTTTTTGTTCTCGAGATGTAATAGAATACGCCCTCAGAATCTTTGAAGACCTCCTGACCTAAAGATGGTCTTAAGAGAGTTTATAATTCTATTGTAACATTCTCGGATATTGATTACGATTTAAGGTCACCTAGTAGATTCCTTTATCTAGAACGTGATCGTATTTACATAAAGTTCGTCCTATTAAACACTATTAAGTAATGTAATCAAAAAAAAACAAAAAACAAAAAAAAAATTCAATTATGACCACTTCTCGTGTTCAATTATCTTTCTCGATCTTAAAGACCAGGTCTACTACACTGTTCAGATCCAATACTGTGTCAAGAGACGAAGTTTGTGTGCCGTCTCGGTTCATGTCATACTTGTGTCTGTTGTTGTTGTTTACTACATTGACCCGAGGTTTACTTTATTTATAGAGTTGTCTAATGTGTATCTAGTCTTTGTGTTTCGTATTGTCTCAGGACCATCTAAGACCTAGGATTTCGTTTTTTTTGTATAGGGGTTTTAACGGTTCATTTCTCTTTATTTACATTTCACGAGTCTGTCTCAGATTTTGAGACGACCTTTACATCAGAATTTAATCTGAAGGGGTACGACCTTTCTTTCCTCTATGTTGTATATTGAAGTTGTCACCGTTTGGTGGTTGGCACATGACGAAAATTGTTCAACGGTTAGTCCCTTTCATCCTCGGTATCTCAGGGTCCCTATAATCTGTATTGTATTTCCCCGCGTTTCAGGTCAATGTTGTTCCTTTGGACTAATTGCACTCTTGGGACCCTATCCATTGAATTTTTTTACTATTTTCTTTCTCATCCTTTTTTATTTCCTTGGTTGTCTTTATTTTTATTTCTGAAAGGTGAGTCTCACTAGGAGTCTCATTTTACGGTTTTGTTACTTCTTTAGTTTACTGTTCACATCAGTCGACTTATTAACAGGGGGTTTTATAGTCTAAGATTAGGGACGTCAGATGCAAACCATAGAAAATAAGAATTGCCTGGTAACGTCAACACTAATTTAATTCACAGAACTGTACCCCTGAAATAGGAGAGACACACACACACACATACACACACAAAGACACGTACGAGTCAGTACATGTTGAGAAACGTTGAGGTACCTGAAATTGGGTGTCCGAGGAGACAGGTACCTTAAAAGATCCTTTCTTACGATCTCGTCCAACGGTAGAGGATGGGGTCTCCTAGAAGGGTTGGGTCCCTGACTTAAACGTAGAGTATAGAGGACGTAACCATCCGTCTAAGAAATGGTGACGTCGTGCATCTCTCGTTTACGACAGTAGTGAAGTCAAGTCAACGATTCAGCACAGGTTAAGAAACACTGGGGTACCTGACGTCGTACGATTCGAAGGGACAGGGAGTGTTTGTGGGCCTCGGATGAGTTTGAGTACAGGTAACTCAGTCACTATGGTAGGTTGGTAGAGTAGGAGACAGGAGGGGAAGAGGAGGGTGGCAGTTAGACAGGGTCACAGTCCCAGAAAAGGTTACTCAACCAAGAAACGTAGTCCACCGGTTTCATAACCTCAAAGTCAAAGTTGTAGTCAGGAAGGTTAATAAGTCCTGACTAAAGGAAACCCTAATTTACCAACCTAGAGGAACGTCAGGTACCCTGAGAGTTCTTAGAAGAGGTCGTGGTGTCAAGTTTTCGTAGTTAAGAAACCGTGGCTTTTACGTTAGTATACCTAGGAATATTCCTCTCTATCTCTCTTTAAACTGGAGTGTCTCTTTTCGAAGGAGAGGACACAGTAGTGAGAGTAGTGCCTCCGTCTCCGACCTCACTACGTCGGTGTTAGGTCCTTCTAACCACCGATGGTCTTCGACCTGCATTTTTCCTTGTGTAAGAGGGGTTCCGGGTCACCTCTTACGAACCCGGAGAGTCGTGTAACTAAAGTCGGGTCACTTTGACTAATATCTGAAGGCCGACGATCTTCCCCCTCTCTCATGTAAAGAGAACAAAAGTTCGGTGGTTCAAACACCTTCAAATAATGTCGTCGGTATCCTCTGATTATATTATTGGTTATGTCGATTGTTTTGCTTAACCTCGTACTTTAATTTCCCTTGAATAAAGTGACTTTAAAAGATAGGGAAAAGAGGACCAACAACTCTTATTACTGTAACAGTCTAAAGATGTAAAATTCGTCTTCGTTCAGATAAAATATAAAATTAAGGTTATAGAAGTTTTTACAAACATAAAATGTGAGTTTATACTTACGACTAAATTATTTCATATTTTAAATTCTAAGTTTTAGTAAAAGGGAGTCTGGTAATTACTATGACGAGGTAACAACGGATCATTACTTATAACTATTACTATTAACGTCAAAAAGTTCAAGTCACGTTTCTAAAAGTACCGTGAGAAGAGTCAATACTACTAAGAACCGTCCCTCATTAAAAACACAAACGTTCAACGACGACGGACCAGAAACCTACCATCAAGTTGCCTAGAATAAGATAGAGACTATCATTACATCCTCTAGTCCGACACAGTAATACACTCCAAAGACTATTCAAAATAAAACTTCCACTCCCGAAGAACGAAGAGGATTTTCGGTCGTTGACAGACCCGAGCAAAAATATCGAGAGACGAGAGTTACAGACATAGGGTAGGATTTTATCCTCATTTATGGTGACACCAGGTGACAAGTTATGTTCCACGACCCGTCGTATAAATGAGTTTTACGCTAAGAAGTCACTAAGTGAGAAACCTAACGACACTTCGAGAGAATAACTGAGACTGAAACGTACAATGGACCTTTGAAAGAGTGGAACTTCCGACATAAAAAGACGTTTACAAAACACAAGGTTAACGGATGACTTACTAAAGGGAATTAAATAATAGAAAGACTTTACCAGTTTTATTAGTCAGAGTAAAAACAAAATAACAAAAGGTCACAAATTAAAACATAGTATTTCAACATAACAGAGTAAAGTAACCTAAACCCAGTCCTACCTTTTATGTCTAATACAATTTATACGTTTAAACTTAGTAGAGTTCAAGTTTATATAATAAACTAATATTACTACAGATAAGTAAAGGTTCCGTTTGGTAAGTTATAGTGTCATTTGGTTCAGATACGGACTGGTCATTACGACTTCTTCGACTTTAACTTACCAAGATACTTCTGGATGTTCTTGAAGATCTTGATTGTGGTTTTTTTTCTACATGAAAAGTAATATCCCCTGACCTTACGTTTTCATCCCTCACTTCTTTATGGACCTCATTGTCCGTTTAAACCGGAACCTCATGTCTTACTTCGTCCCGTTTCCGATTGTCAAAACGGTTCTTTTACGTGACCAGTATCGTTTGTGGGTGAAGCTTGTTGTGTTCTCTTCTGAGATGTGTACCTGTAGTGGTCTACCGGTTGTGGCTTTAGTCTAACTAATATAAGAAACGTCGGTTTCTACCTCTTCGAGATATGTCAATCGTTTTTGTTCTGGTCCTCGACTGACACCGAGTCTAGTACTTGAGGAATAACGGTTTAAGTCTAAATTGAACTTCTTTCATCCCTTTTAGTGATCTGGTAAGTCCATATTGGATTTAGTTTGGGGAATACTAATATATCACTTTCACTGTTTATCTAAGTTCCCTAATCTAGACTATCTCACGGACTTCTTGATACCTGTCTCCAAGCACTGTAACATGTCCTCCGTCCTTAGTTCTGGTAGGGGTTCTTTTCCTTTACGTTTTTACGTTTTGCCGAATGACTCCTCGGGAATGTTTATCGACACTTATCGTCTCTTCACTTTCCGTTTCCTCTTTTCCTTTCTATATGGGTAAACTTACGTCCAAAGGTTTCTTATCGTTCCGTTCTATTCTTTCGGAAGGAGTCACTAGTCACGTTTCTTTATCTCCTTTTGTTATCTTACCCTTTCAGATCTCTAGAGAAGTTCTTTTAATCTTTATGGTTCCCTCGTAAAGTACGTTTCTACCCGTGTTATTTCCTATCTTTACCATACCTGGATTTTCTTTGTCCTCAGTAATTCTTCTCCACCGTTTTTATGTGTCTTCTTGACATGTTTTTTCTTGAAGTACTGGGTTCATTAGATCTACCACATTAGTGGTAGGATCTCGGTCTATAAGACCTTACGTTTCAGTTCACCCGGAATCCTTCGTAGTGATACTCGTTTCGATTACCTCCATTACCTTAAGGTCAACTCGACAAAGTTTAGGATTTTCTACTACGACACTTTCACGACGTGAGTTACACGGTCGTCTAAACCTTTTGTGTCGTCATCGGTGTCCTGATCTTTTCCAGTCGAAAGTAATGTTAAGGTTTCTTTCCGTTACGGTTACTACGAGTTTGATGGCGTGTTAACGTGAGTAGAGTGTACGATCATTACAAGTTTTAAGAGGTTCGGTCCGAAGTTGTCATGTACTTTATACTTTAAGGTACCAAGTTCGATCTAATTGTTTTCCGTCTCCTTAGTCTCTAGTTTAACGGTTGTAGACAACGTAGTGGTTTTTTTCGTTCCTTAAAGGTCTTTTAGTAGATGAAGACGAAATAACTGATACGGTTTCAGAAACTAATACACCTGGTGTTGCTTGAGACCTTTTAAGACTTTCTCTACCCTTATGGTCTGGTGGACTGAACTGAGAACTCTTTAGACATACGGACAGTCCTTCGTTGACCTGTACCAATCTGGACCTGTACCTTGTTGTCTGACCAAGGTTTATCCTTTTCCTCATGAAGTCCGACATATAATAGTGGGATGAATAAATTGAATATACGTCACATGTATTACTCTTTTCGACCCGACATACTTCGTATTCGACCTTAGTTCTAACGACCCTCTTTATAGTTATTGAAGTCTATACGTCTACTGTGGTGGGAATACCGTCCTCTACTTCTTCTTGATTTCTCGAAGAACTACTATCACTTTCTCCTCTCACTTTTTCAACCGAATTTCGTGTTGTAAGTCCTTTGATTCGAGTACCGTAAACCAGGGTAGTTTATCTACCCCTTTGTCACCATCTGAAATAAAACCCCCCAAGGTTTTGGTGACGTCTACCACTGACGTCGGTACTTTAATTTTCTGCGAACGAGGAACCTTCTTTTCGATACTGATTGGATCTGTCGTAAAATTTTTCGTCTCTGTAATGAAACGGTTGTTTCCAGGCAGATCAGTTCCGATACCAAAAAGGTCATCAGTACATACCTATGCTCTTAACCAGATATTTCTTTCGACTCGTGATTTCTTAACTACGAAAACTTGACCTCACAACCTCTTCTGAGAACTCTCGGGGAACCTGACGTTTCTCTTTGTTGGTCAGGTACCATTTCCTCTAGTCAGGACTTATAAGTAACCTTCCTGCCTACGACTTCGACTATGAGGTTCTGAAACCGGTGGACTACGTTTCTTGACTGAGTAAACTTTTCTGGGACCACGACCCTTTCTAACTTCCACCCTCCTCTCCCCTTCCTGTCTCTTAGTCTACCAACCTATCGTAGTGGTTGAGTTACCTGTACTCAAACTCGTTTGAGGTCCTCGACCATGACCTATCCCTCCGGACCGCACGACGTCAGATACCCCAGCGTTTCTCAACCTGTTCTGACTTGTTGTCTTGACTTGACTATTATTTTTTAACCGAAAAAATCTCATACCGTCTGAGGTACTTTAATAATTTACAAATTTTAACCTGATAAGTTCTATTCTATTTTGAGGCCTAGATAATAATAGTAGGAGTAAATTGATCTAAACGTAGTAAAAAGGGACTGGAAGAATAAAAGTAGTTTAAAAAACATAATACTCCAAAATACTACTCACTATTAGTTCCCGATTTTTTCTTCCATATAAAATTCTATATGAGTGAATACCACAGAAATCGATCCCTTATAAATACACATGTTTTGAGAAAAGTTGAAAAATCTGGGTATGTTGAAAGAGGGATTACTCGACGACCGGACAGATAGGATAGAGGACGGAATTTACGCCCTCGGACTCTAAGGTTACTTTCATAAAATTATAACTAAACAACACATGAGTAATACAACCTTTTAATGAACTCAGTCATACTGATGAACATCAAAAATAACGAGATATAATCGATTTATTGACACTCGTACTTTAACCTCACTAAGTTCACCATATGTCAATTGTATCATTGCACAATTGTAAGAGTACTTTAGATTTAGAAAGTTATGGTAGAATTGACCATATCCATTTTTCACAACACCGACTGTGTCAGTGATAAAGTTTATTACATACGATCCCGATACAAAATTAAGGGAAAGAGATATAAAGGAAAAATTACTGGAATATGATTCAAGTTAATTAACGTGTGTACGATTGGACTTCATTATTTTGATCTTTATCTACGTAAAGAAACATAACTACTTTACGAAAGAGAAATCCCTACCGACCAGTAGGGACCTCCGTTGACCAGAACAATAAATTTATCTTTTCTTAGTGAATGAGAATTTGATGATTCAATATTAGTAGTGGAAACTTTCGATGAAAGGTTTTTATTTAACAGGTAAAGTCATATATGGTGAAGGTCTTTTTATTGGTATTCAAATTCGTGTCAAGTCTCTTCGAACAGACTATAAGACAAGACAGACACTATATATTTAACACTTTATCACAGACTTTCCTCAACACGGGTTTAATTGAGACCACATATTATATATAGGGAATCTTGTGACTGTAAAGTTAAAGTGTAAACAGTGAAAAGAAACCACAACACATACCCATGAAAAATAAAAATATATTAAAATTTAAATACAAAATTTCTATTATATACAAATATATACATATATATTCTTAATATATATAAATATTCTTATCATGTTTCTTGATACTATATAGGTCAAGTGGTCAACAAACATAAAGATAATAAAACAAACAAACAAAAGAAAGAGATCTTTACGTTAACATAAAAAAGGAGATTGGTAAATTCTCATTCAACCTCTGGAATACAGGGATATTCAGCTCACACTTAATAACTTCTCATCCTTGTAACAGAAATCAAGTCAAGTCAAGTCAGTGAGTCAGTACAGACTGAGAAACGCTGGGTCACCTGACGTCATGTGACCCGGAGGGACAGGTAGTGGTTGAGGGTCTCAAATGGGTTTGAGTACAGGTAATTCAGCCATTACGGTAGGTTGGTAGAGTAGGAGACAGGAGGGGAAGAGGAGGACGTGGGTAGGGAGGGTCGTAGTCCCAGAAAAGTTTACTCAGTCAAGAAGTGTAGTCTACCGGTTTCGTAACCTCAAAGTCGAAGTTGTAGTCGGGAAGGTTACTTGTAAATCCTGACTAGAGGAAATCCTATCTGACCAACCTAGAGGAACGTCAGGTTCCCTGAGAGTTCTCAGAAGAGGTTGTGGTGTCAAGATTTCGTAGTCAAGAAAGCACGAGTCGTAAGAAATATCAGGTTGAGAATATAGGTATGTACTGATGACCTTTTTGGTATTGGAGTTGATCTGTCTGGAAACAACCATTTCATTACAGATACAAAAAATTATACGATAGATTCGACCAGTATTGAAAGGAAGGTTCCTCGTTCACAGAAAATTAAAGTACCGACGTTAATGGTAGACGCCACTAAAACCTCGGGGGTTTTTATCAGACAGTGACAAAGGTAACAAAGGGGTAGACAAACGGTACTTCACTACCCTGGCCTACGGTACTAGAATCAAAAGACTTACAGCTCGAAATTCGGTTGAAAAAGTGAGAGGAGAAAGTGAAAGTAGTTCTCCGAAAAATCAAGAAGAAGTGAGAGACGGTATTCCCACCATAGTAGACGTATAGACTCCAATAACTACTAAAAGGGTCCTTGGAACTAAAGTCGGACACGAAGAAGGTCGGGACACAAAGAGTACTACATGAGACGCATATTCAATTTATTCACCCTCCTCTCATATGTCGGAACTACATGAGGAAAAGGATAAACCTTTGTCACACAAGGTACAGGTCAAGATTGACAACGAAGGACTGGACGTATGTCTAAAGAGTTCTTCGTCCAGTCCACCAGACTATAAGGGTAGAGAAAGTCCTAAAAGGTCTCAAACAACAACAGGTGTATCAGTTTCCGAAACTGTATCAGTTATCTTTTCTTCATCTATAAAAAGACCTTGAGAGAACTAAAAAACTACTAGGTCGCCTACAACCGTTAAACCAGAGACCAAGGAGACGAAAAAGATTTTGGTCGAACTTGTAGACGTTCAAGTGCCAAGTGTACAACAACTTCGGACCGAACCTCTTAAAACTCGTAGACTGTATTTGTATTTTGTCAATGGTTATGTCTTTTAATTTCTAACTCTATCGTGACAAAAGATTACGGGTATAAGTTTAAAGTAGTTAACATAATTATTATAGGAAATCTTGACAAAAAAGGACCCTGATCTTAGGTTTGTCCCTACTCTCTAGTGTCAATGGACGTAGAAAAGACCAGGGGAGATTAAACTTTATGACGATTAGACACGAGAAAAACACATATCAAGAAAAGAACCTACCCCTCCATTTTAAAAACATATCATCTGACGTATAGAAATTAAAACTACTTACGGACACTAGTCGTGATGATAGTTATGTATCCTATAGGGGTAGTAGAGTCAAGAGGAATATCCACGTTTGCATCAAAAAATATAGAACACAAGCCGAAGAACTCGAGTCGTATTACTGAAACATTACCCGCGTATAGAAACGTCTCTCGTTAACAAGTATGACACACAATGATAAAAGAATAAACATTTATAAAATACAAATAAATCGTCAAACTTAACCACCCTTTAACAATGAATAAACCTACGATACTATTTGACTGAAATTTATAAAACACGTTCAAGAAAAATTAAATTAAAACACATACTGGACGGAGAACTCTTCAGACATACGTCCAGTCCTTCGTTGTCAATCTTGACCTGTACCTTGTTGTCTGACCAAGGTTTATCCTTTTGGTCATGCAGTTCCGACATATAATAAGTGGGACGAATAAATTGCATATACGTCTCATGTAGTACTCTTTGCGACCTGATCTTCTTTGTGTTCGACCTTAGTTCTAACGACCCTCTTTATAGTTATTGGAGTCTATACGTCTACTGTGGTGGGAATACCGTCTTTCACTTCTCCTTGATTTTTCGGAGAACTACTTTCACTTTCTCCTCTCACTTTTTCACCCGAATTTCGAGTTGTAAGTCTTTTGCTTCTAGTACCGTAGACCAGGGGAGTGAAGTACCCTTTATCTACCCCTTTGTCACCTTTGTCACAGTCTGAAATAAAAACCCCCGAGGTTTTAGTGACGTCTACCACTGACGTCGGTACTTTAATTTTCTGTGATTAAGGAACTTTCTTTTGAATACTGGTTGGATCTCTCGTATAAGTTTTCGTCTCTGTAATGAAACGGTTGTTTCCAGGTAGATCAGTTCCGATACCAAAAAGGTCACCAGTACATACCTACCCTCTCAACCTGACACTTCTTCCGACTCACGGTTTCTTAACTATGCAAACTTGACACCACAACCTCTTCTGAGAACTCTCAGGGAACCTGACGTTCCTCTAGGTTGGTCAGGTAAGACTTCCTCTAGTCGGGACCCTAAAGAAACCTTCCTTACTACGATTTCGACTTTGAGGTCATGAGACCGGTGGAGTACACTTCTCAACTGAGTAACCTTTTCTGAAACTACGACCCTCCCTAACCCCCGTCCTCCCCTTCCCCTTCTGTCTCCTACTCTACCGACCTACCGTAGTACCTGAGCTACCTGCACTCAGACTCACTTGAGGCCCTCAACCACTACCTGTCCCTCCGGACCGTACGACTCTAAGTACCCCAGCGTTTCTCAACCTGTGCTGACTCACTGACTTGACTTGACTTGACTTGACTACAGATAAAGTTTAATAAAACTCATTTATGAATCCTTACTTAACGATATAGTATCCTATTTATGACAAAATGAAAATATTTTTGAACGGATTTGACAAAGACTTCACCAACAAAGTATAACATAAGGATGGTTTGTACATACTCTCAACGGTCAAGATCTTATCCATTTTGATTAGCTACTAATTTTTTTTTTTTTTTTTTTTTTTTGTCAAAAAAATCTCAACCTTATTAAGGTATTGTTAATGAAAACATTGGTCACGGGTAAAAGTGTCTATTGTGGGGACATGGAACTATTCCAATGATCAGTCTAAAGATCTTGAGGAATTATTTGTAAGTCGGGAGGAAAGGTGGAGACAAAAGACTTCGAACTCACTCACTCGCTGCAGTCAGCGAGTCAGCACAGGGTGAGAAACGCTGGGGGGGTACCTGACATCGGATAGTCCGAGGAGGTAGGTACCCTAAAAGGTCCGTTATCACGATCTCACCTAACGGTAAAGGAAGAAGTCCCCTAGAGGACCTGGTTCCATAGCTTGGGACCAGAGGGCGTGACGTCCGTCTGCGAAATGGCAGACTCGGTGGTCCCTTCGGGAAGACTTCGAATACTAGACAGTTAATATGTTAATATGTCTAACGGTTCGAGAAGAGATTCTAGAATTCTCAACAGAAGAAAAGTTGAAAAAGTATTCAAATTGGGCTCCCTGAATCATAAGTCCCTTCTATCGGATAAGTTGGTTGATAAGTACGTAATAACATCCTTAAGACACAATAAGATACAAACTAATAGTTCAATCTGTCGGATATATGTCAATAGACCTTATACAATAAAACGGTGAGTGTTTAAAGGAAACGTTAAATTTTATTAAAAAAAGAATTACAACAATAAAACTTCAACCTTGAAGTAACTACAAAAAGGGTCGAAATAACTGTATATTGACCGTATATTGTACTTTATTAGAATTTCACTTGTTACATTTGAGTTATAGGTATATACAACGTGTCACAAATGGTGTTATTCCAATCAATGTAGGAAGTGAAGTACATAAATAAAAAACAACAATACCACCCTTGTGCTTTCGAGATGAGTATCGTCGAAAGTTCACATATTATATTATTACGATTTGAAACATTCCCTCTTTCCCTTTATCTCCGACTTCAGAGGGTACAGAGGTAGAACCACTGCAGTGAGAACTTTAACTTGAAATATTTACCCTCATCAACAAAGAAAGAAGAAAGACCCTAATACTATAAACTGAGACGGAATTCAAAATAGTACATACTGTTGATTTACGTAAAAATTTCTTCTCTCTATAGTAATTTTTATTTTATGTACACAGATAAATGTTGTAGAGAAAGAGTACTAGTCTCGTTTCAAAGAACAAATTAATCTGGTGATTTCCGGAATCGGTTTCCTTTTATAGAATGACTTTGTTTAATAAACAAAACTTTTATCATCACAGTTCTCATGTTTATCTAGAAATTAACTACTCATTATAGCGTTGTTAATCAAGACGACAGATTCATAGGGTGGAGACGATTGGGAGTAGTGTGACGAAGAGTAGAATCCAGTCCTGGGTAGTAGAGGACGAACCAATCAAAAAAACCGAGAGTAAAATACGGGGTAAGGAGTGGGGTGGGGGGGGGGGGGGGGTCGTCGGTTTGAGTAGAAAGATTTTACGGTAATATAGATATAGGGTGAAGAGACGAATCTCGTAAGTAATGGAAGGAAGGGTTCATGGAGAGATATCAAGTTTTATTACGAATTGGACGAATACAACTGGATTTTTTGAGACGTCTAGGGTAGAATGCAGAGGACAGAGGAGAGAACGGAAACGGATGAAAAATGGGGATTAGACGAACGTTGACATAAGACATCGGAATATCCATGCGAAGACACATACCTTGAAACATGTACAAGAAAAAAACTAGACCTTTTGAGGTCTCACAAAAACGGGAAATGATCAATTAATAAGAAGGAACTACATGATCACTCATCCCCTTCCTCCACTACTAATAAAAATTAACCAGTACATATGTAGAGACTGACACCCTAGAACATAAGACTTCTACTCTTATATAATCGTAGAGACCTCTTCCTTTACCGTTGGGTGAGGTCATAGGAACGGACCTCTTAGGGTACCTACCTCCTCGGATCACCCGATGTCAGGTGCCCCAGTGTTTCTCAGTCTGTACTGACTCGTTGAAGTGAAGTGAAGTGAAGTTCCTTTTTTTCTTCTATAAGGTCTTTCCCGTACTAAGGACTCAAGTTTTTCTAATACCTCGTGATTTCGTTATCTTTCTTCGGTCGACTCGACTTCTCGTTATCTTACCTTATTGGTCCTATCCCTTTTACTATTTTATATTTCGACCTCTCCCTATTTCACAAATTTAGTACATATCTCAGTGTCTGATAAGTTTCCTAAACCTAAAATCAACTACTAGTAAAGATTCAGTGACTATTCAAAATTAGTCTTTTCTCAGAATCAGATTTCTATAAAATTTACTAAAGAGACAAACGAAATGCTTATCACCCATTTACACTCCCTCTTACTTTAACCGTCCACTCTCGGGTCGATCTTTCAAAGATGTTACAAACTTTCCTATACTACTATCGAACCCAATCTCACCTTCATAACCTAGTTTTTTCGATAATTATATTCGATATTAAATCTTCATCTCAGTTTGTCTGCACGATTACCTATTCCTCAACTTCTTTTAACAGAACGTAAATCCATCTCTTAAATTTCTGATCATAAAAAGTTCAAAAAGGAAAAAAAAAAAAGGACTTTATTGTCGACTATCTGTTCTTTGACATTATCTACGGACTTCGAATGTGCGAGTGAATAAAACTGTTGAAAGGTGGAACAATCTGAAATCGACTAGAGAACCGTCAGGTTCACGTAAGTACATACTGATGTTCTACGAGCAATAAATATAATAGATTATTTCGCCCGACGTCATCTACCAGAACAGTCCTGTTACGTAACGAGAGGAACGGTTTAGCTATACTGTACAATAAGATGGAAGGTTGGGTTTGACATTTGGATTGAGTGATAGTAGTGTAATCAAAGGGAGTCATTGTTTAAGATAATTACAAGAGAGGACGATTTGTACCAAAAGTACTGGGTGTTACAAATCCTGTTTTAAATAGAAAATGCGAACCATAATGAATGTGTAAGGTACAAAGTCGTTTTTTTATTGACGAACCACAAGGTTCATGAGGTCTTAAAACGATAGGAGAGTGAAACAAGACATCTGAAGTCATTCTTTACAATCCTAGGATAGAGAGATTATTTTAAGATGGTAGTAGTCCCTGACCTTACTACTATTACGTATCACTCATTCTCTTAATCACTTCTTTGTACCCAATCTTAGACGGGGAGATTGAATAATCTATACACCGGAGGTTTATTATGAACACGAGTCAACACAGACTGAGAGATGTTGGTGGTGCCGGATCGGGTGGTCCGAGAAGACAGGCACCCCAAAAAGTCCCTTCTTGCAACCGCACCCAACGGTAAATAAGGAGGTTCTTTAGAAGGGTTGAGTCCATGACTTGGGCGTAGAGGATGCAGAGGACACAACGCCCGCCTAGCTTGGACGACTCGGTGTAAGCATGGAAGAGGATTCCCGGTTAAAGGGAAAGAGATTCTACCCCTTTTATTGTCATAGATAGAATATTAGAACGAAATTTTTAATTCACCGTATAACATTATTGTCCAAAGTACTCTCACTGTATTTTTATTCGCAAATTACTAGCTATAACTATCGAAATAATTCTGAGTGAAATTTACGATACTTTCACAATCAACGAGTCAACACAGGTTGAGAAACGTTATGGTACCTGACATTGGGTGGTCCGAGGAGACGGGTACCCTGAGAGGTCCGTTTTTACGACCTCACCTAACGGAACGGGAAGAGGTCTCTTAGAAGCACTGGGTCCCTAGCTTGGTCGTAGGGGATGTAGAGGACGTAGCGTCCACCTAAGAAATGGGGACTCGATGGTCTCTTCGGAATTTACAATATAATGTTTTTAGAGTACTATAACCGAACTTAATAGTTGAATTTACCTTACAATATATAATGTTAAGAAATATATGTAGGCGTGTTTATGTGTGTGTGCGTGAGTATATGTACACTGGTTTTTATTGGAGGATGTAAAAGTGACAGTATTGTTAAAATAGGAGTAGAGAACGTATAAATAGAATGAGACTACTTGTAATTCAAAACATATATGGTGACTTATTAAAGTACACGATTTGTAAAAAAGGAGACTAGATGTCGGTCAAAAATCTTCTGAACAAAGGAAAAAGGTTTAACGAACATGAGCGTCGAAGACGATTTGCTCTCATTCGGTGTCGAGAGTGAGGAGACAATGTCCATTGACCCTGAACCGATCTTGGGACCGGGAACAAAACACACCATATAAAGAAAGGGAAGAACTGTATCTTTAATTTCAATCTCTTAGACAGTGAAACTCGGGTCATTTCGGTCTCGGACCTCACCTGTACAACCTCAGATTATGTAAGGTTTTCTCTGTTTTCGTACTACCTTTCTATATGATGTTACCGTAAACTCACGGGTTTCTTCCTCTTTACCTTTAGTAGATTAGATAACTGTCTATTTTAGTAGATTTAAGTTTTGAAAGAAAAAAGATGACAGTCATGAAAGACTTCGGATTGGTGTGAAGGAAGGTCTAGAAATTTAACGTCATAGGATACGGGAAGGTACTTTAGTAGAGATGAAACTCGTTCAAAGACAATGATTGTTCTTTCAGTAGGAACAACCGTTGATGTAGGTATAGAAGAAAGGAAAACACACGATCATCGGTCAACTGTAGAAACAGCTGAAGAGAATACGTGTTGAGGATCGAGTCACGGAGCGTGTCTTGTCATAATTGTTAGACCTATTGGGAATTAACAAAACTTTCACTTTCACGATCAACGAGTCAGTACAGTCTAAGATATTAGGGTATCTGACACCGGGCGGTCCGAGGAGACAGGCACCTTAAGAGGTCCGTTCTTATGACCTCACCCATCGGTAAAGGAAGGAGTTTCCTGGAAGGGTTGGTTCCATAGTTTGGACCCAGAGGACGTAACGTCCGTATAAGAATTGACAGACTCGGTGGTCCCTTCAGCTAACAAAAATGGTAAATATTAGAACTTAAATTATGACACGACGAGTCTCATGACTTAGTCTGTAAATTGTTCTCTTAAATTTAACTAAAAGAAACTCTTGAAACCATCGTAAAATATTTTTAGGAAATCTAAAAGAGATTCGGGGACCTAAACCTATTTGGACACGACCCTTAATGATTTAAACTGACTTCATATTATTCCTCGTATTAACCGAAAAGTATAATCATTAAGTGTACGTAAACCTTTTTCGTTTCGATAAAGGACTTACCCTTGGAATCATTTATTATTAAAAACACTTCATCTTAACATAAGGTTTCCCAAGTGAACAATTGGTTCCTTTTCCGTCTACAAGAATCCAACAACCGGGTCTCTGTAAGATTCAAAGTCTACAATTTAGGGTTCACTTGTAAAGTTTCGAAAGTGTTTACGTACAAAAATTTTGATGTTAAATTCACTTTACCTTTTATATTGTACTTTACATTAAATTTTTAGAACAGGGACACTCCTACCGTTACCGTACTACGATTCCCTTTCACTACGACCCATTGTTTCATGGATTTCTTAGATATTCTCTTTTATCTCACATCTCCAATGGTCGGTCTACCTCAGTTCGTCGTACCTGAAGTTCATTTAAGACATTTTGACTAAAAATCAACATATGAAGACCCGTTCAATGAGTCGTAGAGAGTCGGAGTTAAAAGAGTAGTCTTTTTTCATTCAACACCCATGTTTATCATCGATGTCCCGAAGTGCCCTTTAATTTAGTATAATAAATTCATTTCCCGAATCGTATTACGGACTGTACACTTTTAGAGTATTAAATGCACCCGTCTACGACAAGAACAAAACAACATCAGTAATATCCGTCTAAAAGTAGAATAAAATGAACAAAATGCTGAGAATATTTAACCAACCTTTCCTGATATTTTGGAGTAGTAAATAAATACTTATTTACCACTAACTTTGAACTTTCCCGTTTGTAGTTTTACAATTGTTCCTAGAAACGATTATT
Organism: Capra ibex; assembly: GCA_006410555.1. Lineage (NCBI taxonomy): Eukaryota > Metazoa > Chordata > Mammalia > Artiodactyla > Bovidae > Capra > Capra ibex. The sequence continues at coordinate 38,697,230 of SJYO01052474.1, read as the reverse complement.
CAATCGACTTACTTATAAAAATTAAGAAAGATAAAACACGTTAGTTTTACCGGTATTACGAGAGGAGTCAAAAATGACTTCAAATCTGTTCAAAGAAGGAACGATATCTGGGGGCTGGAAGGAAAGGAATCTCGTAAATAAAACCTTTTGTACGTTAACATTTACAAAAGAGACAGTCAAATCCTACATTTACAAGGTATAAGGTCTTTACAGGAGAATTCGGGACTCTCAGTCAGGAAACTTTATGTTAGTACCCTACTCTTTCTCAGAGATAGTGGGTCAGAAACCCCCTCCTACCTTCGGATTAAAGTTCTTCCCGGTCAACTATTTGTGTCTACCGGATAAAGGTAACTACCCGGAGGGACCTCATAGGAAATCATGATAAAGTAATCGTGTAGGATCGGAAACTTTTAGGAAGCCGAAAAACAAAGTGAACTCAATGGAAGTCACAGAGAGGGCAACGTTGACGGGGGGAGGAAATAACTTATGTAAGAAGGAACGAACAAGTCGAACAGGCCACGTCAGAGAAGAAAATATAGTGTTCGTATAAATACCATTTTTACTTTTGTGTTCCCCCTGTACAAACAGAGACACATGTATTCTCTTACAAACGATTGACTTTATCGATTTCTTCTTGACTTCAAACCAGAGAATTTCGTAAACGGAAGTCTGTCTGAACAAAGAATCGTCTAATATCATCGACATAAAGACGTGTTCGACGGTCGAAGGTTGGGAATCGAGATCCCTACTCCCCTCACAGTCGGGGTTTCTGGATCATTGACTACAAGTTATAAAGTAGTTTTATTCATACTATTTGTATTTATAATATATAGGGGTTCTTTTTTTTTCGAAACGATTATTCCAAAGTTCGAGGTGGTCTAATAAAGTATATAAGTATAAAAGGAAAAAGACCATAATAAAAAATTTTTTTCTAAAAAAAAGTCGGGTGAATGTAAACTTGAAGTATACTTTAACTAAGTGAATACCAAAGTATGGACAATAGGAACTTATAACTACATACGAAAAAATACTAGTATAAATAAGATTATTTAAACATTTCGTCGATTACCAGTGTTTCTCCGCCTGTACTGACTCGTGTGCGTGTGTGTGTGTTACCAACCTACTAGACAAATCCTTTTTACTATACACCGGAAGACTTGAATAGTAAAGATTATATAAATTATTAAAAACGGGTTCAAAACTTAGTGGTATCAATTATTCCAAACCCTTTAATCTAATTTTTATCTGATTTACTTCATTACCTATTCATCTCTTGTGGTACTTTATCGACAACTATCGACTTAATAGATTTGTCTAAAGTAAAACACAACACTCCGTATTAAATAGAGGTTTAAAGTCAAGTAACGTATTAGTTTAATATCAACACAGAAGTACTATAAAAAACTAAACTTACACTGTCGTCCAGTTTATGAATTATTCCCTCCTTAATCTTTTTTTTTTTTTCTATTAGAAACGGTTCCAGTTCTTAGAGTGAAACGGACAGAGAGAAGAATAAGGCAGTTCAGGACTTTAGAATAAAGGTGACATGAATCTGAGGGTTGACATTTAACACATATAAATAAAACGAATTTTGTAGGAGTATAGTTGTCCACAAGAAAAAAAATAAAATATTCTCATAATTTACGACATTATAATACACTGAGAATGTAACTTTTCTACTTTAAAACTCCGTGACTTAAACTACTTAATTAATCAAAGTTTACAAAGAATTCTGTTGTTTTTGTCGTCTTTATTACACCATCTGAAAGAGAAAAAATTCAGTCGATTAAAGTCTTGACTACCATTTCTATGATTACATACTTCCTTAATTTCGTTCTGTAGAACACTGTACTAATATTGAACGTATAATAAGGGTCTTTCTTCGATAGTATCCGTTAAACTCATCAACAATTCTTGTTTCTGAGTTCTTAATCTGAAAAAAAGACTTTGAATAATTATTAGGACCGTTATAATAATGTTCCTTGTCGAAAACAAGTAAACATGTCAAAATAGATATCTACTTAAAGATCTATTTCTTAACGTCTCGGTTACCCTATCATGTATATCTTTACATTAACGACAACGGTTTAAGGGAAGACTTCCCTAACGTGGGGCAAACTGAGTGTGGTTTTCACTTACCTACACGGTAAAGGAGTATGTAGGTCATGATGACCCCTTTGCGGTGCCTGTCTCCTCGGACTACCCAATGTCAAGTACCCCAACGTTTTTCTCAGTCAGTGCTGAATCACTGATCGTTCGTTGTCATTAATATTTTGTGTCACTGTTCAGACAAGAGATGCAACTTTCAGACGTAGATGTAATGACGGGACGTTTATCCGAGTAGTCATGGTAGAAAGATCTAAGGTACAGTTCCCTTCCTCTCCCACCCTATTTAACTCTTTTATCGTACCTTTGTGAATATAATGGTATACATTTTATCTATCGTTCACCCTTAAACGATACACTTTGTTCCTCGAGTTGGGTCACCAGACACTGTTAGATCTCCACACCCTACCCCACTCTCTACCGTCGTCCCGAGTCCTCCCTCCCCCGTATCCATATGACCACCGACTAAGAATAACCACATACCGTCTCCGGTTACGTTATAACATTTCGTTAATAGGAGGTTAAATTTTTTTTCAATTTTTTGTTTTACAAACTTTTCACTCTTTTTACCCCAGAGAGACTACCTATATAAAGAAATACTTATACTAATAAAATAAAAATTTTCATTTTTACTTAGATTCAGTGGAAAGAATCACGAAGATGTAAAGTTGGATTTTCAAAATCGTTATTTGTATAAACCCCTATAATTATGTTTTGTGTGTTACTTATTACGTCAAAATCTTTTTTCATACTTATATCGGGAAACAAAATTATAAAACTTTTGTCATTTATCGTAAAGAGTTTGAAAGTTCAGTAAATTTGGGACCTGTTTAACACATGTTTGCAATATGTAAACGGATTTCCGTGTGATTACAAATATAAGATGAATGTATAGTTTTAAATGACTTTTTGAACTTTGATTAAAACCTTTTTAAGAAAGTTACAAAATTTTCAAATTCTAAACATCTCATAGAACGATAAAGTTTTATTTCATATTCAAACTAGAGCCAACATTAAGTAGGTGAACCTTATGAGAAGGTTCTTCTAAAACATTAGTGATTCTCTTTTTCTTTCTTGTATACACGATAAAAACTAATCGTTACCGATACCTACAACTATTTTAAAACAAGTTCATTAAAGTTGAAACGTTCCTTATGTAACGGTTAGTTTAATAACCGAACAGTTTTTTCATGGTTAATAACTCTTTTATCGATTACACTTGGATTCAAAGATAATAGATCCTTTATTTTAAAAACTTTTATTTAAGAAGAGATTTTTTATTTATTTTAGGTCAAATAAAATCCTCTATTTGGTTCTCAATTATAATTTTCTCTTCTGTAAACGGGTTGGAACGGATTTTATGTGAAAATTAGTTCATATATGAGTCAATGTTGACACCAAAGGGTCTGAGAATTTTAATCGTTATTCCGTACACTATATCAAAGAGTGTCAGGTAGAGTATTCACCTCGATATGAAAACTCTTTGTTTTTGTCTTATGGTCATAAAATTTTCTGGTGAATAGTAAAAGTGAACGTTTTTTGTTTCTGGAGACTGAAAAAAAAATCACAATACGTTTTTGTTACGAAGAAAAAATAAAAACCGATCCAACCTCCCCCCGCCCTATAGGTTCGTGAATTGATATAAAGAAAAGAGACGTCATGAAGGTCCGTTTCTATCCGTTTCATATTTTTTCCGGTACTTAGAGTATAGACGGATTACAACAAAACACACTTGTTACGATCTCTTTGTGAACTTTATTCTCTACTAAGATAGACGACTCAAGACTTTAATCAACACGTAATTCAACGAGACCCCCTAAGATAAGTCGTTCTTATAAGTCCCGGACTAGACAATTGTTTCAGTCCGAAATGAGTCAATATGAACGACATCCTTTGAACCCTTACAATTTCCATTCAGTTGTAGAATTATCTTTATGTTTATATAGAGTAAAATGATACGAAATATCTAAAATATGAAAAATCTTTAACTTCTAAACATCCAAGGGGACTCGATAGTCTATTACAAGTTGGACAAAACGTTGTTTCATAAAAATTGATTCCATATACATAAAAATTTCTGTATTGTAAGTCAAGTCAAGTCAGTGAGTCAACACAGGTTGAGAAACGCTGGGGCACTTAGCGTCGAGCGGTCCGGAGGGACAGGTAGTGGTTGAGGGCCTCAAGTGAATCTGAGCGCAGGTAGCTCAGTCACTACGGTAGGTCGGTAGAGTAGGAGACAGTAGGGGAAGAGGAGGACGGGGGTTAGGGAGGGTCGTAGTCCCAGAAAAGGTTACTCAGTGGAGAAGTGTACTCCACCGGTCTCATGACCTCAAAGTCGAAATCGTAGTAAGGAAGGTTTCTTTAAGGGTCCGATTAGGGGAAATCTTACCTGACCAACCTAGAGGAACGTCAGGTTTCCTGAGAGTTCTCAGAAGAGGTTGTGGTGTCAAGTTTTCGTAGTTAAGAAGCCGTGAGTCGGNGTCGTGAGTCGGAAGAAGTGTCAGGTTGAGAGTGTAGGTATGTACTGGTGACCCTTTTGGTATCGGAACTGATCTGCCTGGAATCAACCGTTTCGTTACAGAGACGAAAACTTATATGATAGATCAAACCAGTATTCAAAAGAAGGTTCCTCATTCACAGAAAATTAAAGTACCGACGTCAGTGGTGGACGTCACTAAAACCTCGGGGGTTTTTATTTCGGACTGTGACAAAGGTGACAAAGGGGTAGATAAAGGGTACTTCACTACCCTGGTCTACGGTACTAGAAGGAAAAGACTTACAATAACGTGTGAATGATCTCAAGTCATCTCATATTTGTCTTGAAAATACACCTTATCCTTTGGTTTTTTTCATAACAATGAACGAAATAAAATTATAAGTGGAATAACATCAGTAGACTTTAACTTCGACACCATAAAGACTCCATAAGGATAAGATCTTCAATAGGGTCTTCGTGACCTCCAAGAACTCAAAGTATAAATAATGATAGTCAATTTACTTTGACCTATAAGGAGGTTTATGGTATACAGAAAGAGGGTGGTGATGATAGACGAAGAAATGACGAAAGAACCTGACACAATACATAAAGAGTGACCCTTTTATAGAGTACACCACACATTTATACCTTAATTATAAAGGGAATTGGACTTGAATGTTCTTGTCCCACCAAAGAGAGGGACATCAACCGTTTGAAAGATCTTTTCCAGTGTATCACGTATAAAACTTAAACACACATGTACCAAACAGAGTCCCTGAAATGGAGACGGTAATGTCAAACTGTCATTGATCTCTACTCTACATTAGTCCAAGTCAAGTCAAGTCAAGTCATCGAGTCAGCACAGGCTGAGAAACGCTGGGGTACATAGCGTCGTACGGTCCGGAGGGACAGGTAGTGGTCGAGGGCCTCAAGTGAGTCTGAGTCAGGTAGCTCAGTCACTACGGTAGATGGGTAGAGTAGGAGACAGCAGGGGAAGAGGAGGACGGGAGTTAGGGAGGGTCGTAGTCTCAGAAAAGGTTACTCAGTGGAGAAGTGTACTCCACCGGTTTCATGACCTCAAAGTCGAAATCGTAGTAAGGAAGGTTTCTTTAGGGTCCCGACTAGAGGAAGTCTTACCTGACCAACCTGGAGGAACATCAGGTTCCCTGAGAGTCCTCAGAAGATCTTGTGGTGTCAAGTTTTCGTAGTTAAGAAGCCCCGAGTCGGAAGAAGTGTCAGGTTGAGAGTGTAGGTATGTACATTAGTTCACCCACACCGATATAAGTTGATTATGAAGTAGCTGTTTCTACCCGAGTTCCGGTTTAAACTGGGTCCCTGGATTGAGATTGTGACATATGGATTCATCTTTTAGTTAAGGTTTGGAAGAACTTTCTTAATCATTAAAATGTAATTCCGGAAATATTACAACACCTTATTTTCCTAAACCTTTAAAGAGTGATAGGACTTAACGGTAGGTTACGGAATCTAGGACATCTTCTATTAAAATATAAACTTCCTTCGACACGAGAATTAACTTGTGATTGACATGAGTAAAGAAAACTGTTGTAAACCGTTGAAGTAAACCCGTCTGTGACGATCAATCGATGAGTGACTGGTAAGGTGGGAGAAAGGAATACTGTTTTAGGTCTAAACATATTCCATACCGGTGTGTGGAGTGATTTTAGAACTTAAAGAGTATGGAGAACGAATTTACAGTTATCGTACACTGTAGGAGATCGTTCACTATAACGTTACTTCAGATGAACCAGGTCAAAGGTTTTGTGACGACAGAAATGTTATTTTTATCATCTCAGTCGAAAATAGGAACCGAGAAGGTTTCTGAAACACACCTAGTGTTATTTGACACCTTTTAAGACTTTCTCTACCCCTATGGTCCGGTGGACTGGACGGAAAACTCTTTGGATATACGTCCCGTCCTTCGTTGTCAATCTTGACTTGTACCTTGTTGTCTGACCAAGGTTTATCCTTTTGGTCATGCAGTTCCGACATATAATAGTGGGACGAATAAATTGAATATACGTCTCATGTAGTACTCTTTGCGACCTGACCTTCTTCGTGTTCGACCTGAGTTCTAACGGCCCTCTTTATAGTTAGTGGAGTCTATACGTCTACTGTGGTGGGAACACCGTCTTTCACTTCTCCTCGATTTTTCGGAGAACTTTCACTTTCTCCTCTCACTTTTTCAACCGAATTTCGAGTTGTAAGTCTTTTGCTTCTAGTACCGTAGACCAGGGTAGTGAAGTACCCTTCATCTACCCCTTTGTCACCTTTGTCACAGTCTGAAATAAAAAACCCCGAGGTTTTAGTGACGTCTACCACTGACGTCGGTACTTTAATTTTCTGCGAATGAGGAACCTTCCTTTCAATACTGGTTGGATCTGTCGTATAAGTTTTCGTTTCTGTTGAAACGGTTGTTTCCAGGTAGATCAGTTCCAATACCAAAAAGGTCACCAGTACATGCCTTCACTCTCAACCTGACACTTCTTTCGACTCACGGTTTCTTAACTACGAAACTTGACACCACAACCTCTTCTGAGAACTCTCAGGGAACCTGACGTTCCTCTAAGTTGGTAAGGTAAGACTTCCTCTAGTCACGACCCTAAAGAGACCTTCCTTACTACGATTTCGACTTTGAGGTCATGAGACCGGTGGAGTACACTTCTCAACTGAGTGATCTTTTCTGAGACTACGACCCTCCCTAACTCCCGTCCTCCTCTTCCCCTGTTGCCTCCTACTCTACCGACCTACCGTAGTGACTGAGTTACCTGCACTCAAACTCACTTGAGGCCCTCGACCACTACCTGTACCTCAGGACCGCACGACACTAAGTACCCAGCGTTTCTCAGCCTGTGCTGACTCGCTGACTTTACTTGACTTTACTTGAAGAAAGAAGAAAGAACCTCTCGTTAAGACTATTGACTGTAAAGAGTTCAAATAACGTTCGTCCTCCTATTTCAACGATTTTTGACTATCGACTTTCTTCTAACCCGACACCTGAAGAAATTCTTCCGTATTCATGGTACCAAACGAACTTATATCTAAGAACCAATTCTCACTTTATTTCAAGTAAACTAATACAGTGATATCGGTTCAAAGACTATGTATATCGAGTTGAGTAATAATTGACCATAGACCATGGTACTCGAAATTTTGTAGTTGAGATAAACATACTCAGTGTACTATGTTTTAAGTTAAAATATGCTCTCAGATTAAAGTAACTAAAGAGTACAGATACAGATAGAAATAAAATTATCAAAGAAGAATTTCTGTCAAGATAAAGTCTTTTCGTAAATCTGTCCCTTAACTTTTTTTAGAGTCTTTGTGAAAGAGACACGATTCTGTTAGGATCAAACGTCCAAACAAGTCCAATTTATCAAAAAAGATGTTATAAGAGTCGTCCGTAACGACTGGGATTTGATCCCATACTTTCTCACCCTCCTACTTCACCTTTGACTTTCTCGAAAATTTTTAGTTATATTACGATCCAACATATTCTACCACTTTATGTTCTTTAACGAGAATTTCTTTGTCGACCTCTCGACCCAGTCTCACGTAAGCCAGTTCAAAAGAAATACTTGACTTGATCCTCCTCAACTGACACCCCCGCAGTGTGTCGACCCTTTCTTTCGATGTCTCGTCTATTATTGAACGATTTATTTCTAACACAGTACTACCTTTGACTTGTCAGAAGGTCCTCCCGTCTCCAACAGGCACCTTAAAGAATTCTAAAAGCAAACTCTGAGGATCTTGGATCACGTCTTTATAAATAAAGGATTTTACAGGGGTTATCCTTACACTAATTAAGAGAAATATAAATTTTTATCAAAGAACCAGAAGATGTGTACATTGACCCTCACAATCTTTATTTTTAATCGGAGTGTCTTTTTAGAGGTACTACTAAAAAGAGAGTTATGGGTAAGATTGAGAGGACTATTGGTTTTAGAGAACTATGGGTAAGATTGAGACATAAAACTATAAACCTTCATAAATATTTTCTTTCTCGAAATATTTTATAAACTCGTTAAAAACCGTACTTATTTTAAAAATTCTCTTTAATATACATAAAGGTTTTATCTGATATTACACACTTTGTAAGACTGTGAAAGGTTATAAAAAGATACCTTTGTTAAAACTTTGAAACAACGTACTTCTTTTTACACACCTAAAAGGACCAGATCTTAACAAGAAAACAACGAGTACAACTCAAATAAAAGGTACCAGATTCGACGATATCTTACGTTTTACTAAAAAAGACTCCAGAATAATTGATTCATAATCAGATTAGGTACAAATGAGTTCTGAATTAGAAATTAATTACTTAAAAGTAAACGAGTAAAGTCCTTAATATCTAAAGAGGTTTAGACTTGTATGATAGATATCTATCAAGTATCCTTAATTATCATAAGATTACACCGTCCACACAAGAATAGTGTGATCCTTGTAGTCCTTCTCGTCTCTAACTTTCGGGAAATTGAAGAGGATGTTTTGGTCGTATTTTTCGTTAAGGTCGTGGGTGAGTGGTTTCATGAAGGAAACACAAAGACAGTTAATAAAGTGTTGTCGTTAGTGATTCCTATAAATATATCATAACCGATATAAGGATGGACAAAATTACACCGAATGTTTCCGTAATGTTTGGAATCGAAACCAATACGGTACCACGTCTTTTATTTGGAACGTCAATTTGGTTTACTTTCAGACACTGACATAGTGACGACTGCACCTAGGAATGGTATGATAGATCTCCTACCTGCCTAGACCCATTGAAGAGTCTTTACTACTCTTGCGACGTCGGCAGGTAAACGATAAACTTCTGTCCCTTTGCACCCAGAACCTTCCCCTACCAACCGACGGAACGAACCCCGTATATGAAATTAATGGATCAATATACGAGGAGACATTCGACACCTTCACAGGGTCCGATGAAACTCAATCTTTCTTATAATAAAAGACGTACTTGGTGTAAAAGTCCAACAGGATTTTAGATCTTTGTAGGATAGGATCGTAAACCTGTCACCACAGAAGTCCGAACCGAGACGGACAAGCCTTGTAGTCCAAGTCGGGTAGTTTCTTAGGTTTATACTCGTAGAGGTCCAGGATTAACAGTTTCGTGTCAACTGACTCATGGTCGTTAATTTAGATCTCTGATCTTTAAGTACAGGGTCGTACACATTCTTCTTTGAAGGTCTAGGACAATTCATAAATTGAATCACGACCTTACACTTCTTCAAACTCTGTCGCATAGACGGGGTCCAAGTAAAGAAGAGTCGATAAAAATCGAACGAACACCGTACTGACCAGGAACCTCGTCCCTTAGTGTAACTCTCTAATACGAATTTACACAAGTAAGGTCCCTGGAGGAAGACCGGTCATCTGACTTGACATCGAAGTTTTTACCCTCCTGTCACTTAATGGGTCCCGAAGGATCCACCGGATTACCACTTCTTAGACGGACGGTTACGTCCTCAACGTCCTCTATGTCCAAGGTAGGGAACCAGACCTTCTAAGGGACCTCTTCCTTTACCGTTGGGTGAAGTATAAGAACGGACCCTTTAGGGTACCTGTCTCCTCGGACCACCCGATGTCAGGAATCCCGGAGTTTTTCAACCTGTGTTTACTCGTTGACTCGTGTCACTTAAGGGTCCACGAGGTCTACCTCCTCCGACCACACGACGTCAGGTACCCCAGCGACTCTCAACCTGTACTGAGTCACTGACGTGAAAGTGAAAAGTGAAAGTACGTACCTCGTCCTTTACCGTTGGGTGAGGTCACAAGAACGGACCTCTTAGGGTCCCTGCCCCCTCGGACCACCCGACGGCAGATACCCCAGCGTGTCTCAGCCTGTACTGACTTCGCTGAATCGTCGTCGTCGTCGTCGTCGTCGTCGGTCACGAATCCTGAGATGTGAAGGTGACATCTCTCGTGTCCAAGTTAGGGACGAACCCCTTGATTCTAGGAGGTACGACGTACCCCACCGGTTTTTTTTAAAAAAATTTATTCCCGAAAAATTTTGTCTCCCTGGATATATATATAGGGATATATATCGTGTCCCTAGATACAAGTGATAGGACACTATTTGGTATTACCTTTTCTTGAACTTTTTCTTAACATGTATATACATGTTGACTTAGTGAATCGACATGTTGTCTTTAATTGTAACGTTTAGTTGATATACAGTTCTGTTTACAAAATTTTTATTTTACCCTCTAAATTTTTATTACAAAACAAAATAAAGTGATAGACATAAAGATGTCGAAGATCTGACGTCATTTTTACTACCGTACGTTTTTTGTCCTTTATTCCTTTCAGGGTAAAGTTGTACCTCTTAAAAAAACTGTGTATGATGAAAAATGTATTAAATTAAGAATATGGTACTAGTATAACGACAAGTTTAATATAGGTGAGGATAAGAATTAATAACAAATTACTAGATATTTACAGAAAGTTTAGTAAAACCATGTTTTGTAAAGTTCCGTTAATTAATTTGTAAAGTTCTGAAAATTAAAGTGTTTCACCTTGACAAAAGTCACAGATCTGAAATTTGAGAAAAGTAAAAAGAAATGAGATTACTTCTAATCTGTAGGACAAAAGTTCAGTGTCAAGAAAAGAACCGGAGAAGAAACTACACCTAGTTCAGTAAATTGGATACACAAACTAAGAAGTATAGATTATACTCCAATTGTTAAAACTGGAAAACGTGACCCCAAAACAAGACGACACTTCTTTTTGTAATTACAGACGTTTCACGGGACTCTAGATACCTACTCTCAGATCTCTACCTTCCTTAATAAGATATAGTCTCTCCTTTTGCATTTATACGAACTCATTTAAGTAGAGTGTACACACAAGACGAAGTCACTTCCACTTGCCTCTCACAAGTGACCTCACCCTACGACAAACGTCCGTATAAGATTGAGTCTTCGTTATTATAACCCTCATAACGATAAGTTTTGTGTACCTTTGAGTGACGGGACTAGTTAAACGGAGAAATAAATAAGTATCGACTTAGGGTGAAAACGTTACGTACACGGTTCTTGAGAACAACCGTCCATCCCTTGATTTCTGACAAATTAAACACGACAATTTTACTTGGACTCTTTTTTTAATTTAGCGTGTATAAAGTATTTCCATAAATTTGTTCAAATGGAGGTATTCGGAATAAAACAAATAACGACTCTCTCTGTTTGACGTGACACTTTCAACCTCTTCTATGGATTCTTGACAACTATGAAAAGGAAGAAATGGAACTGGAGACGTAATCAGAAAATGACGTAACGAAAATTGGACCGGTTTCTGGTTCAATCCACCGACGGTAAGCCCTGGTACTTCCTATAGAGAGATGGTAAAGAGATTTTAAAGAAAGTGTTTATGTTCCTATACTTGACTACAGGGACAAAAGGAACTCTTTTATAATCTGTAGACCAGAAAATGGGAGAAGGGACTAACTCAAGATAAAACCTATAATCGTCACCGGTGTTCTGACCTTTTCCTGTCAAAAGTAAGGTTAGGGTTTCTTTCCGTTGCGGTTTCTTACGACTTTGGTGGCGTGTTAACGTGAGTAGAGTGTACGATCTTTCCTTTACGAGTTTTAAGAGGTTCGGTCCGAAGTCGTTATACACTTGGTACTTGAAGGACTACAAGTTCGACCAAAATCTTTTCCATCTCCTTGGTCTCCAGTTTAACGGTTGTAGGCGACCTGGTAGTTTTTTCGTTCTCTCAAGGTCTTTTTGTAGATAAAGACGAAATAACTGATACGGTTTCGGAAACTGACACACCTAGTGTTCTTTGACACCTTTTAAGACTTTCTCTACCCTTATGGTCTGGTGACCTGACCGGAGAACTCTTTGGATATACGTCTAGTCCTTCGTTGTCAATCTTGACCTGTACTTTGTTGTCTGACCAAGGATTATTCTTTTCCTCATACAGTTCCGACACATAACAGTGGGACGAATATATTGAATATACGTTTCATGTAACACTCTTTGAGACCCGAACTTCTTCGTGTTCGACCTTAGTTCTAACGGCCCTCTTTATAGTTAGTGGAGTCTATACGTCTACTTTGGTGGGAATACCGTCTTTCACTTCTCCTTGATTTTTCGGAGAACTACTTTCACTTTCTCCTCTCGCTTTTTCAATTGAATTTCGAGTTGTAAGTCTTTTACTTCTAGTACCGTAGACCAGGGTAGTCAAGTACTCTTTATCTACCCCTTTGTCACCTTTGTCACAGTCTGAAATAAAAACCCCCGAGGTTTTAGTGACATCAACCACTGGTGTCAGTACTTTAATTTTCTGCGAATGAGGAACCTTCTTTTCAATACTGGTTGGATCTATCGTATAACTTTTCGTCTCTGTAATGAAACGCCTGATTCCAGCTGGATCAGTTCCGATACCAAAAAGGTCATCAGTACATACCTACACTCTCAACCTGACACTTCTTCCGACTCGTGGCTTCTTACGAGAACTCTCAGGGAACCTGACGTTCCTCTAGGTTGGTCAGGTAAGACTTCCTCTAGTCGGGACCCTAAAAAAACCTTCCTTACTACGATGTCGACTTTAAGGTCATGAAACCGGTGGAGTACACTTCTCAACTGAGTAACCTTTTCTGAAACTACGACCCTCCCTAACCCCCGTCCTCCTCTTCCCCTACTGTCTCCTACTCTACCGACCTACCATAGTGACTGAGCTACCTGTACTCAGACTCACTTGAGGCCGTCAACCACTACCTGTCCCTCCGGACCGCACGACGCTAAGCACCCCAGTGTTTCTCAGTCTGTCCTGACTCGCTGACTTGACTTGACTTGACTTTTTAAATCCGTTTTACTAATACAAATGTCACGAAATAAATTTTGCACAGACCCTGTCTCTTCGAGTAGTTCTAATCCTCTGGTGGACTCTACTCTAATTCGCTCACGTTCGACACGTGTGTGGGATCAGAACGGTCTCTAGGGTGGGAACTTGGTAACAATATTTGGGGGAGTAGTTAAGAACTTCGAACTCCGTGAATCAAAAAGTCCGTCCTCGGTCGATACAGGGGGAAATGGACCCTTTCGTTATTTCGGTAGGAAAAGATGAATTTTTATACACTCCTCGTAATTGTAAAATCGATTAACCCGTCACTATTTTCCACTTCGTATAAACCCCCACAAAAAAAAAAAAAAGTTCTTTTTAACAACAAATCAACGGTTCAGTACAGGTTGAGAAACACTGGGGCACCAGACGTCGTACGGTCCGAAGGGACGGAAAGTGACAGGGGACCTCAAACGAGTTTGAAGACAGGTAACTCAGTCACTACGATAGGTCCGTAGAAAAAGGTTTAGTATTCTGTACAGATAAGTCACTGTCGAAGACTTTCCTTTTAAAGTCATCACTACAATTTGGACTTGTCAGACAAACCGTCTCTACACTAAAACACAAATGGGTGTCTGTTTTGGTAAAATAGAGAATGAAACCGTTCACACCGGTACAGAGAAATTTGAGAACCCGTTATCCTCCTTTAATTTCCGGTTTAACTTTACATTATACATGGTTGACATAGATGACTTGTCAAGGCCCCCAAGACAACCGTTCTTTTAAGTCGAAGGATGGTCGGAAGTCAAATCAAATCAGCGAGTCAGTACAAGCTGAGAAACGCTGGGGTACCTGACATCGTACGGTCCGGTGGGACAGGTAGTTGAGGGTCTCAAATGAGTTTGAGTACAGGTAACTCAGCCACTACGGTAGGTTGGTAGAGTAGGAGACGACAGGGGAAGAGGAGGGCGAAAGTCAGAAAGGGTTGTAGTCCCAAAAAAGTTTACTCAGTCGAGAAGCGTAGTCCACCGGTTTCTTAACCTCAAACTTGAAGTGGTAATCAGGAAGGTTACTTGTAAGTCCTGACTAAAGGAAATCCTACCTGACCAACCTAGAGGAACGTCAGGTTCCGTGAGTGTTCTCAGAAGAGGTTGTGGTGTCAAGTTTTCGTAGTTAAGAAGTCACGAGTCGAAAGAAATATCAGGTTGAGAGTGTAGGTATGTACTGATGACCTTTTTGATATCGAAACTGAGTTACCTGGAAACAACCATTTTATTACAGGGAAAAAAAATTATACGGATGGTCGGAATCTTTCTAGAGTTAAAAAAAAAAAGAAGAGATCCCAATAGGTCGATACTTGGTTTCTTGTCCATCCTGAATAGTGGATCGATATTATCTCCTTCAAGACATAAGAAATGGGTTTCCCTAGATTGAATTAGGGATCATCGACGATAGTCGTATTCCTGTAAAAGGTATTACAAAATGAATAGAGATTTTCGTCCGTGTATTTACTAGAGGAACTACAAACGTTTTCGGATCACTTGAACAAGTCTTTTCCGTTACCGTTGGGTGAGGTCATGAGAACGGACCTTTTAGGGTACCTGCCTCCTCGGACCATCCGACGTTAGGTACCCTAGTGCTTCTCAGCCTGTACTGACTTTACTAAATCGTCGTCGCCGTCGTCGTCACCTTAACAATCCCTGGACGTAATAGAGGTGACCCGTTTATTCCTTTGAGATTATGTTTCTTTGTATAGGCTATAGTAATGACAAGATACTGTGTGTGTATACATACTATGTAAGACAAAATGCCTCTTTAAAACTCCTTGTGTTTAAAAATTAAAAGTAGTGTTTGTCTGTCGATAGACTTCCAAATTTTCCTTTTACAAAACAAACCCATCACGTTTATACTATAGGAGATATAACCTTCCGTCATCCCATAGTATCCCGGATGAACCACCGAGTCTACTATTTCGCAGACGGACGTTACGTCCTCTGGACTCAAGTTAGAGACCCTACCCTTCTAGGGAACCTCTTCCTTTACCGTTGGGGGAGGTCATGTGAACTGACCTTTTAGGGTACCTGTCTCCTCGGACCATCCAATGTGTCAGGTACCCCAGTGTTTCTCAACCTGTACTGACTGACTATCCAAACTTTCCAAGATTATTGGTTCCCGTTTTAACTTTATTTACTTTCAACGAGTCAGCACAGGTTGAGAAACACTGGGGTACCTGACATCGGAAGGACCGAGGAAACAGGTACCTTAAGAAGTCCGTTTTTACGACCTCACCCATCGGTAAGTAAAGAGGTCCCCTAGAAGGGTTGGGTCCCTAGTTTGAGTCCAGAGTAACGTCTGTCTAAGAAATGGTAGACTCGGTGGTCCCTTGGGGTTCTTATGACCCTACCCATCGGATAGGGAAGAGGTCCCCTCGAAGGACTGGGTCCCTATCTTGGTTCCAGAGAACGTAACGTCCACCTAAGAAATGGTCGACTCGAGGGTCTCTTCGGGTTCTCGTTCAAAGTTTATTTTAAATAGTTCCTTTTCAAACTGTTGTTTAGTCACGAAATTAGGATTTAAATAATAAAAGAAGTCATCAATGTATACTAGAACCTAAGTGTCTTTTATTTTTATAAAGGTACTTTGTAATATTTAATAAGTTGTGTTATACTCATTACATGAGTTATACGAAGGGAAAAGACAGGAGAGGAAATCTTTTCCGAGGTGGGTGACTGGAACATTTTGACAGGTCTACAGAATCAGTAGTAATACCAATGATAAAGACTACAGTAACAACAAAAAAAAAACATATATATATATATATATATATATATATATATATAGGTAGGTAACAAAAGACTTCTATATATATATATATATAGGTAGATGGACAATCATAAAAGGAAAACAGGTTACTATAAGAAATTGTAACGAATAGTACACCAAAAGACGACAACTTAAGAAAGTCTAAAATCACAAACTATAGTAGAGATAAAGTGGGAAAAAATTCCTATACAAGTGACTCAGACCTTAAAATAAAAGTTTTCAAAATTTAAAAGAAAGTCTTTAAACTTTTACAACGAGGTGATATAGGAGTTAACGAAACAAAGATTACTCTTAAGACGGTAGGAGTATAAGCAAGAAGACCTGTCTTTATACAGAAAAGAGAGACCTATGAAAAAATTTTAAAAGTGAAAAAGGACCGAAACTTTTAAAAGTAATACGACTCAGAACCACATCAACAGAAGTGTAGTGAACACGAACTTCAAAAAATCCCCTCTCCCCTCTCTTAGACACATAAATCTCAAAAGTCTTTTACACTTTATAATAGTGGGTGACATAAAAGTTTATAGGGGAGGAGAAAGAGGTCTCTGAGGTTGGTGTGCAAACAGGTGACAGAGAAACGATGAACAAACTTATATACCACACGTCAATATTGACAGAATTATATGAAAAGACGGTTAAGATCGTAGACACAGTCAAGACATAACCAAAACTAACCAACTGAAGGAGTAAAAACCTACACAAAAGAGTGAAGAAACGTACGGATTTTTAGAAACTAATCCACAGTAAATAAAAAGGAACAAACACGTTCAAATATAAAAATATTTATAAGAACTCAAACCAAGACTTTACGTCAAATCAACGAATCTTAGTCTAAATATGAAAATCGAAACTATTTTACTATTTTTAGTAAAGAATCCGTTTACATTTCGTCACGAGTTATACACCGATTAATAAGAGACGACTTCGTTCTGAGGGACTTAAGAGATGAGTCACAGGGTTCTCGAAAAGGTTAAAACAACCGTTGTTGTCCGTGATAAAGACCAAGATATACTTACGATCCGTAACAAAGGAAATCAATAAATTCCACCAATAAAAGAACCGGACCGTATCAACAGAATGTTGTGTACATCATGCCTACTCATACGTCTTTAAACTTCCCGGGGGAGACGTCTTGAGACGTCCCTAAAGAAACACATCAGAACTCGTGAGTCGAAACCGGTTCTGTTCTGACACTGAAGTCCAGTAAAAGATCAAAAGACACAAGTAATTTTTATAAAATCGAAACGACTAAAGGAGTTGTGTCGTTAAGAGGTAGGGGTGGAGGGTCAGATAGAATTGTAAAGGACATACGAAGATTTCGTTGAACAGGTGAGAAAGAAAAAAATTATATTTATATAAATAAAATTAACCTCCAATTAATGAAATGTTATAACATAACCAAAACGGTATGTAGTTGTACTTAGGTGATCTCAATATGTGCACAAGGGGTAGGACTTGCGGGGAGGGAGGAGGGAGGAGCATGGTAGGGAGACCCAGTAGAGTCACGTGGTCGGGGTTCGTAGAGTTTGGTATAATATTTTTATAGACAAGTGAACAAAGAGGGAACTCCCTTTCCATCAACTAAACACGTAAAGATATAGACGTCATATATCATCTTTAATTGTCATAAACAACATCCTACTTACTCTGTTTTAAGAGTTAGTAGAGACATTGAGTCTTTATCCTCATGTTATAACCTCAGACTTTCCGATAACTTTCTTAGTCCATATGGACCTTTGAAGTTTGTTCTAAACTTATTACTCTAAGTAGTCTACAACACTCACTTACTCTTGTCCAAAGGAAAGCATCCGATAAGTCCAAAATATAGGATCATTATAGTTTATAACAAGCCATCAAACTCGTAATAAACAGTAACGGAAAGAATCACTAATCTTACTTTTGGTTAAAAAAGGTCAGGACACCGGTGACGACTCAAAAGGTTTAAACGACCGTATAACTCACGTCCTGAAAGTGTCGTAGTAGAAAGTCCTAAACTTTATCGAGTTGACCTTAAGGTAGTGGGGGTGATCGAAACAAGTATGACTACGATCTTTCCGGGTTAACTGAAGCGTAAGGTCCTACAGACCGAGATCCACTCACTAGTGTAGTAGTAATAATAGACCCAGTACTTCGAGAAAAAACATGTTAGAGGACACATAAGAACGGTGGAGAAGAATTATAGAAGACGAAGACAATCCACGTATGGTGAAGACAGGAAATAGCTCGGGTATAAACGTACTTTACAAGGGAACCATAGAGAATTAAAAGAACTTCTCTAGAGATCAGAAAGGGTAAGACAACAAAAGGAGATAAAGAATCGTGACTAGTGACTCCTTCCAAAAGAATAGAGATGAACGATATGAAACCTTGAGACGTAAGTTTACAAATAGAAAGGAAAAGAGGAAACGAAAAGTGAAGAGAAGAAAAGTGTCGATAAACATTCCGGAGGAGTCTGTCGGTAAAACGAAAGCACGTAAAAAAAGGGTACCCCTACCAGAACTAGGGACAGAGGACATGTTACAGTGCTTGGAGACAGGTATCAACGGATTCTTTCCGTTACGGTTTCTTACGAGTTTGATGGTGTGTTAACGTGAGTAGAGTGTACGATCATTTCATTACGAGTTTTAAGAGGTTCGGTCCGAAGTCTTTATGTACTTGACACTTTAAGGTCTCCAAGTTCGACTAAAATCTTTTCCGTCTCCTTGGTCTCTAGTTTAATGGTTGTAGGTGACCTAGTAGCTATTTCGTTCTCTCAAAGTCTTTCTGTAGATAAAGACGAAATAACTGATCCGGTTTCGGAAACTGACACACCTAGTGTTCTTTGACACCTTTTAGGACTTTCCCTACCCTTATGGTCTGGTGGACTGGACGGAGAACTCTTTGGACATACGTCCAGTCCTTCGTCGTCAATCTTGACCTGTACCTTTTTGTCTGACCAAGGTTTATCCTTTTCCTCATGAAGTTCCGACATATAACAGTGGGACGAATAAATTGAAGATACGTCTCATGTAGTACTCTTTGAGACACGACCTTCTTCGTGTTCGACCTTAGTTCTAACGGCCCTCTTTATAGTTAGTGGAGTCTATACGTCTACTGTGGTGAGAATACCGTCTTTCACTTCTCCTTGATTTTTCGGAGAACTACTTTCACTTTCTCCTCTCACTTTGTCACCCGAATTTCAAGTTGTAAGTCTTTTGCTTCTAGTACCGTAGGCCAGGGTAGTGGAGTACCCTTTATCTACCCGTTTGTCATCTTTGTCAAAGTCTGAAATAAAAAGACCCGAGGTTTTAGTGACGTCTACCACTAACGTTGGTACTTTAATTTTCTACGAATGAGGAACCTTCCTTTCAATACTGGTTGGATCTGTCGTATAAGTTTTTGTCTGTGTAATGAAAAGGTTGTTTCCAGGCAGATCAGTTCCGATACCAAAAAAGTCACCAGTACATACCTACACTCTAAACCTGTCATTTTTCTCGACTCGTGGTTTCTTAACTACGAAAACTTGACACCACAACCTCTTCTGAGAACCCTCAGGGAACCTGACGTTCCTCTAGGTTGGTCAAGTAGGATTTCCTCTAGTCAGGACCCATAAGAAACCTTCCTGACTACGACTTGGACTTTGAGGTTATGAAACCGGTGGAGTATGTTTCACAACTGAGTAACCTTTTCTGAGACTATGACCCTCCCTAACCCTCATCCTCCTCTTCCCCTGCTGGCTCCTACTCTACCGACCTACCGTAGTGGCTGAGCTATCTGTACTCAGACTCACTTGAGGCCCTCAACCACTACCTGTCCCTCCGGACCGCACGACACTAAGTACGCCAGCGTTTCTCAACCTGTGCTGACTCGCTCACTTGACTTGACTTGACTTATAGTTTATAGTTTGTTTATATAGTATCTCATAAAATACAAGTCATCATTAACTCTCATTTCTTATTTTATTTAGGTAGAGGAGAATAATTTCATCGGTGCCAGAGAGAAAGTGAGTCAACTTGACGTAAGAGACACCAGAGAATATAATACGACCCGTTAAAGGTTTTACAGAAACGAGTATTCTATTGATTTGGGTCATTGATCTATTAATACGTATACCCCCGACTCCTCCACTCTCATCCTCCCATTCCTCTTTACCCCTAAAAATATTCGGAGAGTTCAGAAGACTGGTTCCGAAATTTCAAATCCAGAATGTCGAGATCTCCCAATAGTCGAGATCTCTCAACAACTAAGAAAAAAAAAGGGGACTATTGTGTACCCGGTATTAAAATAAAAAACTTCTGAGGACAAAAAAAAAAAAAAACTAAAAAAAAATTAAAAATAAAAAATAATAAAAAATCAAAAAGTAAAAAATTTTTCCGGGACTTCGTAAACAGTTTTTTGTTTAAATCCAGCTGAGACGAAAAGAGAGACACCAACAAAGATCAAGACACTTTGAGAACGAGAAAGACGAGTCTTATAAAAGAAACTATCTCATAAGACAAAGGGAGGAATTTGCGAATCGGACCTTTGTCACTAAAGTGATGTTAGAGGAGACTTGTACAAGGGAAAGTTTTTCCTTTAAATACTAGTAATTTCCAGAACCAGGAATAAGACATCCACTCTTTATCAGATGGTATTATATTAACGGATAAAACGGAAAGGACCTTTTACAGAAAAATATGAAATAAACCCTTTATTTGTGTCTAATTTACTGTGTCTAAAGTCCGTCAAATTTTAGTAAATATACCCAATTCTTCCGATGAGAAATTTATATGAGAATTTAGTCCTAATTCGGGGTTTGAAGTTCTACGAGTAAACTGACACCGACATAGAGTTAAACAAGTAATAGTAATACAAAGGGACCACCGAGTGCACCATTTTCTTAGACGGACGTTACACCCTCTAGACCTAAGTTAGGGACCCAACCCTTCTAGGGGACCTCCTCCCGTACAGTTGGGTGACGTCATAAGAACGGACCTCTTAGGGGTACCTGTCTCCTCGGATCGCCCTATATGAGGTACCCCAACGTTTGTCAACCTGTGTTGACTCGTTGATTCGTGTTACGGTATAAGACTTCATCACTAGGTTTGTCCATTACTCATCGTAAGTCAGAAGTGTATTCCGTTAAGAAAATCTCTGTTCTAATTAATTTTCTTCAACATCCGGTTTGGAGATAGGACTTAAATTTAGGGACTGGGTAAGAACAGGAGGACCTATGTTATATCTTTAGTCTCAACCTATTTATAGAGGTACTCTCTTTTTTTACTTAATTCTTAACGTAAATCTCGTTTAGAATGTGTTATTGTCTAAAGAAATGACTTTATTCGAGTAAAATGGGTCACATAAAGTAGAGTCGTTAAAAGTCCTTATTCTCATCAATACAAAATATTCACTCTCTCGACCACTGTAACGTACCTTCTTTCACGTAACGTATTGAAAGAGAGGGAAATATGGGTAAGTATATAACGTGTTATAGGAGGTGAATACAAAGGTGTCCGTGTCTCTACTAACGTTAATGTATGGGTCCCACCAGGACCATTCCTGACCCCAGGTCGAAACGTCATGTTAAGACATCACTAACACTGTTCGAAACTATTTGTAGGGTCAACTGTTGATTCAACTAGAACTTCGTCTCTTCTCTTAACTACCTCTTCCACGAAGGGATAGGTCTTTCATTGGAGACATGGAACCTGACTCAAATTATTACTTCGAAAACCTACCTTTTCGAATAAATATCGTAGGAAAGACAAAATGAAGAAACAGGTGTCTCTGACTTTCTTAATTTCGTTGCACTTAAACGAGCTTTACATCGAAGGTTCAGTACCTTTCTACTTTTCTTTGTTCTTTTTCGTGAATTCGCTGAAGTAGTCGACCGACTCAATTTCGTTGTCAGACTTACCATTCTTAAGTTCCACGGAGTCTACCAAGTTTTGAGAGAAGTCGAAGAGTCCTTTAAAGTTACTATATAAACAAACCAAGAGATTTGTTACATTTGTTTAATATTAGTTAGTTGTCTATATAGACTTCCATGTATAAGAATTATCGATTTCCCAATATTTAATTACTCAAACTGTAGACCCAAAAAAGAACGGATTATAACAATTACACAAGAAATTACTTTACTAGGTTCTTACTAAGATTATATGTCCGTAAATAACATAGGTCCACTAAATATGCGTAGAATACATAGAGATATCACGAAGCGTCAATAAAACAGAACATTACAATTAAAAATTTTTCAGTATTCATTGTTACGTAGAAGACCCTCTCCTTTATTTAGACATGTAAGGAGACATGTGTGGACTTTGATCTTATTTACCGTGATAGTAACAGACATACTGTTTGTTCTGTATTAATTACGTCAATTTAAATGGTGCACCACGGTAAATTTGACTATTAACATTGTTCGTAATGTGACTATGTAAGAACATCGACTTTTTATCGTCAAAATGTACTCGAGCTTTGAGGACTTACAAAACATCATTCCTCTAATCATGGACCTCGATTTAATGTGAACGTCTAACACTAAACACAAGTATACTTAGTATGACATCTCGTGATTACATCGATTAATTACATCGACTGTCGTTCGACCACTTAACACTGTAAACATCAAGATACGGTTTTAAATTTGAGGATGATAAATTTACTCTTTGTTATATGTCATTTGAACCCTCACTTACTGAGTTAATATTATCGTATTTTATAATCTAGAGTATAAATGAAAATTCTTTTATAAAAAATCCTAGTTAAAACTTAATTCAAAGTCAACCGTGAGTGCAACGTTGATGAGTTCATAAAAACAGTGATAAATCTTATAAAATTAAACGAATATTTCTACATTTTTTTTTTATAATTTTTTATTCACTCTTTAAACTATATTTGTTTTTTTATTATTTCCAATCTTCTGGTACACAGGTCTCCACTCCAATTATGTTTTTACGTATAAAAATCCCGTGTACGTTGGTGTCTTTGTCCTGTGTATTGACCATGACTTGAATAATGAACAGTTGTGTTATTTCTAGTTTGTATAACAGTTATTCTATAGTCTGTCATATAGAACAGTTTCGTCCCGAATCTTCCTCCTCTATTAACTCCCTTACACAATTAAGGACCTACTAATTAATACTTCATGTTTTTCAGCTTAATATTTTCGTCCCGTTCAGAGTGACATCTCTCTGGGAAATCTATCCAAGAAATTTCAGTGTGTTGTTATTTTTATCCTCATCAGAATTACGTGTCCTAAAACTAAGAAAACAATAATACTTTCAACAGTGTGAAGATGTAAAGAGGAGTGAGTAAGGAATATTAAGTTCTTTCCTCTAGTTACACTATTTATTCTCTTTTCAAAAGTAATACTTTATCAATGACATTCCTCGTCTGGGAAATTTTATAAAAGGTTTAAATCAAAAGGTGTTATAAGTTCTTATGTTGAGATTTCAATGTCCGTAATAATCAAGTACCTTTTTCTCGACAGACTTTAATAATTTCTGACCATTGATTTTAATAATAAACATTTTGTTTTAGGTATACCTATATTATTTGTTGTCTGACCTACAACTTTTTATAACTTAGGTATTTTATCTTTAATTTTTGTTTAAGAAAAAGACTTGATCTTGTTCTCTGATTTTCTTTATCTCATAATTATATTCATTATCCTGGTTTCGTATATCAGTACTCTCGTTTGTTTAAATTACATATTTAAGATCCTATTATATGATCCTATCCCTTCCCGTCATTAGTCTATTTAGTCTCTTCTTTTACATAGACTCGACTTCTTCAACTTAATATTCAAGGGTCTTTACGACCTTTTTTAATTGGTTTTCTTTAGTTAAACATTGATATCGAACCATTTCACTCTATATGTGTATTAATAAACATACATAATTCATATTATTTTATGTATATGTATGTACATGTACACTCACACTTTCACTTTAAACGAGTTAGCACAGGTTGTGAAACACTAGGGTACCTGACATCGGGTACCTTAAGAGGTCTTGTCTTACGACCTCACCCATTGGAAAGGGAAGAGGTCCCCTAGAAGGGTCGGGTCCCTAGTTTGGGTTCAGAGGACATAACGTCCGTCTAAGAAATGGTCGACTCGGTGACTCTTCGGGTTCTTATGACCTCACCCATCGGATAGGGAAGAGGTCGTCTAGAAGGGTTGGGTCCTTAGTTTGACCCCAGAGGACATAACGTCCACCTAAGAAATGGTTGACTCGATAGTCCCTTCGGGGTGTATACATATACATATACATATACATATACATATACATATACATATTATTTTATATATGTACATTTAATACATATCTATGTATCAAGTAACAAACTTTATTCGTATTGTTTTATATGTATTTTTCCTTTTAATTATTTTAGTACCTTTATGTGTTCACCTAAACAAAGTTATGTTTATTTTCATCCGATTAATTTATACAGAGATATTATAATTTGTATATTGCTGTAACTTCCTTTCGTTATTTTAAACCACTTGTGTTCCTTACAGTACTGTGGTCTCAAGATACCGTCAACTAGTTTATCAATTCATTTTCGTTATTCTTTCTTAAACAGTCTTGTTTCCGATCCTTTCCTGAGGAGGGGTAATCTTAAATACGATGTACACTTTTTCTATAGACAATAAAATCATGATAAACGAGTTCGTTATTTACTGACGTATTTTTACTTCATTTTTAGATTTTATCCTTTTCCAGTTGTTTCGTACAGGTTTTAACACCTCCCTTTTATTTTTTCTTTTTCTTTCGGTCGAGTTTTGGTTGTTCGTTTCGACTTTCGTTCAGTCGAGTTTCGTTCTTTTTCCTTTTGTTTCGGTCGAGTGTTACTACGTTAAACATAACGAAAGGGGACGTTATTTTAAACAAAACATCATCCACAAAGTGTCTTGTAATCTCTTTTAAAATTAACTTTCTCAAAGTAGATAAAATACATAGTGGGAAAGATCAAAGACTAACTTAACCATCAGTTCGAGTTTTCTTATTAGAAATTTTTAGACAGTTTTCTATTTTGTATATATACGTTTTTTTCTATTTTCCTTTTATAAAACTGTTCATTCTTCGATTTTTTTCCCAAAGTCTGATTAACTTCTGTAACTCCACCGTACATTTTTACACACAATAAAAGAATCTTAACTAGTTTAATCACTGTTCAGTATTTCTATCTTGATTAATGAGACAAAGTATTCTTTTGTTTGTACTTGCCTAAAATTCTGACTCCTTTGTTTTTAATATATCACGAACTGGAACCGTAGTGGTTGAGTTACTTGTACTCAAACTCTTCGGGGTCCTCAACCACTACCTGTCCCTTCGGACCGGACGACGTCAGGTACCCCAGCGTTTCTCAGCTTGTACTGACTCGCTGACTTAACTTGACTTGAAATTTGATTTTTTCACTTATTTTCTCTATCCAAATACGAAACCTTCACTGAAAGTAAAGGCAAAAAAAAGAGGATAAATTCACTTCCGTGATTAACCTTTTGAGAAACGTTTTATTCCAATTTAGATATAAGGTTTCTTAATCATCAGAGACCCCCTGTATAAAACTATATTTATGTTACGAAGTAAAAGAAATCGTCGTGATCGTATTCTATAAGCGAACGATAACGGAAAACGATTAAAGTTTTTTTGACTGAATTCGTTTCGTAAAATCTTTATCGATGATATTTTGTATCTCTATGACAATGTATTTATGTCACTTTAACAATATAACGTTATCTGTATGAAGTTTTTATCATAGTCTTGGGTAGTAGTATGTGATACTTTACAAGTATATATCTATTCTAAAGTTTAAACTACAGAATTATAAATTTATAAACAAAATAAATGTCACAAAGACCTTTACCTGGTCGTATGTTTCGGGGGTTTCATCGATATCTTTTTGTTGAAGTCGTTCCTTAAAAGGGTCAATTCTTACCATCTTTCTATTGTACGTACTTCTTACGAGAAGAGGAATTTCCTTTCTTAGAGAGGTCTTCGTAACGGCTATTCGTCGCCAGGTGGTGTCGTTTAGCTGTGGTCAACGTTTGTCTGGCTGCAGCAAACAAACCTTTATCCCATGGTGTTTGTAGGAGTCTAGAGTCGTTACGTTTAGTATCCTGCCCTCACAGTAAAAGAAAAAGGTTTTTTCACGTAGATTTTAATCTTAGAAGTCGTAGTCAAAAGTCACTCTTGTACCTTCTTTGGGTGCTAACATTATTCGGTGGGTAGATGTTTTGTTTTAGTTGGCGTCTCTTTACGTACACGACGTCCAAACGTTTACTTCTATGTGTAGAGTGATTCCTTTTTCTATATTTGTAGAGTAGTTTGGTAGACCTTTCATAAAACGTGTTATGGGAGAGGTATTTGAGAGTTTAAAACGTTCTGTTCTTACTGAAACAACTACTTTACGACCTTTCAAGCTAACCGTAAGTACGAAGTAAGTCATTTAGATTGTAAGTAGAAAGTCTACATCTAAAATGAGGAAGGTCGTCTCGTTTCCTTTGATTTTTGTGTAACTTCTTGTGAAGTCTTTTGGTGTAATTAGTGAGTACGGTTCAGTTACAAAGGAGATCGGGTTGTTTGTAAATGTTCGTATCACTACGGTTCTATAAACTTACAGACCTACTCAAAGGTAGTTATCTCGGTTCGCTTGTTTCGTCAAGTCAAATAGACTTAGGGTTCAGGTCTTTCCTCTTCTGTCTTTTTAGCAATCTATTTTGTCTTTCTCAATCGTCTTTACGTGTTTCAAAATATTCTCTTCGTATAGGGGTACTACACTTCAGGTTTCGTAACGGAAAAGAGGTGCATTTTTCGTTCCTACCGGTATGGTGAGAGGTTACCGGTTGTCTTGAAGAAGAGAAATGTTTTTGTCTCGGGACATAGAGAATACCGACGTTGGGTAATATAAAACTAAAATTCGAAAGAGCTTTGTGTTTCCTAACGGCACTAGGTCTCCTAAATTTTTGCCTTAACGTCTTTCTCGGGAGTCTTTACTTCTGATGTTACCTCTTAGTTCAGAGTCCAAATTAATTTCTGGTTGTTTTCAATTAGGTTCTTCTATTAGCCAGAGACTTTGGTTTCTACTCCTATCGACTAGGTCTAACCCTTTTAAAGGGCTCCTTTATATTAAACCCGATGTTGTTAAGACTCGGGTCATACTCACTTGCATTAAAATCACGTTCACTAAACCTTTACTTTTTAGGACTTCACGGACGAATGGAACTATAGAGAGATTTCTTAACACATCCTTTGTTATTTTTACCACCATTACTTGAAGTTCTTGGAAGTTCCCGGGTAACCGTTTCGACGGTTTCCCATTAAGATTTACTACGTTTGCTCCCGGATAGAAAAAGAGGAACGTAGAGATCCTGCTTTTTCGTATTTGACTAAAGAACACTAGGAGTAGACCTACAACTTCTTCCCTTAGTCAAGTGGACCTTCAGATCAGGAATGTGTCATTGCCTAGTGTCACTGGTACCCTTCCTAAAGTCACACTAAAACTTATCATTGATGTAGTCATACTGGTCGCCCCAAAGACCTACACCTTCTCGTTTAATGTTCTATTCAAGAGGCTTCCACAGAGACTTATCTACAAGATCGGGAAGTCTGTGTAGGGTACGGTCATGTAGGTCGAACTCTTCAAGAATAAGGTTAGTACCCAGGTCACCTGTACTATCTCCATTAAACGAGATGAAAACGTTTGCTCTTGTATTGAGTCAACTTTCCGTGTTTGCCTTTGCGGCTTTCGTGTCAACAGAGACGAACAGACTACTCGATCGTTTCTCACTGACGGGTGTCAGACTTTAGCTTTCTCCTTTCTCGACGTTTAACACCCTTAGTTAATTTTTGCTTTTTATAAGTTTTGTACGAATACCAGTAACGTCTCTTTTTGTATTTGACCCGTTTTTAGTTGTTAAAAGTACCGTTTTTAGGTCTTCTTAGTGGGTCACACTGAAATCGAGTGTCCAAAGAACACGACCTTTACCACTTTTAGGTAGATTAACGGTCCCTGGAGTCGTGTCGTCTAACCCGAGAGTGAGTTCTCTCTTTTACATAATGAATTTGTTTTCATTTTCCTTAGTTGTCAGAAACCTGTCGGGAGTATAAACACTAGACCCTTTTCATTTTGGGCACGTTACATTGAGACCCTTATAGTCGATGGAAGATTCCTTGACAAGTTCTTCGGGAAGTCTATGGTGTCTCAACTTACGATCTCTTCCTCTCTCCTGGAGGGACTGTCGGTTTTCGGAAAATCTTTCTCATGTTCGGTTCTTTACAGTCCTTGTTAGTTAAGTCAAACTCTAGAGTAGTTTGTCGATATTTTTACTTAGGCTCTGAGAAAGTGTTTAGGTTACACATTAAGGTAAATGTGGTGGTCCGACATTGTCTGGAAGTAACGGAAACGGACTTTTTTGTGGTTTGTTTTCGTCTTCTTCTTTCCTATTTCTGTCACGTTACGTTTTTTGCTAACTATTTTTGTTTCAGTTTTCAAGGGGCTGTTCACTCAAATGACAAAATCACCCGTGACTAACACTGTTAGTAGAAAGATTTCCATATTAAGTACATCATCGTCTTAGAGTGAGTGGTTTGTACTTTTTCTTGGGTTGTTGTTTTCTTGTTGGTTTTAGTAATTAGTCACTTCAGGTTGGAAGATAAGTTTCGACACTGGGTCATGGTTTACCAAAGGGACCACGAAAAGGTAGATTATCTATATAACCATAATGACTAAGTTACCTCTGGTTTCTCTTACTGTGCTTAGATCTGGATGTCCTACCTTCGTACGTTTACTTAGTCTGTCTCCCCTTATATTTGAGAATGATACTGTCTTGATACGTCTTCGGACTGTTTCGTCGTCTACTGAATCTTCACACAGTATTTAGAGAGAGAGGAGGTAATTAAGTTGTCGGGTATTGTAAAAGAGGACTACTTTATCTATTTATATTCGAGGATGTCGATGTTCGGGTCGTCGTATACGTCTTTGTCGAGGATAGTTTCGTAGAAGCTCAAAACGGACGACGTCCCGGGCGACGAAAAAGAAGCCGGAGGTGACATGTCTGTCAAGGTCCAGTGGTCGTCCGAAGGTATTGGTGGTAGGTGGTGTGTAAGGAGGTCGTATAACAAAGACGAAGGTATTTACGAGTATTGCCAGTAGAGGGATATCGAGTAGATGTAGGAGAAAGGGTCGGCGCAAAATTAGGTAAGTGTAAAAGTGGAAACTGGGGTTGGTAGTAGGGACGTGTGGGGTGAAAGAATCGTCCAGTAGGGGACGTAAATCAGTGGTGACGAGGGAAGGTGGGTAGAGTGTATTGTAAAGTCGGGAACGGGGGACGTCGTAAATAGGGGTGGAACAAACCGGGAGTGAAGTTGGGTCGATGTTGAAGATAGTAGGTGAACTTAGGAGATTAAGTTGGTCACAAAGTTCCAGTTCTAGAAATGGTAGTAAGAACGAGGTCAGTCTACGTTGGTAATTTACCTCACTTTCTCCGGAATTTACACAGTCGAGCGAACTTGATTTTCGGGAAGAAGACCTATTTATTTTGTTTAACAGTCATGGATGTTTTACTACATAAATTTCACCAAACTAATAATAATATAAATTTTTCCACCACGTTACGTTTTTTTACACTGGTTATATCTTTACATTTGACTTAACGGTTATAACATTATCTTCGTAAAATTCTTGGAGAATTAAACGATTTTAATTAATATGTTTAAATTTCATTAAACTATCTTTCCGTCTCCCCATAAAAACCTACTCAAGAGTACATTACACTTTGTTGTTTTTTAAATCCGTATAATTATAATTTTTTTAATTTACCTGGTATTATGAGATAGAAGATCCACAAGCAACTTGCTCACTCATTTACTTACTTACTTACGTGTAAACAAAAATAAGTAGTCCATTATTATTTTCTAGTCACTTTGTTTGATTAATACACCATTTTTATCAAGGATACCAAGTGATAAATGATTCGAAAGTTAGTTACAGTAGACAAAGTTGGTTATGTTTGATATAAAAGTATCCTTTACTCTCTATCGTTCTTTAAAAGATTGATTAAGTCTAATTTTTAATGAGAAGTTACGTTTTGTTAGAATAGGTGTAACATACCGACTCGAACACACCTTTTAACTCAATAGAAGTAAAGTGTGTGAAGATACAATTCTCTTAAAACATAAACGTTCTTAGTGGTTATAGATTTCAATTCTTATAAATTAAAACCATATTCTTTTGTGTATAAACGTTAACAATCATAAACTAGTACGTTTTATTTCGATTTTATATGATACTTATTATAAAATTATGTAACCAGTTTGAAAGTTTATAATAACCCTAATTTTATAATTCAAAAGAAATAAGAGTCTTTAGACACAAGTCGGTTGTATACATATAGTTAATGTATACTCCACTTCCATAACTTTTACAGTTTTCAGAATAGACTATAAATAACTCTTTTGAAATTTCTCAAACCACACACAAACAAGTTAAAACAATCTTTGATTATTTTACGTCACTTAATACTAATTATTTTAGTGGTAAGGGCATTAAAACGTTTGTTAAAATTTGTAAGTAAGTTTTATGAAAGACTGGGTGTCTTAAACGTAAAGAATGTAGATACAAAGACTCATCGGGAAGTCAAGTCAAATAATAAAATATAAGAATTTTCGTATCTTTTGAACAGACTGATGTATCGGGGGTATTCGTGTCCAAAGTCTCTTTAAGTTTAATTTGTTTTGACCTCCATTAACCGGTAGTGGCGACACACATGCTACTACGTTTGAAGGGATAGTGATTTTGGACTCTTACTACCGAATAAGTCGGAACCGAAGTGTCCATTCTCTCGACAGGAATGTCTTTGACAGGACACATAACTCTCTCAGTCCGACTCGTGATCTGGGAGTAATAGAGGAAATTAGAAGCATTTACATAAAACTCTAGTTATAATAGTAAAGAGACATGTCTTCTCTTTTTTACTTCCTAAGCCAGGAATTGTGAACGTTTGTTATTGACTACAACCATTCCCTCTCTGTCTCTTATTTAACTTAGTTTTTAAAATCGTATTTCTTCAGGGTATCAAAGGATCTATGGTGGTCTTTGAACACCCTACCTTCAAAACTGACCTCATACCGTCACTTTTTAGGATAAAATAGATTTTCTTTATCTTTTTTTACCTTTTTTAGTAATTTATCGTTTTTCAAGATATGAACAC
Source organism: Capra ibex (assembly GCA_006410555.1). Taxonomy (NCBI): domain Eukaryota; kingdom Metazoa; phylum Chordata; class Mammalia; order Artiodactyla; family Bovidae; genus Capra; species Capra ibex. The sequence continues at coordinate 38,665,839 of SJYO01052474.1, read as the reverse complement.
ACCTTGAGGTATTTTCAATAATACTTTCTGGAAACTATTTGTACTTACTAAATTTTTTTTTATCTACTGTTTACTGGGTCGTGTATTTTTCCTTTGATTTCACTTACTGACAAAGGATTTTGTCTAATGTTTCAACTGTATCTCGGTTCTGTCTTATTAATGTCCTTGAGTGGTCCTCTGAATAGTACTTTTTCTGTCGTGGACTAATTATAAATATTAACAGAACCACCGTCAAATTATAGAGTCTTCCAATCTTGTCCCTTGGAGATGAACCCGTGAATTAAAACTGATTGGTCCCATCGGACTATTCTTAACTACCGTACCTTTACTGATAGAATATAATAGTTACTACTTTTACAAGTAACCTATATGAATGAGAGAACGTGACACTCTTCTGTCTGAAACGTTAGATTTATTTTCTATTGAACATGAGGTTCATCCTTTAATATTTTCAATATCGTATTGTACTCGTTTAGATGGTAATGTTTTCTAAAGTTACTCTTCTTTTTACATCAGGAAATTTGTAGGGTTATATTTGTCTTATTCTTTTTGTAAGTCTCACTGACTTTTTAAGAACATGTAAGTATTATCGGTATTTAGTTTTTACTTGTCTCTGGTTCAATTTTGGTGAATCCATTGGGTTTATAACCCTTTAGTTTTGTTTAACGAAAAAATTAAAACTACTTACTTCTCTACTAGATTATTATTATTACAGTGAAGTTAGACTAAAACAAAACGAAAGGAATAATTCCTCTTTGTAAGAAAGTTCACCTTTAACATCTTTGTTGTACCTCTCCTTTAAACCCTGTGTGTCTCTTTTAATAAAGGACCAGTGAAAGTTACTCAAACTTAGAAGTGTAAATCCTCTTAAAATGTCTTTTATAATTTTAATGGATTTCTTTCAGAGTATTAATGTTAACAAGAACTCCTTTGTCCGTCTGATCTTCTCTTTAATCTTGTTCGTAGAGATGAAATTATTTTCTTTCCTATAAATTACGTCTATAATCACTAAATCAAGTCAGTCAAGTCAACGATTCAGTGCAGACTGAGAAACGCTGGAGTAACTGACGTCGTGCGGTCCGATGGGCTAGGTAGTGGTTGAGGGTCTCAAATGAATTGGAGTACAGGTAACTCAGCCACTACAGTAGGTTGGTAGAGTAGAAGACAGTAGGGGAAGAGGAGGGTGGAAGTTAGAAAGGGTCGTAGTCCCAGAAAAGTTTACTCAGTTAAGCGTAATCCACCGGTTTCACAACCTCTAAGTCGTAGTCAGGAAGGTTACTTGTAAGTCCTGACTAAAGGAAATCCTACCTGACCAACCTAGAGGAACGTCAGGTTCCCCGAGAGTTCTCAGAAGAGGTTGTGGTGTCAAGTTTTCGTAGTTAAGAAATCACGAGTCGAAAGAAATATGAGGTTTAGAGTGTAGGTATGTATAGATGACCTTTTTGGTATCCAAACTGAGTTACCTGGAAACAACCGTTTTATTACAGAGATTATACGATAGATCTAACCAGTATTGAAAAGAAGGTTCCTTGTTCACAGAAAATTAAAGTACCGACGTCAGTGGTAGACGTCACTAAAACATAGGGGGGGGTTTATTTCAGACAGTGATAAAGGTGACAAAGGGGTAGATAAACGGTACTTCACTACCCTAGTCTACGGTATTAGAATCAAAAGACTTACGACTCAAAATTCGGTTGAAAAAGTGAAAAGAGAAAGTGAAAGTAGTTCTCCTAGAAATCAAGAAGAAGAGAAAGACGGTATTCCCAGCACAGTAGACGTATAGACTCCAATGACTATAAAGAAGACCGTTAGAACTAAGGTCGAACACGATGTAAGTCGGGCCGTAAAGAGTACTATACGAGACACATTTTCTATTTATTCGTCTCACTGTTACATATCGGAACTATATGAGGAAAGGGATAAACCTTGGTCAGACAACAAGGTACAGGTCAAGAATGACAACGAAGGACTTGGTGTGTGTCTAAAGAGTCCTCCGTTCAGTCCACCAGACCATAAAGGTAGAGGAGGTCTTAAAAGGTGTCAAACAACACTAGGTGTGTCAGTTTCCGAAACCGTATCAGGTATTTCGTCTTCATCTACAAGAAGACCTTGAGCGAACGAAAAAGTTACCAGGTCACTTTCACTTTAGAGAGTCGGCACAGACTGAGAAACGTTGGGGTATCTGACATCGGACGGTCTGAGGAGACAAGTACCCTAAAAGGTCCGTTATCATGACCTCACCTAACGGTAAAGGAAGAGGTCCCCTAGGGATGGGTCCCGAGCTTGGGACCAGAGGGTGTAACATCTGTCTACGAAATGGTAGACTCGGTGGTCCCTTCAGGAGTTACTAGGTTATCAACAACCGTTAAACTAGAGACCAAGGGGACGGAAAAGATTTAGGTCAAACTTAGAGATCTTAAAGTACCAAGACATGACAACTTCGGACCAAACCTCTTAAAACTCGCAATGAGATGATCGTACACGATGACGATTCAGTGAAGTCAGCACAGGTTGAGACACGGCTGGGGTATCTGTCGTCGGGTGGTCCGAGGGGGCAGGGACCCTAAGAGGTCCGTTCTTGTGACCTCACCCAACGGTAAAGGAAGAGGTAACACACTTTCACTTTTCACTTTCACTTCAACGAGTCAGCGCAGACTGAGCATCGCTGAGGTACCTGACGTCGGATGGTCCGAGGAGGTAGGTACTCTAAAAGATCCGTTCTCACGACTTCACCCCACGGTAACGGAAGAGGCATGATCGTACACTCTACTCGCGTTAACACGTCACCAAACTCGTAAGAAACCGTAACGGAAAGAAACACTAACCTTACTTCTGACTAGAAAAGGTCAGGACACCGGTGACGACTCAAAAGGTTTAAACGACCGTATAACTCACGTCGTGAAAGTATCGTAGTAGAAAATCCTAAACTTTATCGAGTTGACCCTAAGGTAGTGGAGGTGATCGAAACAAGTATCACTACGAAGGATTCCGGGTAAACTGAAGTGTAAGGTCATACAGACCGAGACTCACTCACTAGTGTGGTAGCACTAATAGAACCAACACTTCTAGAAAAAACATGTCAAGAAGACACATAAGAACGGTGGAGTAGAATTATAGAGGACGAAGACAATCCAGGTATGGTAAAGACAGGAAATAACTCGGGTAGAAACGTACTTTACAAGGGAACCGTAGAGATTGAAAGAACTTCTCTAGAGATCAGAAAGGTAAGATGACAAAAGGAGATAAAGAAACGTGACTAGTGACTCCTTCCGAAAGAACTTTGAGACGTAAGTTTACCCTATGCAGAAAGGAAAAGACGAAACGGAAAACGAAGAGAAGGAAAGAGTCGATAAACATTCCGGAAGAGTTTGTTGGTAAAAAGAAAAACATAAAGAAAAAGAACCCCTACCAGAACTAGGGATAGAGGACATGTTACAATGTTTGGAGGAAGGTATCAAGAAGTCCGTGATACAGATGGTTTAGATTAGGGAATTTTGATAAACAGTGAAGGTGACATATTAGCATTCTCTAAACTAAAACCAGTATGGACTTACTAGATCACCAAAAGGGATGAAAGAAGTTAAATTCAGACTTAAACCGTTATTCCTCAAGTACTAGACTCGGTGTCAGTCGAGGGTCAGAACAAAAACGACTGACACATCTCGAAGAGGTAGAAACCGACGTTTCTTATATTAGTTGGACTAAAACCATGACTGGTAGACCACTACAGGTCTACAGACTACTACACATTTCAGAAGAGAACACAACAACCTTCTCCCACAAACGATACTGGTCACGCGAGAGAGCCGTCTTGAGAATCGGAAACGAGTAAGACATGATGTTATGGTTTAAACGGACAATGAGGTCTATAAATTTCAATCGTATAAATATCTATTTTAAAATTCGTCTTATAAATTATTACCAGAAATTAATTTTCTGTCAGTGATCATTGAGATTGTCCACGGGATTCTGGTTTATTATACTTTCGTTCTAATAAAAAAGAGTACATAAGTGAAACAAAGAATAAATTGTTTATACATGATTCCTGGTACACGATCCGTTATTAGACTGACAACACCTATATTATTATTATTTTTGATTTTTATTATGGTATTACATTAAATTAAGATTAACTCAATATCTTTATTTTTGGTCTTACGACGACGACGACGACGATTCAGCGCAGTCATCACAGGCTGAGACACGCTGGGGTATCTGTTGTCGTGTGGTCCGAGAGGGCAGGGCCCCCAAGAGGTCCGTTCTTGTGACCTCACCCAACGGTAAAGGAAGAGGTTACGTACTTTTACTTTTCACTTTCACTCCAGCGAGTCAGCACAGGCTGAGAAGCGCTGGGGTACCTGCATCGGATGGTCCAAAAAGGTAGGTACCCTAAAAGGTCCGTTCTAATGACCTCACCCTACCGTAGCGGAAGAGACTTTTTGGTCTTATCTGTTGATTTTATTATATTATGATACGATCTACTACTATTTACGATGACTCCTTGTATTTATCCCTTTCATCTATTTCTACGAACCAGTCCTCATCATCGATTTTATGTTAAAATCCATCCAATCAATCTCCTTCGACATGACACTGTCACTATAAAGTGGTTATTGGACTTCCTTCACTCGTAAGATCCGATTCTAGTCCAAAGTTGTTGAGAAACGGATACGAATAGTTTGAATTTGATACTCTTGTGACACTGATCTTTTCTCCCAAAGTCTCTTAATACTCTCTATTCCAATGTCTTCATTAAAACCTCGTTTTAGTACACCCTTAGTGTGGTTGGTAATATTACCGACCGAAAATGACACTCTACTCTTAGATAACCTATTAAAATCGTCTACTCGTTGTACTAAGAATGATCTAAAATGGTCCGAGTAAGTCGATAACGTAACACTTATCAACGACCCCTTCACTTAAACCTCGTGTCTCTACTTATTCATCTAACGGCCAGTCCTTCTAGAGGACCTCTTTCTTTACCGTTGGGTAAGGTCATAAGAACGGACCTTTTAAGGTACCTGTCTCCTCGGACCTCCAGATGTCAGGAACCCCAGTGTTTCTCAACTTGTACTGACTCACCGATCATGAAAGTAAAAAACTCACAAAGACCGTTCTCTTACGTTACTGAACGAGTCGCAATCAGATCACCTTTATAACTCTTTTCCATTCTAAGACCTATAAAACTTACATCCCGACTCTTTTGCACGAAGGATAACCCACATCTCATATTCTGTTTCTTTCTTTAGTCTCCATTGTAGTATGAAAAACACGTTTGCTGATCTTCCTACTAAAGGACCACTGACTTTACGCCTTGTGACGTCCTCCTACTAATCAAACTGATAGGACTCTAGGGAAATTTAGAACTTCATCTTTGTAACGTAACCATCAACCATTATTCTTAGGTTTCAAACTCGTCTCCACACTTTCCTGTTTATTAAAGTCTTTAGTAATTAAATATCTTTCCAGACTTCGGTAATGGGACTTATTATAGTTGTCCATATCCATCCTACCTATTCTCCAAGTCTCTGACTTGGGATACAGTGAGACTGACATTCTCACCTTCATCTTCCTTGGTATATGGGTAAGAAAAAGTCTTAAAAAAAAGGTATTTTTGTTCTGGTACTACTTGAAGGTCCAAAGCATCCTTCTTTAGTCTTTTTACACACACGGATAGTCCGTTCATTCCTTTCACTGAGTTTCTCCACTCTCATTAGTTGAGACAGTGTACAACGACTCAGTCCATTCTTCTGTCTTTTAATGCATAGAGTAATCAGTGCATCACAAAGAAATAATGGAAGGGGTCTCTACACCACTTCACTGACCCTCGTTTTATGTAATTTTACATACCCGTAAAATATCTCTCTGTAAAATATTTATAAGAATACTTGACATCAGTCGTGACATACTGTTTACATGAGTAATTCGTTCCATATAACTCTGGACCTGATTGAGGTTTAAACTCTCTCCCAATATCTCTGACGAATGTTCAGAAACACATCTTGAGACAATGTCAGTCGGAAAATATTGGTCCCTGTTTTAGTACCTTCTACACAGATAGTTTGTCCTTTTGTGTTTGGGTCCTGATCCTCACTTACGTGTTACGTTAACTCTATTTAAGGTTTCCTATTTTTACCCTGTTTTAAACTTTCCTTTTAAATTGTACTTATTTAAAGTTTAAGATGTAAATAGAAATTAATTGTCTCGAAACATGTGTGTCTAATAACCCCTCTGTCTCGGAGTAAGATTAAGTAGTTATTTTACTTCCCAAATCATCCAAGATCGACGTATACTAAGTTACTAAAAATTTTTCAACGTTTTTCAATACTTTATAATCCAATATAGTATCTTCATATATTTTAATCATTTTTCCCTAAGTACAAAAATTCTAATAAAAATAATTATATATTGTTGTATTGTAAGTCAAGTCAAGTCAACGAGTCAAGGTAGTAATGTTTAAAAAAGAGTACTCATGAAAGTTATAGATGAGAGGATCGATGAAAGTGTATACGTTACGTCATAATAATTGATATCAGTGGTAAGACATGTAATATGTGGGAACTAAATAAGTGAAATATTGACCTTTAAACATAAAAATTTGGGGAAAGTAAAACTGTTGGAGACTCGGGATGGAGGGACGGAGACCGTTGGTAGTTAGACAAGAGATATAGGTGCTCAAACTCCAAAAACACACAACTAACAACGAAACGAAACTAAAAATCTAAAGTAAACATTCACGCTAGTGTACCATAAATGAAAGAGACTTAATAAAACGAAACATATTACGGGAGATCAAAGTGGGGACAACAACGTCTACAGTTCTAAAATAAAAAATAACTATTTATTTTAAGGTAACATATGTGTATGTATATATGTAAATATATATAGTGTAAAGCAATAGGTAAGTAGGTAGTTACCTGTAAATCTCACAAAGGTACAGAACCGATAACATTTATTATGACGATACTTGTACCTTCACGTACGTAGAAAAGTTTAATCACAAAAATTACAACGAAAAAGTTTATAGATCTACATCTTAATGATCTAGTATACGATCGAGATAAAAATTAAAAAACTTCTCGAAGGTCTCAGAAAAGGTATTACCGATGTGGTTAAATATAGGGGCGATATTCACATACTTCCAAGGGAAAGGATCTGGAGAAACTAGAGAACAGAAAATTTATCGTCGGTAAGATTGTTTTAAAATAAAACGACAACTCATCATACTTAAGAAATATATAAAACTTACAATTATGGAATAGTCTATATACTGAATGTTTATAAAAGAGGTTAAGTCATCTAATCGGAAAAGTAAAACAGGCACCAAAGGAAATGACACGTATTGTAAAAATCAAACTACTTGACAAATAAAAAGGAAAATAAACAGAATCCAAAACCACACTATAGGTTTTTTAGTAACAATTCTGGATACAGTTCTTTAAATGTATGACACAAAAGAAGTTCCACAACGTGCAAAAGGTCAGAATGTAAGTTCAGAGATTAGGAAAAACTTAATTATAAAAACACATCATATTCTATCGTGAAAAATAAGATATTCCTAAAAAAAAAAAAAAACTCGAACCTATCTTATCTGGTAAACACCTTTTGAGACACGACAAGGTCCTGTGTTAAATTCTCTTAACAACCGTTTGACTTAACCTACGTATTCACCGTCTACACTGGTCAATTCTCTAGTCTAATTAAAATACGAAAATGTGACTACTTATTGTAGTCGAGACACTTAATTGTTTTTAATAATTGATTTACTTTTGATTTAAAAATTTATAAGATCTCTTGATAACCCAATTCATCAAAATGAAATGAAACCATATAGAGTCTTATAAACTGTTCGGCGTGTATGATCTGTAAAGGTCCTCTTCCTATCTTATACAACTTAAAGGTTTTCATTACTTTCGTAAAAAAAAAAAAAAACGGGCACGTGAGAGAGTACCTTAATTACGAAACATCTTGTCTGAGACCATTAACGGTATACTTTTGATTTCTTTAGTAATACACGTGACGTTTCTCTTCTTGTGAACGACACTTTTCTTTATATACTCTTATTGAAAGATTGAAATTTATAGATTTTCCATCGTGTCTTTACATATGTCACCTTCTAGTATAAATAATAGAAATTCCGTCCTTCCCATTTATGATGTTTTTACAGCCACAACTGAGTTGTACTTCTTATTGAGTTGTTAAATTCAATAAACATATTTCAACATTTTAGAGGTAGGACTTTATAAATTCTTGAAAACGTATAAACCTACTCGTTTTTTTTTAATCTCGAAAAGTCTTATGAAAAGGATCTTAAAACGGACACTAGTTACTGTATAGGTCAATAAGAGGTTATATTAAAGGTTCAACAACTAAGTATCCCGAAGAAAAATTTAATTTTTCTTTAAAAATTAAAAAAGTAGACTAATATGAGTTTTATAAGGACGATTTCTCTTGTAAGACTCGGTAAGAGAATGAAGGGGGTTTAATCAAACACCCGAGTTTAAAAAAAAAATTAAAGTAAACTTCATGTGAAATCTTCTTTTAATTTATTAAGATTAATATATAACTTAATATTTTATCTAATAAAATTTTATTAAAGGTGACACTACCTAAAATAAAAGTTGAAACAAAGAAAGTGAACGTGTTAATAAATTGTCAACTGAAAAGAAAATACGATAATGAACCAAAAATACCTTAATAAGAGAAATACCCTAATGAGAAAGTGTGAACCTAGTATCTCTGTGTAAAAAACACACAGAATTCGATATTTACGAATTAATTTTTACTTTTACAAAATTCTTTCTGATATTTTAGAAATGTGTATGTTTATTTACGTGTGTGAATAGTTATATAAAAAGAACCTCTAACTCTTCCTTAGGTCGGAGTGACCTAAGTTCCCTAGTAATTTATTTTATTCACGAATTATATTTCTTTATATTTAAACCTTTTGAAGTAGATGTAAAAGTAAGGGACAGTATAAGTCGTTCTTTTTAATCTCACCCAATATTTTTGATATAATGTCATAAAGGAAACTCAAGTGAAAATACATACAATATTTTATTTCCTTCATTAATCTTGTATCCCTCATCAAATCTTTTAAGGGTCGAGGGTCCTTAAAAAGTGAGTCCGTCTGTAAAGTATCTTACTAGGGGACTTTAAAGATAAAGTGAATATCCTTTACCTAAAACTGTCACTGAGGAAAAGAAGTCAAAGACGGTCCTGAATTACCTTAGAGGGACAATAAAGACTTATCTTTATATAAGTTTCTTTAATTAGGATATGTCGGAAGGGTAATTTGTCTTATAAATTATTCGTTTTAATGAGTCCTAGTATAAAGGTCGAGACCGATAGAGGGAGCACGTACTTTAAAAACCAATGAATATTTCAAGGGTTATTACCGTCGTTGTGTCGAAGACTTAAAATGGCATCATGAAAGTTCGACTAGATTTTTGAACATAAAGTTCGTAAACCTAGTTATTGACCTCTATCACTTCTACCGAGAGGGAGTACCTCATGGTGAGGGTTACAAGGTCTACAGATATTTACTTTGTGGATCACGGAGGGGTCCGACATACCTCTTAAGTGACGATAAATTTATCACTTTATTGTAACGGTTTGTAAAGTTTAGTCATCGTATAAAAAGATAGAAGGGATTTTTGAAAGGGTACTGAAAAGTCTTTGTCCAAAAGACTTTGTAAGACTTCTTTATATACACTCATAATCTAGGTTTCTTATGTTTAGAGTGTGTAGTCACATACATCGATTACATGAATCCTCGTTTTGACTGGATCACGAATAGAGACCGGTCGTCCCCAGTTCTTCTTAAAATTAAAACTAAGGAATTTACTTAAATGTGGACTTTTATTTACAGGAGATTAACCTTTGATTTCATAATCGTTCATACACTGGTGTACGTGTGTCATCAATCCGTTTCTCAACTGACGGGAACACAGAGTCTGACTTTGATTTAAAGGAGGATTTAATACAAAAGGACTCAGATCTTCTAAAAGTTTCCAATAGTAAAGTAAGGTCGTTTTTGTAATAGGTGAAGAAGATGATACATCTGTAAACTTCCACTAATGACACAACGAAACCTAATTCGACATAATTTTACCTTTGTCACCGACTTAGTCAATCCGAATCTTATTCGGTTATAATCTTTCTATTCGGTTTCCCAGAAATAAAAAAAGTAAAATACGTCAGAACTTAGTCTCCCTCTGGAGGGTTAGGAAAAGAATTTAGGAAAGGGCTTTAGTTACGGAGGAAAACGTGGGGTGGGGGAAAAGAATTTATCGCTCTTATCCTTTCTATTTAATCCGTTTGACCTTAGACATTTTACACACACATACACATGTTTACTAACACGTATACTCACACTCAAGAATTTTTATATGAGAAATCAGAAATTTCTAGAACTGTAAACAAGTCTTATTACAAAAAGTTTTGTGTAGGTGTAAAATTTTGTCAGTTGAAGATCTTTATAAATAAAAGAAGGTTGACTTTAACAGTGAACGAAGATAAACACTCTTTAATATTTTATCGATTATTACATTTGACCAATACATCGAAAAATTTTGTTTAAGAGTGAAATTAAGATAAATTTCATAAATGAAACATTGATTTGACCTGTTATTAGGTCGTTATAGTATGTGTTAGGTTATTAAAATAAAACATAGGAGACATGTCTTGTAAAAAATAATATGACACCACTTCATTGAACGTGATAACATGTACGTTTCGTCAAAAAAATCAATAAGTCATAATGGACCTGACATCAAGTTACGTTATTATAAAAAAAGTTATTTTTCGTATTACCATATTCTCACAATTAGTACATAAAGATTGTTTTTTGTATGGTTTTATTTTCTTGTTTTTAGTCTTCGTTTTACTATACCTTTATACGACATAAAATGTAACGACTTAAATTTTACGTAAATTGTAAAATAAATAATAACATATATAAATATAATATATAAATTTCTGACTTTAAAGAATCTCATAAAGAATTTTAAAATCACCATGTTTTATTTCGACAAAGGAGTTTGACTTTTATTTATACTGAAATTTTCAATGGATCTACGTAAGAAACAAATTTGGATTATATGATACACTTCGGGACAAAGACAGACGAATGAATTTTTTTTTTTTTTTTTTGACACTAGATTATCAAAAATTTCCAGACTGTTTCGAATTATTTGTGAGAGACCTTATATAAGAGATCGACTATTATGTTATATCTGTGTGACCGTAAGACAGACAATGTTATTAAAATTACATTTGAATCTTTTTACTATTTACTAGGGTTAGTTACAATAGGAGTCTTCCTGAGTTGAGTCATCCTTTGGAGAAATTAGTTCGTACTGGTTACTACACCCTAATGCTGAAATGTGAAGTGAATTGACAGTGAGGAGTGAAATAAAAGAAACGGAAACGGAAAGGGTTCTGTTGTTAGTCAAGTCAAGTCAGAGAGTCACCACAGGCTGAGAATCGCTGGGGTACTTAACGTCGTGTGGTCCGGAGGGACAGGTAGTAGTTGAGGGCCTCAAGTGAGTCTGAGTACAGGTATCTCAGCCACTACAGTAGGTCGGTAGAGTAGGAAACAGTAGGGGAAGGGGAGGACGGGGGTTAGGGTGGGTCGTGGTCCCAGAAAAGGTTACTCAGTTGAGAAGCGTACTCCACCGGTTTCATGACCTCAAAGTCGAAGTCGTAGTAAGGAAGATTTCTTATGGGTCCTGGTTAGAGGAAATAATAATAATAATAAAAATCATAATTAAAGGAAGAACCAAAATAGAATAATAATAATAATAAAAATCTTATATGACCAACCTAGAGGAACGTCAGGTTCCCTGAGAGTTCTTAGAAGAAGTTGTGGTGTCAAGTTTACGTAGTTAAGAAACCGTGAATCGAAAGAAGTGTCAGGTTAAGAGTGTAGGTATGTACTGGTGACCTTTTTGGTATCGGAACTGATCTACCTGAAAACAACCGTTTCATTACAGAGACGAAAACTTATACGATAAATCCAACCGGTATTTAAAGGAAGGTTCCTCTCTCACAGAAGATTAAAGTACCGAACGTTAGTGGTAGACGTCACTAAAACCTCGGGGGTTTTTATTTCAGACTGTAACAAAGGTGACAAAGGGGTAGATAAAGGGTACTTGACTACCCTGGTCTACGGTACTAGAAACAAAAGACTTACAACTCGAAATTCGGTTGAAAAAGTGAGAGAAGATAGGGAAAGTAGTTCTCCGAAAAATCAAGGAGAAGTGAAAGACGGTATTCCCACCACAGTAGACGTATAGACTCCACTAACTATAAAGAGGGTCGTTAGAACTAAGGTCGAACACGAAGAAGGTCGGGTCACAAAGAGTACTACACGAGACGTATATTCAATTTATTTGTCCTACTGTTATATGAGGGAACTGCATGACGAAAAGGATAAACCTTGGTCAGACAACAAGGGACAGGTCAAGATTGACAACGAAGGACCGGACGTATGTCCAAAGAGTTTTCCGTCCAGTCCACCAGACCATAAAGGTAGAGAAAGTCTTAAAAGGTGTTAATTACACTGGGTGTGTTAGTTTCCGGAACCGTATCAGTTATTTCGTCTTTATGTACAAAAAGACCTTGAGAGAAAGAAAAAGGTACTAGGTCGCCTACAACCGTTAAACTAGAGATGGAGGAGACGGAAAAGATTTTGGTCGAACTTGTATACCTTAAAGTGCCAAGTGCATAACGACTTCGGACCGAACCTCTTAAAATTCGTAATGAAATGATCGTACACCCTACTCACGTTAACACGCCATCAAAGTCGTAAGAAACCGCAACGGAAAGAAACCCTAACCTTACTTTTAACAGGAGAAGGTCAGGACACCGGTGACGACTCAAAAGGTTTAAACGACCGTATAACTCACGTCGTGAAAGTGTCACAGTAGAAAGTCCTAAACTTTGTCGAGTTGATCTTAAGGTAGTGGAGGTGATCGAAACAAGCATCACTACGATTCCGGGTGAACAGAAGTGTAAGGTCCTACAGACCGAGATCCACACACTAGTGTGGTAACACTAATAGACCCAGTACTTCTAGAAAAAACATGTCAAGAGGACACATAAGAACGGTGGAAAAATCGAGAATAGACGATCTAAAATCATACTAAATAAGACACGTTTTTGAGTCTGATCCACAAGGATCTTTACTTGTGATCAACGAGAGAACAAGAATTTAGTATAACTAGGAAAAAGAAAGATGATGGGAGATGGTTCGAAATAGGTTCACGTTTTCGAAGAACGAAGACGTGAAATTAACCTACGGTACAACGACGGACACTTAATTACCTTTTCTTGAGACGAAACGCTCACGTTTGGACCACAGTTTGGGTTCGAAAGTTACCTCGTCAAGATGTCGACGGTTAGTAGACAGAGGGGTCTGAAGTGGGATGAAAGAGATACAACCTACGAAAAAGTCTTTAGAGGATTCCTAATTCTTTATGGAAAGTGTGTTGTGTGTGTGTGTCTGTGTATGTAACCGATAACTGTTCTCAGTACTATCCTTGAGAGTAAAGAATCAGTTAAACAGTGGTAAATAACTAGTGGACACTCCTAGTACAGAACAAGTCGATAGGAGGGGTAATTGATTATAGGACTTAAAGGGAACTCACCTTTTCGGTCAAAACGAACTTCTATCTTCTACTACAAGGATTAACGTGTCTCTACATCTCCGTTTACCACTACGCACTAGACATATGAGTCACAGAAGAGGAAGGAGCACACACTTCGAAAGAGACAGAAACAAGTGGTAGACACATTAAAAGACAAGTAGTACCTTTATAAACTGAGACTGTATTTCACCCATAACGTATGAGAACTCCAACACAAGAGAATAATGTAGGCCATCTTAACTCAGTCAAGGGTTTACCGTAAAAAATTACCAAACTTAGTATCTCTATTTTAATAGACTTGAACACTTAAACGAGTCGGTATTTATTTACTCTCCATGAAGTGTCGGACCGTGTGAGTATTCTCACGATACAATGAAATTTTTCAGAATCCCCTTTGTTAAATATTTAATTTATAAAAGGAATGAAGGTAAAATAGTATCTCTATCAAGTTTCTGTAGTATAAAGTTAATAAACCGTACCCATATCGTATATTGTAGAAGTCTTCTTAGAGAAGTACTCTGACAAGTACTCAGAGAAGTACTCTGACAAAGTAAGAAATTCTTTTATAAAATTATCCGAGAGCAGGAAACAGTAATCAATAAGTATCAATAAGTAGGAAACAGTTATCAATTAGTTCTTCTAATGAATGTATAAAGGTTCTGACTCTTTAATTTCTATTAAACAATATCTTTATCAAGTAATCCTTTGTTGATTATATCAGAAACTTAATGAGTAAGGAATATATCAACAATCCTAATAAGTTGTAACTGATTTTGTTTCCGTTTTAATTACAACTCACCTTTTTTAGTACACTACTCAGTCAGTAACACCTAATAAAAAAATAGACCTACACGTAGGAATAAACATATGTGACTACAACTGATAGTTTGAGAGTTAAATCAAATTACTATAATGTAATAGGTCAATCTCGATTGTAAATGGAAGTTGAACTGTTAAAATTAAAATTTTGTTCATAAATTAGAATTATAAATAGTATTCATTATTTTATGAATTAAAATTAGAATTACGTTCTTTAAAGTCATCCGAAGTACCTCAAACATCTTAGGATTTTAAATAGACATATGTTATGTACTTCATACATTATAACCTTTGTGACGATATTAACTTAAAGTCTTTACTTAAGCTTATGTAACATAAATTTCATGAGTCCTGTACTCTACTTGAGTTTATTGTGTAGAAAAAGTCGGTCTTGTAAGGACTCTTTCCAGGGCAAGTTTAGAGTATTATTAGATAAGAGTTATCGTAAATAGCTAGAAGAATTAACCTTGTTAAAGAAGTAAAAACTGAGAACTAGTCCTACATAAATATAAAACAGGAATTCGGACGAACCAAAGAATAAACATCGAGAAAAGAGAAGGTCTCGAAGAAATATAGGGGTCAGAAATTTACAACCGTATTGGGTCCTGAATCAGAAGTCTATAGTAGAACAGAGATAATGTGTTTGATACAATAGAATAAGTTATAGACCCGAATTTCTTAGGAAATATGTGACGACCATAAATTGAAACAAAGAAACCCACACCGAAAGGAACACATAAGTTGTCGCTTGAGTTTTGGTGGAAACTTACAGAGGATCATTGGTCCTTGAATTCCAGGTTTTACTTAAGAGCCAAACGGAAGTGTTTAGGTAAGGAAGGGGTCACGAGGTGTAGAGTCTTTTCTCGAGCTAGTCGGGGAGTTCAAGAGCAAAATTTGAAAACTCGTAGGAAAACCTAGACGGAGAATGCTTAATGTGTAGGAATAGTGGTCGAATAGTAGTACAGGGAGATTAGCATGGAAGTGTTATGTAGGGTTCGACTAGATAGAGAAAAGGAGTGGAGGTAACGATGGTAGTATCATATCAAGTAGTAGAAAAGGGTGAACGATAACAATTCGATCTTTATTAGAGGATGTAACAACGGAACGTAGAGTACCAGGATCTCGAATTTAATGTCACTCTTCTGTCTGATGATTTTCTATCTTTAGAAAATTTAACGAAGTGTGACAAAACCTTATTTTAGGTCACAAGAGTGTTGTGGGAAATTCTAAGTCAAAGTAGACTTTAGAGATGTCGAAGGAGAAGAAGTTGACAGAAAACCAGTGTCCCTGGAACGTCAAAGAGTTTGTCTGGTTCTCAAAGGGTACATCCATCAAAAGAGACTGATCTTCCAAGAAAAGAATTCATGAGAATACTAAGGAAAGAGAAAAGTTTGTTCATAAAAATGTTTATAGAGGAGGGGACTCTCCTAAAAAAATTGGTGGTCAGATTGTCTTATAAATGAAATAATAAGTACGTAAATCGGAACTTAATAAAGAAGATCGTTAAACATTAGATGATAAAATGATATACCCAAGGGAGTATCAAGTCAACCATTTCTTAGGCGGACATTACGTCCGTTGGGACCAAGTTAAGGACCCAGTCCTTCTAGGGAACCTCTTTCCTAACGAATGGGTGAGGTCATAGGAACCCGAAGGAAACACCGAGTCGACCATTATGTAAATGAAAACATAAACACAAATATATATAAAAAATTAACAGAGTAGGATCTTTATGTAAAAACTCTCCTCTGTAAAATATTCTCGTCCTTAAAAAGGAGAGAACAAGTTTCAATAAAAAATTAAAGAATCTGAGTATACTCCTTGTACTCCTCTCTGGAATATTTATAAACAACTCATTATCTTACTCTACTTTTTGTAAGAATCGAACAGTCAACTAAACCCCATTATGTTTAAATGTCTCGTGGTTACGCGTTTCAAAGTACGTTAAATAATTTATTTAATATATTAAATATATAATCTCGGATCTAAAAGTTAGCTTCTCGTCTACACTTTTTTTGAAAGAACTAATTAACTATTTTATAAATTACCTACACTCCACAACAAATCAATAAAATTAAAAGTCTAATAGGTGTCCATTACTATATAAAAGAACTTCTATATTTTAATTGTCCGGATGTATTTCGAAACCGTGTATGAACTCTCAAATGTAACTAAATATTTCTATACATAGTATATTAGAGATATTTAAGGTCCTAAAAGAAACTAGGACAACCAGTCTCTGTCATAGTGATAATAGTAGACCCACGTAAAGACGAGGAGGTTTTTATTACGAGGATGACGAGAGACGTTCACCACTCTGTTCGACCTTAAAGAGGACCTTTAACTAAAGGAGTTAATAAGTTATTTTTATTTCAATAATCGATGACATACGTTCTGTCTATATCACTATGTATTTGTAAGTTTTCGGAACAAGAATACCTCGAATGTAAAATGACCTCCTCCTCTTTTTGATTTGTTTGATACACAATTCTCTTACTATCGTTTACGACTTTTCAATAGCCGTCAGACACGTGTTACCTTCTCCGACATAAACATGGATGTATAGACAAACCAAGGGTTTAGGTACAAAGAAGATAATGGACTGTACCACATTCTATCTGTAGGTACAGACCAATTATTTGTTACGAAGAAACAAACCAACGAAGGAAGTTTCTTCCTACTACTCATCTTCTTTTAGGTAAAGAAAACTTACCGAAGTCCCTTAGAAATCTCTTAAATGGGCTTACAGTAGATGTATAACTGAAACTCTGACATTAATATGATCAAGTTTTAGACAACCATGACTTATTAATTTTTACACTACCGATACGTACCCTCTCCATTAGTACTTTATACCTGAGTACTGTATAAATGTATCTATCCCCTTACACGATACCAATCTAAGAAGACGACAGTAACCGTTGATTACGTACAGGTCTTTCCCCTTTAGGTTAAAATCTTTTCCTGACCACTACGACAGAAAACTCTAGAGACAAAATCCTTTCGTCAAAACACACTCCGTTTAAATTTCGAAAACCTTGAAAGGTCTCTTTAGAGTAAAATAATTCTCCGATCCGTGAGATCCTAAACAACGATGAGTTAAGTTTATCAACGACATAAATAAGTTCACACTGGGAAAGAATACAGAGACTATATGTCGATAACAGAATGTATAAAATATTGGTCGTCGGGAAATGATTCACAAAAATAACAGATAATAGGGTTAGTAAAATAAAAAAGAGTGGTTGAACTTATTATCGACCTAAGGAAAAATAGGATTGAACTCGTCTTCCTTTTATCTTATTTTTTTTTTGTTTTTTTTCGGTATACTTTTGGACTTGAGAAATCCTCTTCAGCGAAGGTCTAAAAGATTGAAGACTAACCAACAGAAACGGTTACTCTTTCTTTACACGACAGCTATTTCAGACTCACTATTTACTCCGAGAAAACCGTTATGACGAAATTTCCCTTACCACAGAAAACCAGGTATAGGTCATTCAGAGGAACCCTCTAGCATGAAATTTAACATCGTGGTCGGAACTGAAGAAACAAAGGTCAACTCGATAAAGTGGACAAACCGTCGTACGCCAACCAAGAAAACGATGAATATCTCTACAAAGTCACGAAGGTCCGCTAAAGACCGTGTTCGAACTTCGTAATGTGACGGGTAGGACCTCCGGACAAGACAAAGGATCTATAAGACGACGGGAGTAGTTAAAAGAAGTGTACGGTCAGGACGGTCTCAACTCACAAGTGTTAGTGCAACAGTTAAACTTTTTCGTTTACGTAGGACTTGGGACTGGTCACCCCTAAAATAAGACGGACGACTCTAACACACCCACCATAAACGGAATCTTAAGTCTTTGACCAACACTGTACGTCTTTTTAAGAGTATTTAACAGACCCTGGTGTATCAGTGAAACAGAGGAACCAAGAACTATATCCTGTGGCACGGTCCCTACCACAAGGAATTCTCTGTTACCCAAGTCTACGTTTAAACTCCCCTGATAGCGATTGTTTCTAAAGTCTCTATATTTCCCTAAATTTATAAAAATATCTTCTCAATCGATTAGGTCTTCAACGGTCACAATATAGAGGAGTCAGTTCCAGACGTCGAGATGTCATCCTTTCTCATCTCGTCGGGCTCAACTACCAATTTTGTATCTATCGTGTCAGAGGAACAAGTAGAACTGAGTCTCCTTACTATCTTTGTAATGACGTGATACGGTGTTAAGAGTTCAAGATCTCGTCACCACATGACCACTATAACGTGGGATAAAAAAATTAATGATAATATTGAAAGTATTATGTAATAAAGAATCGATCGTAAAATTTAATGTGTCTTTTAAAGTACCTCACTCTTATGGTGTTGGCTGTGTTAGTAAAGAGTAAAATAACAATTAATCTGAGAGGGAGGTCGAAAAACGTAGTCACAGTACATCAAAAGTCATTTCTTTAGAAAGTGAAGAAACCAATTTAAATTAGAAGTCGTAATATAACAAAAATAAGATAACATTTATCCCGATAAAATAAATAATGGAATAGCCTTTTAAACAACAATCATTGTGATGACTAAAAACGTACAATTGAAGATAGACGTTGAAATGACTGAAACAAATGATCTAGATCGTCAAAAGACCACTTCAGTCCTGACATTCCGGACCAGGTTTGTTGGAAGTCCACAAGGATGAATCCGAAAAACCGACGATTCCTGGACCTCGATGTGAGTTGTCACCCTCCCCGATACTTAATCGAGAAGACGAACCACTTTATTCCCTTTGGAGATTCGATCCGTTCCGAAAATTAGAAATCAGAACTGAGTTCGACTGGGCGAGACGTTCAAGTGACCAGCTCATCGTAGTGACTGAAACGAGACATCTGACGTTCAAGACGAACAGCATGGGAACCGAGTTCGTGACAACCCGATACGTCATAGGTCCACAACAACTAGTACGAAAGTTAAACCCTTCTTCGGTCCCTCGAAGGAAATCGTCCCTCGGTCCGATACTGAGTCGTTGAAACGGACTACTGGGGACGTAGGGTGGTGCAAAAGAGGACTCTGAAGGTGGTAGAACCGAGACGTTTGTCGTCTCGATGACCGACTCTGATGTTGAACCTACGACGTCCATCCTTGGGGGTAAATAGTTCTAAGATGACGACCAACAACGTTTGGGGAAGGGGGTAGAGAGGGGTGTCTAAAGGGAAGTTAGAAACAGTCCCATTCTGGTCTTACCTGTGAGGGGGTTTCACTGCGATCAGAAAAAAGGGTGACCTCCTTTCCATCCGAACCCATCTGGAGACTGGTCCGACGACACGTCCGGACCCCCTCTTTCTCACGACAGTCGGACATTGACGAAAAGAATGGGAAGATTTCGTCAACCAGAACTAGAAATACAATGTTGGGGACACAAGATCCTAAAAGAGTCACCACGGGCCAGGCATTTATCAAGAACATTTTCCTACAATTCACTCCTTGCCGGACACTCCGGGAGAGGTGTATAAGTGAGGACAAGGATATTTACGTTTTTTAAAAGGATCGACACCCAGGATGAATCACATACTACATACATATACATATACTCAATATATAAAACCCATCGAGTCTGTCATTTCACAGACGGATGTTACGTCCTCTGGACCCAAGCTAGGGACCCAGTCCTTCGAGGGGACCTCTTCCTTTACCGTTGCATGAGGTCATGAGAACGGACCTTTTAAGGTATCTATCTCCTCGGACCATCTGATGTCAGGAACCCTAGTGTTTCTCAATCTTTACCGATACTCGTTGAAGTAGCCAAGTGACCAAACCTTAAATGTATTTTACTCTTACGAACACTCTCGCACACCAAAGACAAAAAATTACCTGATGTTTATTACGGCACGGAATTAGTAGTACGACACACAAAAATAAGGAACTGAACGTACGTCCATGAAATATGTGGTAGGTTTATACATTAACGGACCGATCCTTAGTTTATAAGAGGAGATCCCAGAACAAAGAACCGTAACATAAAAAGTATAAAGGAAATTCTTCTCTTTTAACGTGATTTTTATTCACAGCTGATCGGCAAAGTCTCGATAAACATTACCTTTTGACGTGGGCATATCACCTCATAGTACACAAGAATGTCAATTCTCTGAAGTCTCGAGTAAATCTGGGTCTTGTCACCGATGATGGAACATCTGTGATTCATTTTAAAAGAACTGAATTACCTATTTCATGGTCTAAATTGAAATATGTGTGACAAAAATTTTCAAACAGGGTCTTCATGTTTACTGAAACGGGTCTACTTGACCATAAGATATTTTTTATTTGATCAAGAAGTAATGTTATGAGACGGTAGATAAATAATTATCTAAACTTACTTACCAAAATAAACTCATAATCATTATTTTCGAGTTTCACACCTGAAGTCATAGTTTAACACGTTAAAGTTTTGAGCCGAGAAAACGAAGAGTCGACACACTGGACTCCATTCAGGGAATTGGTGAAACTCGAAGTTAAAAAAGTAAATTTTCACATCGATTACTATCACGTGTAAACACATTATCCTTTAAACCGAGCCTTTATCTGGGGATTGGGAATCCTTTTTCTTAAACCGACCAGAAACTGGACACAAGGATCCTTTAGGGTGTCTATGATGAAGGATTCATTATCTTTACAGAAACGATAAGTAACATTGAGGACTATTAAATAGGATTATTCCAGTGAGTCTAGACAGGGATCTTTCAAATTCGAGAACTGAGTCCTATCTTCAATCGACACGGTTCTTCTGGTTAGTACAATAATCTTCCAACCCCGAAACTCGGTGTACTATACCCCAGTTGGAGATCCCTCTTCTTCATCTGACCTCTAACTAACTTTAGAATCGGTACATCGAGTCAGTACGAATATACTTCTTCAGAGTAACAGTGACACCTGTTTAATCGATACAAGGGACAAACCATTGTCAGATACAGGACTGAGGTGTCTTTCGTGCTTTCCTATCACCTTCGAAGTAAAACCCTGGGAAGAACTGGAACGAGATATACGGAGACAAAAACCTACCAAGACTACACGAACAAAAAACTGACATTATTTCGATACGAGTGTATATATTATAAAAGAATTCAAGAGATTCAGTAATTTGGACTCCCCCATCATTTTTATAGACTTAAACATCGGTCAACCAGTCCTCATTTCTACCGGACATCTGGGAACTTGAACTTCGACCACAGACTTCACTCCCCGTCATAGTACCTCCTGACACGTGAAGTAGACACCACAGACAACAATTGACACCCATCAACTACAGTTTTCAATGGTGTTATAGAGTCTCAATAACACCCTGAATTTACCAAGTCTCATACACTTTATGATTCTTATCCTTGACCTACGTCACTGACAATGTTCACAAGAGATAATATTAATTTCCAAGTCCAAGAAGTACTAACTATTTATAATACTGTTATTCCCGATCAGTGAAAAATTATACAAAATAAATTGGAAATCCTTGTGAGATTCTACAATAATATTTCGATGAAAAGTTTAACAAATTCGTTGATATAAATCATTCATTATTTACCCGTAAATTTTTCAGACACCAAAAATAATGTTACATTATATCGTAAAGGGTAAATGAGAGTGGATTCGGACCTTAGAGGAAAAGGTCCTCTTTTATAACACCCATATTAGTGAAATTTAAAACCCGAATAAAAAAACAACCATTTTCTTCTCCTTACCTTTTAAATAGAGATATAAAGGAATATTAACTTGGTGAGTAATAACATGACATATCTTACGAAGTAATAGATAGTATTGTTTATCTGACGTTTTTAATCCTATTACGTTCGAGTTATACGAATAAAATTATTTTAAATAATTTCAATAAAAATCATTCATGACCCATATATGTAGGTACACCGACGACAGAATAACATATGTTTTTTAAGTTTGTTACCTCTTAGAACACAGAAGACAGAAGTGGAATACCACGGGTTTAGAAGGAACCCACAGTAGAGGTTAAGTAGACTTGTCTTCAGTCCCTTTTTACTCTTTTATCCTTTACAGATATATCAAATTCGGATCTTTATTAAAATTGAATGTAAGACAACTGATCTAGAATCAGTATATCTTTGTAGATTGACGTTCCCTCAGACCCTTTATATCGTATTGACATCTTCTTCTCCTCTTTTACGTTATGATCGTCAAATCATATAGTAACAATTAAAAAGTATATGAAAGATACGTAGGGGTAATTCAGGACCTTCTTTCATCAGTTATTGTTAATTCACCGGTAACTAATAAAGTAATTCCAGGAGGGGAAGTTACTTTATGAGAGAACGGATTGTGCTGACTTTTTTTACAACAAAAAGTGACCAACCAGGGAAAACGGATTTTAAAGGGGTAAATGTAAAATTCGAAAACCATAAGTAACATCTTTGAATGATCTCCGTAAAGACCACATTAGGGGATAATTTTATGTTTAATGTAGTAGTCCCTATTTACAATAGTTGGTAAATATGGAACCTTTCTTACTCAAATGGTGTACGAAAGGATGACCGAGATTAAGTAACATTCAGAAAAGTAACTACCCCCTCACCCCTCTTTGTGTCCGTCCATCGACTGTTTCACTTTAACCGTTTACGTTTTAAAGGTAGTGTAGATAAGAGTGTCGAGACAGATCTCTGTCGAGCTAAGAAAATATGTACGCGGTAGTACACAGTACCCACAGAAATGAAGAAGTTCCCCACACTTTTTTATCCAGACTAAGACCGTCAGAATTTATGGGTAAATAAGAGAACTCACTTTCTTTTCGTTTTACAAATTCTAAGAAGGAAAACAAGAATGGAAAAGATGAAAAATAGTATTTCGACTTACAACGAGGAGAAGGAGGAAGAGAACAGGGTTTAGGACACCGTTCTTATTTTCTCACCTCTCTACCACAAACGATCAGAGTACCTATACTTTTATGTGTCAACGTCTTGAGACCCCAAATCCTTACCTTTAACACGACAAGACTATCAGACTTTACCAGATCCAGTCAATACGTTGGAGACTGAGTATGGTGGGAAAAGAGGACTGTAAACGACAGAAAATCAAGGTTTTATAATCTAAAAATTTTTTGACTTTTCTTAATCATAAAGGGGTAGCGTTTATATCAAAGAATTCGTAACGTAGATAATGATATAAAGGGTATGGGGTGGAAGGTCAACCAATTCATTGTCTTATAAAGTGACGTATTAAGAATTAGAACGTGTAGATGACGTTTTCAGATACGTTATCTGTTAGCTCCAAAATAATTTCAAGAACGGACAAACCTTTTGAGTCGTCACCGGTGTCGTGACCTTTTCCAGTCAAAGGTAAGGTTAGGGCTTCTTTCCGTTACGGCTTCTTACGAGTTTGATGGTGTGTTAACGTGAGTAGAGTGTGTGATCGTTTCATTACGAGTTTTAAGAAGTTCGATCTGAAGTTGTCACGAACTTGACACTTGAAGGTCTACAAATTCGACCTACAGCTTTTCCGTCTCGTTGGTCTCCAGTTTAACGGTCGTAGAAAACCTAGCAGTTTTTTTTGTTCTCTCAAGGTCTTTTTGTAGATAAAGACGAAATAACTGATACGGTCTCGGAAACTGATACACCTAGTGTTGTTTGACTTTTAAGAATTTCTCTACCCTTATGGTCTGGTGAACTAGACGAAGGACTCTTTAGAAATACGTCCAGTTCTTCGTCGTCAATCTTGACCTGTACCTAGTTGTCTGACCAAGGTTCAATCCTTTCCCCATGCAGTTCTAACATATAACAGTGGGACGAATAAATTGAAGATACGTCTCATGTAGTACTCTTTACGACCTGACCTACTTCGTGTTCGACCTTAATTCTAAAGACCCTCTCTATAGTTATTAGAGTTTATACACCTACTGTGGTGGGAATACTGACTTTCACTTCTTCTTGATTTCTCAGAGAACTACTTTCACTTTCTCCTCTCATTTTTTCAACCGAATTTCGAGTTGCAAGTCTTTTGATTCTAGTGTCGTAGACCAGGGTAGCGAAGTACCGTTAATTTACCCCTCTGTCACCTTTGTCACTGTCAGAAAGAAAACCCCCCGAGGTTTTAGTGACGTCTACCACTGACATCGGTACTTTAATTTTCTACGAACGAGGAACCTTCTTTTCGATACTGTTTGGATCTGTCGTATAATTTTTCGTCTCTATAACGAAACGGTTGTTTCCAGACAGATCAGTTTCGATACCAAAAAGGTCACCAATACATACCTACACTCTCAACCCGATATTTCTTTCGATTCACGATTTCTTAACTACGAAAACTTGACACCACAACCTCTTCTTAAAACTCTCAGGGAACCTGTCTTGAGATCCTCTAGGTTGGTCAGGTAGGATTTCCTTTAGTCAGGACTTATAAGTAACCTTCCTGACTACGACTTCGATTTTTGAGGATAGGAAACCAGTGGACTACACTTCTTGACTGAGTAAACTTTTCTGGGACTACGACCCTTTCTGACTTCCGTCCTCCTCTTCCCCTACTGTCTCCCACTCTACCAACCTACCGTAGTGACTGAGTTACCTGTACTCAAACTCATTTAAGGTCCTCAACCACTATCTGTTCCTCCGGACCACACGAAGTCAGGGACCCCAGCGTTTCTCAGTCTGTACTAACTCATTCACTTGACTTGAACGGACAATCACGAACCACTATAGGTTGACTAGATACCTTAATATATAAATAATGATTATTTGTAACGAATACAAATATTATGAAGAAGAATGAACCGGTTCAGGGACCGTTCACATATCTATATCAGTCCGATTTATGGGAAAGTTGTTATTGAAGTAGAGAGAACCTGACTTCATACTTTTGTAATGGTTTTACTCGTGACTCCTACAGTATCGATGTGATTAGGGAGTACCATATACTGAACCCCTATTCGTCCATCTACAATGAGACTCAGTAGTAAAGTCTAGAGAATATGGACCTTGGTTATGAAGTCTACATTTCCCCCCTGGTTCTTCCCTCCCTCCCTCCTCCTCCCTCTTCATGAAGAGTAGACACCAAAGGTCCTTCCACCATCTATGAATCTACTACTTTAATCTGTAGTGATGGTAAAACAGTCCCATCTGAAATTGACCACCGAGTTTCAATAGTTTAGTTAATTATCCCTCGTCTATATAATTTTTTAATCTATCCCTAAATCCAGACTGTAAAGTATAACAAAAAAAAAAAAAGAGTTTCTTTTTCATATGTAAACTTTATAAAGTCTATTAGGGAGTTATAACGAAGGTAAGAAATATGTAAATAAAACGAACAAATCCTAAGACAAAGAAGTATCTATAAATATCTATGTGTGTCTATATGATGTTTCACATAAAAGAAAGTATCGTCCAAACAAAAGTTAGTCTTTATTTCTACCTTCCTTTCAATTCTTGGTTATCCTCTTTTTGACTCTGTAAAAGTTTTTTATAAAACTTGACTTGTTTAAGTACAGACAAGTCTCTTATAAAACTAGTATACAGACCAAGATTTGGGTCGTGAAAATTTATTGGGTCGAAATAAAGGAGAAATAGGACCAAGTAAAAATTCATAATCACTTTTTATGTTTCGTTTCGTTTTTTTTTTTTTTAACACGGTGTATAGTCCTTTTTTTCGATAAGTTTTGGTACGTATAATCGTAATATACGACTATCGTATACTCGTTGAATTTATATAAGTCCAATTCTGTACCGACTAAAGTTCCGACTTACTGGACATGACCCATCCAGTCCTGGACGTGAAGGTCCTCTCACAAAGACGCTATAAAGATCCCTGGTCACAATGAGGTCCATGATGTCCTTCGAGGTCTATTGTTGTTTAACAAGACATATAAAATGTATGTTACACTGACTTTATTTGACCATACACTATGAATTTAAAATTAAAAAACGGGTTATTAGGCATAGAATTTTTCGTATCGGAGACTTTTCGTACGACGTCTCCTAACTCTTGTTCTGGATACCCGGGAATGACGGATTCAAGTCTAAGGTCGGGGTAGAAAACTGTCGATACCTTTGCCCTTTGAAGAATGGGAAGACTTGGAGTTCAAAGAGGAGATAGTCTTATTATCACTATGAAAGATGGAGTACTCAAACATCAAATTTCGCAAATCTCAGACCGTGTTTACTTCCAAATTAATGATAGTTGATGACCATCCTAACAAATGGAAGGAAAATTTTCGTTTCATAAAATGGTGCCATTCCTCTTACCCCGCCCCTCTCCCCCTGAGTCAAACTCAAGTCGTATTTAATCTGGCATTCGGAGCGATGGGGACTCTACCTGGGTCAGTGAGTACGAGTAAATAAAGGTCAAAGAAACGAATAGACACCTTAGTGTGACCATAATTATATATTTTGTCCTAGGACTTCTAAGTTGAAACTAGTAGAATCTCTTTTAAGGATTTATCCGTTTGAATGATAGATTTAATAACTATAGTCGTTCTTTGAGTATTGTACTAATACTTGTTAAAATAACTGGAGATCGAAAAGTGGACTCATTCAATCCCANTGGCATTCGGAGAGATGGGGACTCTACCTGGGTCAGTGAGTACGAGTAAATAAAGGTCAAAGAAACGAATAGACACCTGAAG
Source organism: Capra ibex (assembly GCA_006410555.1). NCBI lineage: Eukaryota > Metazoa > Chordata > Mammalia > Artiodactyla > Bovidae > Capra > Capra ibex. The sequence goes on along the minus strand of SJYO01052474.1, from coordinate 38,638,754 downwards.
TCTCATCTCTCCTTACCTCGGGGACGAAAGGAGTCAACGGAGCTAACTGACTCGGGATTCGTGTGGAGGACTAGAAACTTGGTACATAGTGTGACCATAATTATATATTTTGTCCTAGGACTTCTAAGTTGAAACTAGTAGAATCTCTTTTAAGGATTTATCCGTTTGAATGATAGATTTAATAACTATAGTCGTTCTTTGAGTATTGTACTAATACTTGTTAAAATAACTGGAGATCGAAAAGTGGACTCATTCAATCCCAGAAGACTCTTCACCTACGGTTTAACCCTAATAGACACGTTCTTTTAATCACCTTTTTTATGGAAACTCCTTTTGAGTCCTTCAACAGTCGTTTCTGACCGTCTTGAGAGTCTGGTTCTACGTCCAGATTAAGGAGACTTCTTCTCTTCCTCCGTTCTTTCCATCTCATCCTTTTCAAAAACATTACGTCAACTTTCTTTCAAAATCGTTTCAATTACTCCTATTAAGTTCGATGGTCAGTATCCTCAGAGTAGAGGGTCCTTCACCGGACCGAAATATGGAAACAAAAAAAATAAGTCAGTGACCGACACTCGTTGGACCACCCTTCACATTGGGTACTCGTCTGTGTAGCCATTCAAAGTCATATGTGGTGAACCAAGGTAACCAATCAATAAGAGGGACGGTACTCTATTTACTCTCCTATGAAGTACCAGTGATTTAGTGGACTAAGAGCTTGGAGAAGGAGTTGTTATAGAGGTGAGACGTTACTACTCTAAAGTGGTGGAGAAGATAAGTCTGTAACCAAACACAGGGGTGGGGGAGGGGAGTCGGAAAATTGAGTTGACTAAAGGTCTTATGGGGAATACGGAAACTAACACTCATAGTGTCATTTGAGGTTTCTGTTGTCACTACAAGTTTAAAAAACAAATCCAAATTGATAATGGGTTGAGATCTCTATCTTTGTTAAGGGACTCGTTCGTACTAGAGATCAACAATAATTATATATGGTTCTATTTAATACTATCTCTTGATTAATGTACTTTGAATGTCTGACTCCGTCTAGTCATACAATTTTGTCCTATATTCGTTGTTAGCTGTACTTATAACACGAAACAATTAACTACGAGGATGAAGGGACCACGGACGTTACACCCTCTGCACCCAAGTTAGGGACCCAACCCTTCTAGAAGACCTCTTCCTTTACCGTTGGGTGAGGTCATAAGAACGGACCTTTTAGGGTACCTACCTCCTCGGACCATCCGATGATGTCAGGTACCCCAGTGTTTCTCAGCCTGTGCTGACTCGCTTAAGTGAGTGTACTAACCTCTTCCTTTATCGTCGGGTGAGGTCATAAGAACGGACCTTTTAGGGTACCTACCTCCTCGGAACATCCGATGTTAGGTACACCAGAGTTTCTCAGCTTGTACTGACTCGTTGAAGTGAAAGTGAAAAATACTAATATGTCCGTTTACTTATAACTTTATAGGACTATACAAAGGTTTAGATATTTGTCATTGGAAATGGAAGTCAAAATAAAAGGAAAGTAGTCACAAATGATCAAATTTACTATACCTTTTACTATTGGTTATTATTATTGTATTAGTTAATGTTTGGACTGAAATGTCTTTCCTCGTAATTTGAAGTTTGGTCACTGTTATTGGTTAAATGGTTCGAAGGTTTATATGTACCCAGTCTAAAGAGTAATTGTACAGCTTTATAAGTCTACACCACCTTAAAACATCGTTTAATATTTACTGAATACTTTTCTTTTTAAACATCAGATAGAACCCGATGTCTTCGTCTCTTTCTTTCTTTGAGTCTCGATTAAAATGACACGAAACGTCTATCTTAAGGTATACTGGTTTTTTCTAAAAAATTTTTAATGAAAAAAAAAAAAGACGATCATAGAATCGAGTCCAAAAGTGTTGTTTTATGGTGTCTACTCTACTAAATTTGTTGTCCTTAAATAAGTAGTATCAAGATCTTCGACCCTCCAGATGGTGCTTTTACGGTCGTTCCATCTAAAGTACAACTTCGAAAAATAGTATTCGAACATCCACCGACGGTAAACGACCCACAAGTGTATTGGAGAAAACATACGTGCACCACTCTGTCTCGTTCGAGCAACCAGACAGAAGAATATTCCTGTGAGTAGCGTAGTACTCCTGGTGGGATGTGAGTTAATTTAAGTTGGGATTAATGCAGGGTTTTCGGGGTAGAGCTTTATCATAACGTAACCCCCAACGACGACGACGACGACGACGATTCAGCGAAGTCAGTGCAGGCTGAGACGTGTTGGGGTATCTGCCGTAGGGTGGTCCGAGGGGTAGGGGCCCTAAGAGGTCCGTTCTTGTGACCTCACCCAACGGTAAAGGAAGAGGTTACGTACTTTCACTTTTCACTTTCACTTCAGTGAGTCAGCACAGGATGAGAAGTGTTGGGGTACCTGACGTCGGGTGGTCCGAGGAGACAGGTACCCTAAAAGGTCCGTTCTCATGACCTCACCCAACGGTAACGGAAGAGGTCGTAGCCTCCAATCCCGATGTGATACACTTAAATCCCTTACCCCCGAGTTTGTAAGTCAGATATTATATTTCACCAACAAGATCGAAGTCTAGACTGTGGACATTGGGTCGTACCTAAGTGTCGTACCAGTTCACTGTCATGGAGGGTCCAATCGACCTCCAGGTAAGAAAAGGTAGCCATCAGAGAAACGTTTAAGAGAGCACCTAGGGGTCCCAAGAATTGAGTCTAGAAACACAGTAAGGAGGAAGCAGACTTTCAATAGATGACACTTTGACTCCAAAGTCCCCACAAGGAGGCTCGGACGACGGTGTTACCACTGGAGGACCAGACGACAAGAACCAAGGAAGGTCCCAATGTGATTGGTGTAACTCTAGAATCTCAATGACTAGTTCGGTAATGATGTACTTCTTTACGGAGTGTACATCGTGTGGTAGTGACGACAGCGTCACGGTACAGTGACGGAGACACCACGACTCCATTCGTAGATGACAAAGAGGGTCCTGATACGTATACCGAGTTCATAGGGTATCACTTTGGGTGAACTCGTGGTTCATAATCTTGAGTAACCGTGGGTCTAACAGTCCGTGTACGTCACACGTACGAGTATATGTTTGTGTCTCAACACAGGGATTGTTCCACGAATCTCACCATAGTCACCCATGAGTCCTTCGTCTCTGGTTAGATGAAGACAGGGTTATGAGTCTATTATATCTTATAATCTGTGTTTAAGTCTGAGAAGAGACGAATACCAATCCAAATAGAGTCTCCAGAGTAACCGGAAAATGAAGTATAACGACAGTCAGAAGAAGACAAAGTAAGACATCCGAAGTCATGTGTGTTTTAAAGTCTCTCTTTCTATTAGAAAACTGTTTCGACCAGACAACAGTACAAACCGGTCTTCAAAGACGAAAATTGAAGAAGTACTATTCAACCCATATGCGAAATATATCCCCGAAGGGTTCACCACGATCACCGTTTCTTGGGTGGACGGTTACGTCTTTTGTACTCTCTACGCTCAAGTTAGGGACCCAACGTTTCTATCTCCTTCCGTACCGGTGGGTGAGGGCATAAGAACGGACTTCTTAAAACCCGATGTCAGGTATCCTATTTTTTCTTAGTCTGTACGGACTTCGCTAAATCGTGTGTGTATGAATATAGTACTATCCATCTGTTACCCAAAAATGAGACTTTTAAAGTGGACTATTATTTTTGTAACATTGGATAAGATATCGTGACCCTGGATATCAGTTATAGGATATTATTGGATATTATCTTTTCTTGTACTTTTTCTTATATACACATATTCTTATACAAATATTTATATATATAAGAATATGTTACGTTTATATAATTGACTTAGTGAAACGATATGTAGACTTTGTAATATTTAGTTGATATGAAGTTCCCCCTTTTTTCGTAATATAGAATACTCGGTTTTGTTTTTACTGTCCCGGGTTAATACTTGGAGTCACGGGATCCCTTTATTGGTACTGTGAGACCTGACGAAAAGGAGACTGAGGTTTAAAGTATGAGAAAATACTCCAATTTCTTATTATTTTATTTCTAGTACAGTCAAGATTGTACCCGAAGGCGTCAAACGAAACTTATGGAGTAAGAACCCCACTTTACGATGTTGAGAGATTCACCAGAATTAGTCATCCAGACTGAAAATGTCCTTCGAGATGTTCATTTTCTGTGGACACGTCCATAGACACGGGGTCTCTTTACATCAGCAGACCAAGTTAGAACGGAACACCACAAGAGGGTCCCAGACTCCAGCACGGTGTAGGGACGAGTCATATCTAAGACTTCAAGAAAGTACTGGGTTTCGGGTTGTTCCTCGACCCTCTACCCTCGACTTTTATTCAGTTCCAGACCACTACTCTCCCTCCTCCATCATGTGGGACCTCCGGTGATTTGGAAACCGACGACTGGACCCTTCGTCCCACCAGTGTTTCTACTCACATCAACCTCTTGGCGAGAAGTCATGAGTAGTGAATTTCACACCGACCAAAGGGGTTCGAGAACAATATTTCGACTCGTAACGTCAAAGGTAGAAGTCGAGATAAAGATGGAGGACTTGACAACCATAAAGAAATTGTAGTTAGTACTCCAACGACACTTGGAAGGGACAAACTTGAGTCAACTACGACTTAAATAAAAAAGCCATAGATTAAAATAGTAGTGCAGAGTCGAGACTTTAATTTGGACCCAATATAGTTCAGAGAACCCTAAGACTTCAAACACAGTATGACCGAAAGAGTCCAAAATAAAGGATTGTACTTTTTTTCTTTTTTTTTGGAAGTTCAGAATCCTTTCTCTTATGTGTCTGAAACCCTTGACTTGTCGTAGATTAGTGTCGTCGTTATGGGTGTCATTATCTAGACATCAGTGTTGTCGCACCATCAAATTGACGGACAACGAGAGTATTTAGAAGTGAAACAGTGAACGTGACAGGGACACAGAGACAATACGGTACGATCCCTGACTAAAGAAGAAGAAGAAAAAAATTAACCTCCTATTAACGAATTGTTACAACATAAATAAAGACAGTATATTTTTACACTTAGTCAATTCTTTTATAATAGTCTTATTTCATATGATAATAACGACAGAATAGATATTATTCAATTAAGTACCATTCCGTGACCTTAGAAGATAGTCTATGAGATCGTTTCAGACCAGTGTCACATTTAATCCGTTCTTAACCTGTTAAAACATAATTCGAGACTTTACTTACGTGAAACGTAACCCAATACATAACTCTATATCCATGTCCTCCATCGGGGTTGTTTACTTCGTCGGCCACTCTAGTCAGAGGTTTGATAAAGTAAGGTTAATTCTTATAGTTACTGAATTTACTTATTAGGATGGTAGATTTGACCTTATTGAATACGTCCTACTGTACCGAATATTCTAGTATTGTTACTATCAATATAAAACGGAAATGTACATGACTCTTGCTCTCAACGTCATCCCTGTCGAGACCCTTAGTATGGGGAACCTTCCTAGCCTTCGGAGTTTATTAGTGCTTACGGGATTCTGGATTTCTTCCCCAACACAGGGTTATACTTTCTCCGTCGTCGGGGACATTGTCGGGGTCTACCCGACTACGGATCCCGTTAGGAGATGAGTAGGTCCCGGTCCGAACCCCGTTGACGACGACGAGAAAAATGATGTCACCTTCAAAGACCTCCGAGAGAGGGTGTAGGGAAATGACGTTCGGAGTCATTGTCACAAGTTGGACGAGGGACAAGTGCACGTAAAAGAAAAAAAAATACTTCTTTTTGGATATGAAACTCTACCCCCCTTCCACCAAATGAGACGTCGTTTCGGAAGAGACGTAAAAATTCAACCTCAATCATCTTTTATCATAATTGTATATGTACGGTACGTCTTATAGAGTCAACACAACTGTTTCTTCCTACGGTACTTAAGAAGTCAGAACACGCAATCAGTAAGTCAGTACAGGTTGAGACACTGGGGTACCTGACCTCGGGTAGTACGAGGAGACAGGTATCCTAAGAGGTCCGTTCTTATGACCTCACCCAACGGTAACTAAAGAGGCCCCCTAGAAGGGCTGAGTCCCTAACTTAGGTCCAGAGGACACAACGTCCGTCTGAGAAATGGTTGACTCGGTAGTCCCTTCTGATTACTCACAGTCGAAAGATTAAATTCTCGACATATTAGAAAAAAAAAAACCCCCCCCCCTACCATAAAAACATGAATTTTACTACCATCTTAATACAATTCAGGGGTCCTGATCTTTGGATTTTCCAAGGTATTTAAACGACTTTCCGTAGAAAAACATTTAATTTGTTTAACGGGTTTACGGAAAGAGTCTAACACTTTAGTAAGAAGTACTTATTTAAGGGTGATCCTCAGTTTTACATGTAGGTCGTTCTCAAAGTTATTTCGTAGATCCTTAGATCCGAAAACTATACCCCAATCAAAAGGTAGGATTGCACAGGAGGGATACCCAGTTCAAATCTCTAAAAAGGAACACGGACAGGGGTTCAGGGTAGTGTAAACAGTTCCCTGTCAGGTCGGAAAGGGAGTTGTTCAAGGTCTCGACGTCGAAAGGGACCTGTAAAATAACGAAACTTAAACACAAGTTCGTTTACAAGTAAGTACAAGGAAAAAAAAAAAAAAATTAAGTTCGTAAGAGTTTCATAAATGATCTTAGAACGACTCACTTACACACTTGGTGTAAGTGTATATCTTCTATTATTACTCCGTATGTTAACATAAGAATTCTGGAAACAGTAAGTCTTTATTTCTGACCTCCGTTGACGTAAAATCAGTGGTACAATAGAGGTCTTTTATATCTAAAAACCGTGTATCACTTGGGAGTCACAAATAGTTTACTTACTTAATTAATTATTTACTTACTTAGGACTACGATCTTTTCCAGTACACTTAATAGAATTCTCTTTTTATTTGTAAAACGGAAAACCCTAGAAACTGATAGGATAGTACCCTGGTCTCTACTGTGAAACCTACTTGAGAGAAGTCAATTATTGGGGTTTATGTCGACCCTTTTAAATGTCGGGATGTTAATATTGAGAAACTAAACCAAAAGAAAGCCACACTCAACTAGTGACGTCCAGATCAATTGTAGACAATGACGTGTCTATGTTAAAAAAAGAAAACTACTCTTGAAAATTCTAGATGAGAGAATCTTTGAAATTTTATACGTTATGTCATGATAATTGATACCCGAAGGGACCACCTAGTCTATCATTTCTTAGGTGGACGTCACGTCCTCTGGACCCAAACTAGGGACCCACCCCTTCTAGGGGATCTCCTCCCGTACCGTTGGGTGAGGTCATAAGAACGGACCTCTTAGAGGTGACTACCTCCTCGGACCGCCCGATGGTAGGTTCCTCAGCTTTTCTCAGTCTATCCTGAGCCGCTGATTCGTGTCGTGTAATAATTGATATAAGTGGTCCGAAATGAAATGTAGGGTACTGAATAAATAAAGTATTTACCTTATTTGAAAACCTGGGAGAAATAGGTAAAGTAGGTAGGGAATGGAGGGACAGAGACCAGACAAGAGACATAGATACTCAAGTGTCCAAAACCAACAAAAAAAATAAGGTGTATAATCACTCTAGTATACTATAATTAGAAAGGGACAGACCGAATAAAGTGAATCACATTACGGGTGTTCCAGGGAATGGAATGACCTGAGAGATCACCCGTCCCGTGTCGAAATCGTGACCTTTTCGGACCTTCTCAAGTGGAGGGAAAATAAAGAGGTGACGATGGAAAAAAACCCCCCTCCCGCCCCAGAAAATCGATTCGAGACATAAACTATAGGTCTGTGGTATAATTCATGTTTACAAGGGATTTCCATACACCTTATTGAGAATAACTACGGTCCAGGGTCACCCAAGACTTCTGTCCCGAAAGAGTACGTCTCTATCTTATGTAACATGGAATACCTTTCTACGAGTGTTCATTTAAGGGTTCCCCTTGTTTATGTGCCATGTGTCTTTTTTCTCTTTGTATAAAGTCAAGCTACAAATCCAAAAGTCACTTTCTTTTCGACTCCAGACCTTCCTATCCAAACCCGTTTCATCAGAAGAAAGACAGGGAATTGATACCACTCCACCAGGGTGCAGTTCCAAAGACAAAGAAGGAAACCCTCCCAGTAAATGGATATAGTAAAGTACTAAAAAAATAAGTGGTGTAAGTCTGTGTCCAGTTTAAAGGAGAGACGTCTCTAGGAAGGAACTGACGAATTGATTTCATGAAGGGACAACCACGATTGGTTGTCCGATTTATTGTAATCGGATAATTGAGTCGTGACTTGTTATAAAATGCAAAAAAAGTACAAAAGATCCATATACTGTGAGAATGTGATAAAAGTCAGTAAGAAAAGGTGACGATACAGGTCCACGGACCGGTTCCCACAATTCATTGAACCACCTCTGAATGACTCCCTATCATTTCCCGAAACTTAGGATCTGAAAAAACTCACATGTTTTCCCTTTAAGTGACCTTAAGGAAATCGACACTCTCCCGTGTACAGGTCTCGACACGGAGTCTCTTTAATATAACCACCGTTATACGTCAGACCTAATTTCTTCTCTGGGACCGTGTCCTCAGGTCCTTTTTATTCCCACAGTATAACGAGAAAGGGATCAACTACACCTTTTATAACGAGGTCCAATATAAAGAAACGTGTCCTATCATCGATAAATCTAATCTTTGTTCAAAATTTGACTTCCTTTAGATAATAAATTTGGACAATTTATAGTATGTAATATGTATAAAGGGTTTCGTCGACAATCAACGGACAGACACACAAATTGTTTCAGAGTAAACCGACAAATTTCAATAGTTGTACAGAGATATTTCTACTTCTGTCGATAATTGGTTTCTTGGATTCGTAAAATTGGGTCTACTACGTTTCTCAGAACCTTAAGTCTTAAACGACGTTAATAACGTCAATTTTTTATCACTTTCGAACTCTACCATACAGGAACATAAGGTCCGTGAACTACTCCCTATTATTATTACTAATACTATTAGAGTAGTTTTAGTACGTTCATACAAATTTTTCGGATTTTACTCAAAGGACGACTCTACTATTTTTCCTGAAAAAAAGTCCGGTTCCTCTCTTAAATTAAAGATGTATCAGATTAATTGAAGTGTGTCTCCTTTGTTTGTTTGTTTGTTTGTTTTTGGTGTGTGTCGATAATGTACTGAGGTACTATAAATGAGAGTTGGTACACAAGTCAAGTCGAGTCAGTACAGGCTGGGAAACACTGGTGTACCTGACGTCGTACGGTCCGAAGGGACAGGTAGTGGTTGAGGGTCTCCAATGAGTTTGAATACAGGTAACTCAGCCACTACGGTAGGTTGGTAGAGTAGGAGACAGTAGGGGAAGAAGAGGACGGAAGTCAGAAAGGGTCGTAGTCCCAGAAAAGTTTACTCAGTCAAGAAACGTAATCCACCGTTTCAGAATCTCAAAGTCGAAGTCGTAGTAGGAAGGTTACTTATAAGTCCTGACTAAAGGAAAGTCTACCTGACCAACCTAGAGGAACGTCAGGTGCCCTGAGAGTTCTCAGAAGAGGTTGTGGTGTCAAGTTTTCGTAGTTAAGAAGTCGTGAGTCGAAAGAAATACCAGGTTGAGAGTATGGGTATGTGCTGATGACCTTTTTGGTATTGAAACTGATCTACCTGGAAACAACCGTTGACACACATCGTTGTTGTTATTTAGTTGTCAATTCAATAACTCATGATTACTAACTTTTGATAAATGTTTATATACAGTGACTGGTTTATTCGTTGACTTTCTTCATACCTACTCAGTCACGTTTGTAGTGTCGGTAACCGGTTACAATCCTTTTATTCAGTAAGTTTCCTTTTAGTAGAAAACTCCGTAAGTTCTCGACCTACAGCACATATAGATAACTAGGGGATACTAAAAAGGTAAAATCGAATAACGTCAAAAAGTCCTTTTTTAAATAAGGGTATAAGACAAAAATAGTGTAACCAAAGTTCGGAGGTGAAGTTAGGACGACGACGACGACGATTCAGCGAAGTCCACACAGGTTGAGACACACTGGGGCATCTACCGTCGGGTGGTCCGAGGAGAGAGGTGTCCTAAGAGACCCGTTTTTATGACCTCATCCAACGGTAAAGGAAGAGATCATGTACGTACGTACGATTCAACGAAGTCAACACAGACTGAGACACACTGGGATACCTGTCGTCGGGTGGTCCGAGGAGATGGGTGCCCTAAGAGATCCGTTCTTATGACCTCACCTAACGGTAAAGGAAGAGGATCCACAGACAAATTTTCTATATTACATATACTTAGTTTGGTAGTACGACATGTGGAATTTGAAAATGTTTCTCCATCCTTTTTATATTTATCCATTTAAAAAATTCAATTAAATGGTTAAGTAATTACTGTCTAGACTAGTACTGAGTAAAGACAAATATTGGACACTTACCTATGGGTCTTAGTTAATTTTTTTTTTTTTTTGTCGGGAGATCTGTCCCTCGTATTTTTTCAAGAAGGAAACAACCACGGAACGGACTAAGAAGTCGGTACAAAGGAATTGGGGAGATGAAATGTGAATCACCTAATTATGGTTCCACTAAAAACATAGATATCAAAGTATTGACGAACTAAGATAAACACAACGGACCTTACGGGTGAGAAGGATGGAGTGGAAGAAAGAAGGAGAAGATTCAGAATTGACTTCGAAGTTATGGTTTAAATTCGTAGTAAAGGAGTTACTACGAGAGGGATATAGAAGTGAATACCGAATCAATCTGAATCCGAAATTGGATCTGAAGGTAACGTAAGACCTATAAAGATAGTATATGAATAATTTGAATAACCATTGGTAAATGTAGTAATGGATTAAAAAGTTATTGTAGACATGAGTAAATTGAGGTTCTTAAGTAGTAGGAGTGATGAAGAAAGTTTTCGAATACTTTCGTAGTGGTTCCAGTAAGAAATATACTTTATATTTAGTGGTAAATTGAGAATGACACAACGAATTGGTCAACGTTACAAACTATATCAACTTGTGAGGTTTAAAATTATAAATTACTTCATATATATTTAGGGCATTTAATATGTCTATATCCATTTTTAAGAAAAAATGTTTAGCTTGTATGGGTACATGAATGGTGTACAGTTCTATAGTTCGATATCTTATAGAGGTCGTGGTGTCTTCGGGGTAGATCCTGGAGGAACAGTAATAGTGATTAAAGATAACTTTCAATTAATGTTTTCTAATTAAAACGGACAAGGACTTGAAGTCGACTCGGTGGTCCCCTCGGGAATATAATTTATGTTACTGTAGTAAACATGGGAAAACACAAAACCTGTAAAGGGAGTTCTTACCCAAACACTTTAAGTGGTACTGCAGAGTACGTCTTGGAGTAAGGTATCAAGTAGTCCGTGAGAGAGATAGTCTTGATCCGGGAATTTAGATAAAGAGTGAAGGTGACATATTAGTATTCCCTAAACTAAATCCAGTATGGACTTACCAGATCGCCAAAAGGGACGAAAGAAGTTAAAGTCAGACTTAAACCATTATTCTTAAAGTACTAGACTCGGTGTCAGTCGAGGACCAGAACAAAAACAACTGACATATCTCGAAGAGGTGGAAACCGACTTTTCTTATATTAGTTAGACTAAAGCCACAACTGGTAGACCACTACAGGTACACGTCTCAGAAGACAACACAACAACCTTCTCCCACAAACGATACTGGTCACGTAAGAGAACCGTTTTGAGATAATCAGAAACGGGACGAAGTAAGGCATAAGGTTCCGGTTTAAACGGACAATGAGGTCCACGAAGAACTGAAGGATGAAAACGTAAGGTCAGGGGATATTACTTTTCCTGTAGAAAAACCCCACAATCAAGATTTTCCAGAACATCCAGAAGTATCTTGGTAAGTTGAAGTCGAAGAAGTCGTAATGACCACCCCGTATCTGAACCTAATGACACTATAACTTACCAAACGGAACCTTTGCTTGTCTCTAGTAAGACAGCAAAAACTCTAACGTAGCTTCATGACGTAAAGCCTGAGAAAAAAACTGGTACTACCGATGAGGTAAAGAAGACTCCCCAAGGACGGGCGTCATCATCTATATTACCAGTAGACTCAATTTAAGTGGGTAAGGTCAGGTAAAATCAAGTGGCTAAGGATCTTACAGCTGCTAGTAAGAACGGTAGAGGACAAACTGGTGAAGGTTAAACGGAACTGAGTACCTGGACTGTAAGGTCCAAGGATACGTTATAACGAGAAATGTCGTAACCTGGAACGAAGATAGTGGTCAGTGTAGGTGTCGACCCATAGCAAAAACGAAACCGAGGTAGNAATTTAAGTGGGTAAGGTCAGGTAAAATCAAGTGCCTAAGGATCTTACAGCTGCTAGTAAGAACGGTAGAGGACAAACTGGTGAAGATTAAACGGAACTGAGTACCTGGACTGTAAGGTCCAAGGATACGTTATAACGAGAAATGTCGTAACCTGGAACGAAGATAGTGGTCAGTGTAGGTGTCGACCCATAGCAAAAACGAAACCGAGGTAGGGAAGTAAGAAAGACCTCAATAAAGAGGTGACTGGAGGTCGTCGTATAACCCGTGGATGACTGGACCCCTCAGGGAGAAAGTCACGGGATAAAAAAACGGAAAAGTATGACAAGTACCCCAAGAGTTCCGTTCTTGTGACTTTCACCAAACGGTAAGGGAAGAGGTCACCTGGTGTAAGACAGTCTGGAGAGGTGGTACTGGGAGGTCAGAACTCAACGGGACACCCGTACCGAATCAAAGTAACTCAATCTGTTCCAACACCAGGATCACACTAATCTAACTGATCTAAAGACACTCATACCAAAGTCACGCGGACGGGAGACTACCCGTTGGGGATGGTTGAATGAACCCAAAGAGAATGGCACCCACACCTCATAGAGAATCACCGACGAGGTCGTTTCGTGTCGGTGACGAGGAATGGAACCTACTCCCCATAGAGGAAGGTGGTAGGAAGGACTGGAAGTTGTACTCTACCGAGGAGATCCGGGAGGACGTGGACGTGTCGGTGGTGAGGAACTTGCACCCCAACGAGTAGGGCCAGCGGCGGGACCGGAGCCCGTACCCCAACGAAAAAGGACGGCGGCGGGGACCGGAGTCTACACCCCACCGAGGAGAACCGGGTAGCGGGGTTGGAACCTACACCCTACCGAGGAGGGTCGACGACGGGGACTGGAGCCTACGGGGACTGGACTACTTGATACTTTACTCCAGACACTGTAACATGTCCTCTGTCCCTAGTTCTGGTAGAGGTACCTTTACTTTACGTTTTTTCGTTTTACCGAGAGACCCCTTCGGAATGTTTATCGACACTTTTCTTCTCTTCGCTTTCGTTTCCTCTTTTCCTTTCTATATTCGTAGACTTACGTCTCAAGGTTCTTATCGTTCTTCTTTATTCTTTCGGAAGAAGTCACTAGTCACGTTTCTTTATCTCCTTTTCTTGTCTTACCCTTTCTGATCGCTAGAGAAGTTCTTTTACTCTCTATGGTCCCCTTGTAAAGTACGTTTCTACCCAAACTATTTCCTGTCTTTACCATACCTGGATTGTCCTCGTCTTCTATAATTCTTCTCTACCGTTCTTATGTGTCTTCTTGACATGTTTTTTCTAGAAGTACTGGGAAAGTACTACCACACTAGTGAGTAGATCTCGGTCTGTGGGACCTTACCCTTTAGTTCACCCGGAATCTTTCGTAGTGATACTTGTTTCGATCACCTCCACTACCTTAAGGTCAACTCGACAAAGTTTAGGACTTTCTACTACGACACTTTCACGACGTCAGTTATACGGTCGTTTAAACCTTTTGAGTAGTCACCGGTGTCCTGACCTTTTCCAGTCAAAAGTAAGGTTAGGGTTTCTTTCCGTTACGGTTTCTTACGTGTTTGATGACGTGTTAACGTGTGTAGAGTGTGTGATCATTTCATTACGAGTTTTAAGAGGTTCGGTCCGAAGTCGTTATGTACTTGGTACTTGAAGGACTACAAGTTCGACCAAAATCTTTTCCGTCTCCTTAGTCTCTTGTTTAACGGTTGTAGGTGACCTAGTACTTTTTTCGTTCTCTCAAGGTCTTTTTGTAGATAGAGACGAAATAACTGATACGGTTTCGGAAACTGACACACCCAGTGTTATTTGACACCTTTTAAGACTTTCTCTACCCTTATGGTCTGGTGGACTGGACGGAAAACTCTTTGGACATACGTCCAGTCCTTCGTTGTCAATCTTGTCCTGTACCTTGTTGTCTGACCAAGGTTTATCCTTTTCCTCATGTAGTTCCGACACATAACAGTGGGACAAATAAATTGAAGATACGTCTCATGTAATGCTCTTTGCGACCTGACCTTCTTCGTGTCCCACCTTAGTTCTAACGGTACTCTTTATAGTTATTGGAGTCTATACGTCTACTGTGATGGGAATACCGTCTTTCACTTCTCCTTGATTTTTCGGAGAACTACTTTCATTTTCTCCCCTCACTTTTTCAACCGAATTTCGAGTTGTAAGTCTTTTGTTTCTAGTACCGTAGGCCAGGGTAGTGAAGTACCCTTTATCTACCTCTTTGTCACCTTTGTCACAGTCTGAAATAAAAACCCCCAAGGTTTTAGTGACGTCTACCACTAACGTCGGTGCTTTAATTTTCTACGAATGAGGAACCTTCTTTTCAATACTGGTTGGATCTATCGTATAAGTTTTTGTCTCTGTAATGAAACGGTTGTTTCCAGGTAGATCAGTTCCGATACCAAAAAGGTCAAGTACATACTTACACTCTCAACCTGACACTTCTTCCGACTCGCGCCTTCTTAACTACGAAACTTTGACACCACAACCTCTTCTGAGAACTCTCAGGGAACCTGACGTTCCTCTAGGTTGGTCAGGTAAGACTTCCTCTAGTTGGGACCCTAAAGAAACCTTCCTTACTACGGGATCGACTTCGAAGTCATGAAACCGGTGGAGTACGCTTCTCAACTGAGTAACCTTTTCTGAAACTACGACCCTCCCTAACCCCCGTCCTCCTCTTTCCCTGCTGGTTCCTACTCTACCGACCTACCGTAGTGACTGAGTTACCTGCGCTCAGACTCACTTGAGACCCTCAACCACTACCTGTCTCTCCGGACCGCACGACGCTCAGTACCCCAGCGTTTCTCAGCCTGCACTGACTTGCCGACTTGACTTGACTTGACTTGAGAGTACGTCTTTATTAAGAAATATTTCCGTCCGTCTACCACTCAAGGGAACATACTTATATGGTACTAAATGAATGTATAAGAAACAAACTACGAATAAACAAAAAAAGTGCAAACATCGGTAACTCTTATTAAGACGACACTTGTAACACATGAATATAAAACCACTTTTATACATACACAAAACTAACTAATATATGGGTCATTATCTTTCAGTTTAGACCTAAAGGGTCCACCGAGTCGTCATTTCTTAGATGGACGTTACGTCCTCTGTACCCAAGTTAGGGACCCAGCTCTTGTAGGTTCCTTCTAGGGAACCTCTTCGTTTACTGTTGAGTAAGGTCACGACCCTGTAGGATACCTGTCTCCTCGGACAACCCCGACGTCAGACACCCCAATGTTTTCTCAGGTGTACAAAATCGTTGATTTGTTGTTGTTGTTCTTACAGTTCAGTATACTATACGTACACAATTAGAAATCACTTATGACTGTCAAAAAGTCTGACCAATATAGTTTAAGGGTATTTATCACATACTATAAAGGAGAACAAGACATAGTAGAGGTTACCAAGATTGAAGGCGATAAATACACGAACACGAGTCAGTACAGGTTGAGACACTGGGATACCTGACATCGGGTGTTACGAGGAGCCAGGTACCTTAAAAGGTCCGTTCTTATAACCTCACCCAACGGTAAAGAAAGAGGTCACCTAGAAGGGTTGGGTCCCTAGTTTGGACAGAGGACGCAAAGGACGTAACCGTCCACCTAAGAAATTGTGATACGGTGGATCCTTTAGGGATAAATAAATATATACGTCAATTTAATGAACACCAAAATTAAACGTTAAGGGATAATTGTTGTTACTCAAAACAAAGAGGAATGGACATGGGTGAGGTCATAAAAACGAACCTTTTAAGGTACCTGTCTTCTAGGACCGTCAGATATCAGGTCCCCCTGTTTTTCTCAGTCTGTGTTAACTCGTGTGTGTGTAATTATATATTGACCATATTTTATCTAACATAGTCAAATTCCACATGTTACACTACTAAACTATGTATTAGGTTTTACTAACTGTCCGATTTCAATCGATTTGTATAGGTAGGGGAGTGTACAAGTGTTAAAATAAAAAAATACCACTCTTTTAAATTCTAAATAAGAATTGTTGAAAGTTGTTATATTATGTAAAAACAATTTACATAAATTTGTTAGATTATAAACAGTACTTCAGTGGTACGGTTTAAAATCTAGGGGTCTTGCATAAGTAAAACATTGACCTTCACATATAGGAGAAAAGGGAGTGTAAGGTCCGGGACCGTCGGTGGTAAGATGACAAAGATACCCGACTCAAAGAAAAATCTATAGTGTAAATTCACTCTAATATGTCATAAACAGAAAGAGACTAAATAAATCGAATCGTACTACGGGAGTTCCTGAAGGGACCACCGAGTTACCATTTCTTAGTGGACGGTCATGTTTTCTACGTTCAAGGTAGGGACCCAACCTTCCGAGGGGACTTCTTCGTTTATCGTTGGGTGAGGTCATAAGACAAAATTAATTAACCTCCTATTAATGTCATAACACTACCAAAGACGGTATGTAGCCATACTTACTCGGTGTCCATATGTACACAGGGGGAGTAGGACTTTGGGGAAGGGTAGAGGGAGGAGTGGTATAGGTAGATCCCAATCCCAAACTGTCTTCTCGGATCACCCGATGTCAGGTACCCTAACGTTTTCTCGACCTGTGTTGAATCACTGATTTGTTGTTGTCACGGGAGTTCCAGGTAGGTACAATAAGGTTTATCGTCCTAAAGGAAAACAGGGTACTATCTTATTATAATTTAATATACAGATGTTGGTGTGGTAGAATCAAATAAGAAAGTAGGTGACTGTTTATCTAACAAGGGTATCGAACCACTGACATTCATTGCGAAGTTGTTTGTACTCTCATGTCATAGAAAAGTCGTAGGACAAAAGTAAAGGAAACCAATATATGACTCTTCACTTTAATGACCTAGAATACTATTAAGATAAAAATTAAAAAGGGGGTTTGAAATTTGAAAAATAACAAATAACCTTATTTTGGTTAATTGTTACAACACCATCAAAGGTCACTTGTCACTTCTCTAAGTAGGTATACATATACACATGGGTAAGACGGAGTTTGAGGGGAGGGTAGGTCCGACGGTGTAATTGTAACTCGTTTCAGGTACAACAAAAAACTACTGTCGGTAAGATTTTTCACACTCCACTATAGAGTGACTCTAAAACTAAATGTAAAGAGACTACTAATCACTACGGATAACTGGTAAACATACAGAAGAAACCTTTTTTCAGATAAAGTCAGGGGACGGATTGAAAATTAGTCAGACTTAAAAAGACGATACTCTATGTACTTAAGGAGGATCCAAAATTTATCATTGAGGTACAGAACTACGTACCAAACTTTTATAAAAGAAGGTAACACATCAAACGGAGAAAGACAACTGACATTGAAAACGACACGTTTTCGAAAAATCAGACTATATCAGGATGAACTAATAAAAAACGGTCACGAACTTTCAACATAGGTTTTCGAGTAACGGTTTTGGTCACGGTTCTAAATAAAAGGGACGCAAAGGAGACACACAAAAATTAACTAAAACTCAATTTAAAATACTTACCATATACAGGGTAAAGTAAGGAAACATATGCTGATAGTACGTATAAGACCACACAACCTACCTTACAAAACATATACAAACATTCCAGGTAACCAGATGTCATAATGAGTCCAAGTGAGAAAGGAATAATTAAAAAGTAGACTTATTCGATAGGTTATAACTTTACCCTATGACTTCAACATACGATAATAAAACAACGAGAGATAAAAGGGAATTCATGATAATTACAAATGAAATATATAAATGAACGAGGTTAAAACCTACGTACCTACCTCCACACACTCACACACACTTACAATGTCAGAGACGCCTTATCGAATCACTGACTAAAAAAGACTTTCAGACAAAAAAAAAAAGAGAGGACTATATACAAGGGAGAGAGAGGAAAATTGTTAAACGTCTCATATAAAAAGATAGAGAAGTAAATCATATAAAAATCATATAAAAAGACAGAGAAGTGTACAGAGCTTTCGACTTCACTTAGAGAACATCCGTCGTATAACAACCTAGAATAAAAAATAGGTAAGTCAGTAAAACATAGAAAACGAACCTCTTAAACAATTCACACGAAATTAAGGAAATAGAAATACAAACACATTAATCACATCTAAAAAGGAAATACTAATGACGATCAGAAGGAACTTTGTAGAATATCTGGAGGGTCAGGTAAGATTCGAGATTGTTGAATAGAAATTAACTTGTGTTTTTAAGACATGAAAATGAAGAAAGGGGTGTAAAATCCGATGACTCCGGTACGAAACATAGAAAAATTCAAACAATGTAGGTAATTGTTTAAAACCTCACCGATCTCGACTCAAAACAACAAGAACATCAGTGATTCAACACGGACTGACACTGGGGTACCTGACGTCGTGTGGTCCGAAGGGATGGGAAGTGATAGAGGGTCTCAAATGAGTTTGAGTACAGGTAACTCAACCACTACGGTAGATTGGTAGAGTAAGAGACAACGAGGTAAAAGGAGGACGGAAGTTAGAAAGGTCATAGTCCCAGAAAAGGTTACTCAACTGTGAAGTATAGTCTTGGCTCAAATCCCTAGAAAATTCTTTAAAGAATCCATGTATGTACTGACAGAACGTAGAACAGAGACAGTGGTCTTGACGAGTACTTGACACCGACCTTCTCTAACCTTAATTGACATCCTACGAAAGTGGAAGAGGACCTTATGTTTGTATTCATAGGGGGTGACGAAGGAACCGATCGTAATAACGAGTTTTACTCATCACTATTAGTTTAAAACCTTTATCTGAGACTACTTCATCCGAGACTGGTTTTTTTAAATATATATATATATATATATATATATATATATATATGTATGTATATATATATATATATTTACGTTCGTCACATTATTAATGGTCTTTATAAGACTTCAATGTTCACTTCCTTTTACTCACCTTATAGTCAAAGTCCTTTCACTAACGGATTACCATTGTTTACCTTTACACCTTCTGAAACTCGACGTTTCAACTAGACCAAGTATGCCGGATCTCGTGTCGGTTCAGTCCACTGTCTGAGGTGGTCTCAAACGGTGTTGAGAGACGTCGTGTCGAACGAGGTATATGTTACACATCTCGGGAAGAAAGAGGAAGTGAGATTTTTGTGTTCAGGGTTTATAAAATTAGATATGGAAGTGTGTCCTTCTTGTTCCAAAAACCGAAAGACGGGTGTGAAGTCAATTTATGGTTTTCAACAGTCTTGTGAGAAATCATGTTACCAAAGATGACGACATAAGTCTCAGGGACTTTACCTTTGTTTGAAAAAAGAACTTTTTCTTTTATTCTATTTTAAACTCAAATTTCACCTGAATTTTAACTCTGTAGAAATCTCTACTAAAACAATAAAGTTGAGATACTTTATGTTTACGACTTCTTTGTAGTTATTTTAAATTTCCTTGATACTTTAACTAAACTGAACTATGTTAGGATTCACCGTCGAAATTCATTCGGAAGAAGAAAGAACATTTAATGGAACTTGTTGACGAGAAAAACTTTATTGAATGGTAAATGGTTTTAGGAGAGAACCATAAAATGACAATCACTTATAAAAGGTAATTCCAACCGGTTAATGTCTCGTCTTTACAATGAATTTTACGAAAAGAAGAACGACGGTGCTTCCAGTTTACAGACTCTTTCGAAACAAACTCACCTGACTCAAAAGAGAAACATTACTAGGATTAAGAACCTCTTCCGAATACTTCGAGGACTATAAGTAAGAATGTAGAGATAAGTCCGATGTCGATTCGTTTACTACTTAATAGACGATTCTAAAAAAAGGTATTACATCATTAAAGAGATAGATCAACGTGTCACTCATCATTGTTTCCCTAAAGGGTCGTGTTTAACAACCAAACGAAGTTAGACTTTTAATTAAATCCTCTTTGTCCTTGATCAATTCCAGTTAAAGAATTTAATGATGTCCCGGCTGTTGAATTAACAATAATCATCTAAAAGTACGTCAAATCGTGATTTAACGTATTATAAGACAACGAAAACTGTAGAGAAACCGACTGGCCTTATAAAATATTATGAGACTAGTATATAAATTTAAGTGAGTTCACTTAGGTCTAAAGGATAGACAATTATTGAAGTTGTAAATTTTTACTAGTCAGACAATCTTTAGGATAGACTCTCCTCTGTTTCCTTTACTACTTCTTTCTCAGTTATATGAAAAATAGGAAGTAATCTGTAATTATAAAGAGAACCTTATACTAGGGTTTATCTAATTGTAAAGGTAGAGGTCTTTATACTTGGTCTTATCCGTGGTATCCTCGGGTTTGAGGACTTCGATCACTAAAGGGTACTAAAAAAATTTAAATAAAATTTGACTTCTTATTAACGTTATAACACAACCCAAAACGGTATGTAGTTGTACATAGTAAGATAAAAGAATGAGTAAACATGTACGAGACAAAGACAGTCGTTACCTATCAATCTAAGAATCAATATATGAAATTGTAAAGTCATATTTACTTACACGGACAGTTAAAGATTTCTATTGAATCACTTCCAAGAACTCTTTATACTAAAATTTACAATGGACACCACTTTTACACTGAAGTCCTGAGAGAGGGTGTGACGACGATTACCTTATGTCACTACTATCTCTAACCGGTCTTCTGGCCCCTATTAGGATGTAGTATATCTAAGTTGAACTCTAATAACTTAAAAATTTCGTGTAAATGGATAGACCAAATCAAATCAACTCTACTTGACAGTTTACACAGTCAGAGAGGAACCTCTTACTTTGGACTTATAACAACTTACGGTCTTATTTACTCTTATTTACGGTCTTATTTACAGTAACGACATATACAGCTAGTGGTAGGTGTCGTAACTACCTGACATAAATAAGAATTTACTCTGATTAATATATCATACCAATAAGGTCTATATAACAACAACCAAACGTCAGCGATTCAGTATAGGTTGAGACGTTGCGGAACCTGACGGTGTACCGTCCGAAGGGACAGGAAGTGATAGAGGAACTCAAACGAGTTTGAGTATAGGTAACTCAGTCACTACGGTAGGTTGGTAGAGTAGGAGACAGTAGGTGAAGAGGAGAACGGGAATTAGAAAGGGTCGTAGTCCTATGAAAGTTTACTCAGTTGAGAACATAGTCCGTCGGTTTCATAACCTCAAAGTCGAAGTCGTAGTCAAGAAGGTTACTTATAAGTCCCAGCTAAAGAATATCCTAACTGACCAAACTAGAGGAACGACAGGTTCCCTGAGGGTTCTCAGAAGAGGTTGTGGTGTCAAGTTTTCGTAGTCAAGAAACAACGAGTCGGAAAAATGTTAGGTTGACAGTGTAGGTATGTACTGATGACCTTTTCGGTATTGAAACCATATGTCTGGAAACAGCCGTTTCACTACAGAGACTAAAAATTATGTGACAGATCCAAAAAGTTTCGATAAGAAGGTTCCTCGTTCACAGAAAACTAAAGTACTTACGTCAATGACTGACGTTAATAAAACCTCGGTTCTTCTACTTTAGACTGTGATAAAAGTGTATAAGGGGTAGATAAACGGTACTTCACTATACTGGACTACGGTACTATAAACAAAAAACTTACAACTCAAAATTCGGTCCAAAAAAAAAGTGAGACGAGAAAGTGAAAGTAGTTCTCCGAGAAGTCAAGGAGAAGCGAAAGACAGTAATTTCACCATAGCAAACGTATAGACTCAAACACTATAAAGAGGGTCGTTAGAACTAAAGTCTAATACTAAGTAGGTCGGACCGTAAAGTATACTACATAAGTCGTACATTCAATTTATTCACCCCACTGTTATATGTCGGAACCCCATGAGTAAAAGGTTAAACCTTGGTCAGGTAACAAGGGACAGGTCAAGATTTACAACGAAGAACGGGACATGTGTGCAAAGAGTCCTCCGGCCATTACACCAGAGCATAAGGGTAGAGTAATTCTTATAAGGTGTCAAACAATACTAGGTAGCTCAGTTTCCTGAATCGTATCAGTTACTTCGTCTTAATCTAAAAAAACTCCCCTTAAAGGAACAAAAAAGTTACTAGATCGTATACAACCACTAAACTAGAGACCAAGAAGACGGAAAAGATTTAAATCGAACATGTAGACCTTCAAGAACCAAGTGTATGACGACTTTGTATCGAGTTTTCTAAAACTCGTATTAAAACGACCGTACACTTTACCTACATTAATATACCATTAAACTTGTAAGAAACCGTAATCTTACTTTTGACTGGAAAAGGTCAGGACACCGGTTACGACTCAAAAGGTTAAAATGGCCGGATTCCTCACGATGAGAAATTGTCGTAGTAGAAAATCCTAAACTTTATCGAATCGACCTTAAGGTAGTGGAGGTGATCGAAACAAACAACATTGTGAAGGTTTCCGGGTGAACTGAAGTGTGAGGTCTTATAAACCGAGATTCACTCACTGGTGTGGTATCACCAATAGGTCCAGTTATTCTCGAAAAAACATGTCAAGAAGACACATAAGAACGGTGGAAAAGAATTAGAGAAAACGAAGAAAGTCCAAGAACGGTAAAAAAAAGAAAATAACACGTACTTTATAAGTCAACCATCGAGGTCAAAAGAATTTCTCTAGAGATCAGAAAGGGTAACGTGACGAAAGTAGATAAATAAATGTGAGAAGTGGATTCTTCAAAAAGAATAGAGAAGACAGAGAACCTTGAGACATAAGTTAACCCATATAGAAAGGGAAAGAGGAAACGGAAAACAAAGAGAAGAAAAGAGTTGATAAACATTCCGGAGGAGTCTGTTGGTAAAACGGAACAACGTAAAGAAAAAGAACTCCTACTAAAACCAGTGGTTGAGGACATGTTATAATACTTGGAGTCAGGAGTCAAGATGTCCGTGAGACAGATGGTCTAGATCGGGGAACTTAGATAAGTAATCGAGATGACATATTAGTATTCCCTAAAATAAATCCAGTATGGACTTACTGGATCACTAAAAGGTATGAAAGAAGTTAAACTCGGACTTAAAACATTATTCTCGTCTACTAGACTCGGTGTTAACCGAGGTCCAGAACAAAAGGTACTGACATATGTTGAAGAGGTAGAAACCGACGTTTCTTATATTAGTTAACCGAAACCAATGACTGGTAGACTACTAGAGGTACACATCTCAGTACAGAATGCAACAACCTTCTTTCACAAAAGATACAAAGATTGTTACACAAGAGAACGGTTTGAGACAATCGGAAACGGGACGAAGTAAAACATGAGGTTCCTGTTTAAACGGACAGTAAGGTCCATAGAGAACTGAAGGATAAAAACATAAGGTCTGAGGATACTACAATCAAGATCTTCTGGAAAATCCGGAAGTATCTTAGTAAGTTGAAGTCGAAGAAACCGTAATCACCAACCCGTATCTGAACTTAATGACACTATAACTTACGAAACTGAACTTTACTTGACTCTAGTAAGACAGTAAAAATCTAAAGTTGGTTCATGAGATAAACCCTGAGAGAATAACTAATATTCCCGATAAGATAAGGAAGATACCCTAAGAACGGGTGTCATCATCTATATTACCAGAAGACTTAGATTTAGTGAGTAGGGGTAGGTAAAATCAAGTGTCTAAGGATTTTACGACTACAAGTAAGTTGATATAATCTACCATTATTAAAACATCGGAGTAACAAGAATTCTATAAACTTTCGTGAAAGTTTTACTAAAGTTATAAGTTATGTAACCACTCCGGAATTCGAACAGTAATTTTTTCTTTCTTAAACTTTCTTTTAAATGGCATCTAAGTCAAGTCAGCGAGTCAGCACAGGCTGAGAAACGCTGGGGTACTTAGCGGTCCGGATGGCATCTAATCACTGGTATTTTTATGGTGGAAAAACACACATTACCACAGAGAAAA
Organism: Capra ibex; assembly: GCA_006410555.1. NCBI lineage: Eukaryota > Metazoa > Chordata > Mammalia > Artiodactyla > Bovidae > Capra > Capra ibex. Next base: position 38,614,444 of record SJYO01052474.1, on the reverse strand, counting down.
AAAGGAGATTTCACAATAAGAACCTTACTACGATCATTACTAGTGGCTTAATGTATCGAAAACTGTAAAGTACGTAAGACACTCAAACAGTAGAAATACATATTGAAAGAAAGTTAGAAAACAATCCACATTTGTAATAAAAATTTATTCCTTTATATTATATTAAATGTACACCAGGTGGATAAATACTCGGATATTAGAAGTCAAGGAACTGGACTCTTTACTACTACTAAAAAGAGTTCCGGGTGTAATTATGAATCTTCGGTTTTTTACTTTTTTTCAGTTCCACAATTTATATATGATAAAATCTGTGTCAGCCATCCTACTATTTATGTTGAAAGATGTTTCCTTTGTAGTTGTGAGAGGAAGAATTTTAAACATACAGGAAACAAAGGGTTCAAGGTGAGAACATAAAGAGAGTAATTAAAGGATCACAATCCACCTTTCAAATACCTGTCTTATTGAGTGACTTTTTTATTTTTTATTAAATTACATTTCAACGTAGGAACTCACCTTATAATATAACAGTAGTTTTTTTATTTTAGTACCCATGTCTGTTCTCATGACTTTATATAAAAATGTCTTCACTTTATGACGTTTAAAAGTATCATACATTATCTATGTCTATATGTATATTTAACGTTTATACGGGTGAACACTAACAAACACTTAATACGTATAGGATATATGAGGTATAATTATCATCATCATTAAAGTCGTCCCAAAGGTAATAAGATGAGGATGAGATTGTGATAACAAATTAATAAAATCGAAGTATAGAACAAAAAGTATAAGTCACTAGAAACACACTTGAGTTGGAACATGAAATTTTTTTGTGTGTGTTAATAGTAAAATTATTGAAAAATTGAGTTGACACTCTCATACATTTTGAGACCATCCTAAAAATTTCCATAATTAAACCTAAATATTTCACAATATTTTCCTTAGACATAAATGTATGTTGACGGTAACAGTGGGAGTTTTATCGTACTGAGATCTTAAAATCTGAAAACAGAAAGATATTAAACAGAAAGAAACCTAACATAGGTATTTTAAGAACGTGGTGAAAAATATTTAATGTTTTAAAAGTTAAATGTAAAACATTTACATTCTATTGTAATCATAACAACGTCGTTACGTAGTAAAAAGATAATATCCAAAATTAACCAACAACGAACACATCTCTTGTGTTTTACTATTCTTTATTAACTTGAGAATACAATCAGGACATATTTCGTTCGAACAACTCAATATAGTGAAGATACGTAAAATTTAAATAACTAAGTGAAACAAATATCCTTTTTTGGGATACAAAAGAAGATAGGAATCCATTACGGAACAATCAAGTTAACCAGATATTGAGTAGACCAAGAAACGAGATTTTGTTAACCATATTTTACTATTAATGAAAAAGGAACTCATCATATACTCGAACCCATTAAAACATATACAGACACATACAAAATTAATATAGAATTTAAATAAAAATTATTATAAACATAGTGATCTTTGAGTAAAATAGATCGAAAAAGTTAGAATGACCATATTTAAACGGTTGTAATGAGTGATTAAAAATCAAGAAAAAAGATGACCGTGAATTAATAATAAACAAAAAGAAGTAATTAAAGAGGGTGACAGAAAAGAGAGGGAGTAACTAATTCAAAAAAAAAAAATCACAAGAAAATAAAAAAATTACTAACGAGAAATCATTCGTTGTTAGAAAGTAAAAGGGATATTAAAAGACGAGAAAACCAAAAATACAAATCTAATAATTAAACAAAACCTCACCATACCAACCCCAAAAAACAACAACAAACAAAACGAACTAAGACTTTCCTAAAGATTTAAACTAGAAAGTCAAGTGACACAACAACAAGTCAACAATTCGGTACAGACTGAGAAACACTGGTGTACTTGACGTCGTGTGGTCTCAAACGAGTTTGAGTACAGGTGACTCAGTCACTACGGTATGTTGGTAGAGTAGGAGACAGCAGGGGAAGAAGAGGACGGGAGTTAACGTGGTCCCAACAAAAAAAAAAAGAAAAAAGGTCATTCAGTTGAGAAACGTAGTCCACCGGTTTCATAACCTCGAAGTCGAAATCGTAGTTAGGAAGATTATATATAAATCCCAACTAAAGAAAATCCTAACTGCCCAAATTAGAACGACAGGTTCCGTGAGAGTCCTCAGAAGACTTTTCAAGTGACATGTCAATGGTTGATACATATTAAACGAGAAATAGGTATATAAACAGAGTATAGTTATTGAATTTAATAATTTATAGATTGAACAAAAGAACAGAAGAAAAAAACAAAATATGATAGGACAAAATTAAACTTCGTTACTAAGGAAAGTAACAGACTATCTGAGTAAAAATTTCGAGAAAAGACTAAAAAATCATTGATTAAAGAAAATTATACTCTAGAGATAACATAGAGAAAGTTTTATAATCGGAAAAAACCTAAAAAGGGGAATGAGAGACTTAGGAGTGGTCGGACCATCGACGTCGACAAAGGAAATACCTAGGTCACTTCACTTGTGGATGATTTTATTACCTGATTCACAAAAATCGACCTTGACACGGTAGAAAACCCTACGGGAACGGATACCGTTCGTGATCTAAATGAGACTCTGTAGTGGACAGTCCGTACGGCAATTTCGAGGAGAGATGACACTTAATGAAAAGGAGAAATCCTCAAACGTAAACATTATAATATGATTCAAATTAAAAGTATATAAAAGACAATAAAAAGTCCAATACACAACTACTCCCCTTAAATTTGTACTAAAGTAATAGATCTACATATTTTATGATACAATGAGAATATTACCTTTGAAATTTCACAGATGTCTCAGGAACCTTACATAATGATAGGAACGAATATAACTTAAAATATCAAAGCACATTAATTTTACATTATTCGTATTTAGAACTATAAAATTTTTAGAGTTTTAGTTTGTTAGGAAATAACGATAAGTAAAAGTCTATTATGTGTGTGAATATTATTATGTTTCGGTAAATAAATGACTTAGTGTCTTATACGGTGTCATGTTGAGGAGTCCTGTCTTAGGTCTAGATAATGTACAACCGAGAAATATACCTTTAAGATTGATTAGCAGGAAGTAATAGTGAAGGAATTCAGGAGATAGGAAATGTGACTTTTTACATATTAAAATATCCTACAGAAGTAATTGAATGATTTTATTTGTATTAATCTATTACATTTAATTTTTGACAGTAAGTGAACTGTGTCCCCCGTCCTAAAAGAAAAGATTATAAATACCATTGGACTTTACAATGTCTACGAAAACAAGTCTTTGAGTGAAATTGAACCGTTGAAAAAGACTATTGAAATGAAATAAACGGAGAATGAGGGATTTAAGATATTATCTAAAACGGGTTTTCATTATCTTAAACTGGATTTCTATTTGTTTTCAAACGAAATCTCTACTAGAGAGTTCAATTGGAATAAATTTTTATTGGTAAAGAATTTTATAGACTCGTTAAATCATAATAATATATTCATAATCCGAAAAAATCTTTCTCCGTCTATAATTATATAGATAGTACGTATCTTTCCAGAAAGGAGATTAAAACTTGGTGTGTCTCTCAAGTACACTACTTTTTTACAATTACTCTTACTATTGGAACTTTATTACGAAATGTTTGGACGAATTAATGAAGAAGGTCACAAAGTCGATCAACGTAAGAATTTAAAATCCAGAGGAAGGGACCGCCGAGTCTGTCATTTCGTAGACGGAGGTCACGCCCTCTGGACCCGAACTAGAGACTCAGCCTTTCCAGGGGAACTCTTCCTTTACCGTTGGGTGAGGTCATAAGATCGGACCTTTTAGGGTACCTACCTCCTTGTACCATCCGATATCAGGTACCCCAGCCTTTCTCATCCTGTGCTGACTCGACGAAGTGAGAAAGAGATTTATGATACATAAAAGATTTTATGACCGTCCTCCGAGTACCGGTAATACGGGTATCTTACTAAAATCTATTATACTATCGAAGACTTTTCATACAGAATTATCTTGTCGAACCTCTTTCACTCATTATAACGTCAATTCACAGTTTATCACACAGTAAAATAAAGGTAAAATATGATCTATTTGGTGTAGTGTCACTATAACCACGTTAAAATCTAAATGTAGAGAAAAGGAAAGAAGGTGAAGATACTAAGGACATCTCTTAAATAACTAATACCTTCTGAAATGATGACTCTTCTAAATAAATAAATCAAAAACCAACCAAAATAAAGTCTTATTGATCCTCGTAAAATAACCTTATTTTTAACTACTCGGAACATAATGGTATGACTATTTCAGAGGTGACAAGTAATACCCCCTCACCCATAAACGAGGAAAATTAGGGGTGTCAGCCACTCCCTCCACTAAACCCTCGGTTCTCTCTAAGAAAACGTCATTCTTACCAGAGAATAACTTTCCTACGAGTAAAGAATCAAAACCAGTCGAAACACTTTTTGATAAGTGTTCCCTAGTAGAACACGATCAAACACCAGATCAATATGTTGTAATTTGTGAAAACTCTAGGTAGACTCCTTTCATCTCGGAAAAAGGACGGGACTACAGTACAAGTTCCAGTCAAAACGAAAGTACACTACTCATAGGTCATCCCTCCTTTGGTAGGTGTACTGAAAGAGGTTTCCGTTCTAGACTTCCGGTCCTAGGTTTTCTCACCCTAACGGTCCCACTACCTCAACTTGAGTATGCAAGTGGAAAGTGATCCTATGTCAAATAACGTTAACTAGTCTATGAATTTACATCTTTTAATTTTGTATTTTAATAACTTCTTTCGTAATTATAAAATTTCTTAGAACCTTTTCAGGTTCACAATTTTTAACTAAAGACAATTTTACGATTTAAAAACATATTTACAATTTTTCAGTGTAATCTTTACACTGTATAAATCTACTACGTGTCTTTTAGTTTTCCATTAACTGTTTGTCCTTTTTTATCAACATTGAGTTTGTCACAGAATATATATATAAAGATTATCTTTCTCCTTGTTTCTGATAGTCTGATGGGTACCTTTCACGTAATTTTCTACGTTTACCAGAAAAAAATTTTTATTTTACTTAAGTTGAAGTAAATTGATCTTTAAGTAAGACTTTGAAGTTTTTGTTTTAATTTTTCTGTCACATTATGTAAGTTGACAGTCCCCTCAAACATTAAAGAAACCAAGACAGAGCAACGTTGTTTTTTAACTTCGTTGCCTACCGGGTCACAATGTCGAGGTACAATGTCGAGTCAAAAAAAATCTTTCGTTTCCTTTTATGTAGGAACTCTATACTTCCGCCCTGCTGGGTTTTCTCCTCTTCTCTTCGGGGGTCGAGTTAAAACCCAGGAGAAAAATATACAAAAAGAAAGAGGAGGGGGACTCGGACGGGATACATTTAACCCGATCGGTCCTCCCGATAAACAAAATACACTCTAGGAGTGAAGGTAGGAGACTGGAAGGAAACAAGATAAAAACGTCTGAAAAGGGAAGAAACAGAAAATCTGTGACGGTAAAACCTGAGGAAAAAGGACAAGTTTCATAGATTGTGTTGATTATCTTAAGATAAATATTGTACTTTTTTCACTGAATGATTATAAACTTCCTTGTAGTACAACGTATTTTTTTTTTTTTTATATAGGTATTTTCCTGTCCCTTCGGATCACACACCGACTTGTTTTTGTTGTATTAAATTAAATATGAGTACTTATTCGTACGGAAGATAACACTATTTTAAGACTTACCACAAACAGAGAACCATCCAACCTATAACTGAACTTTTTCTAGTTCTCTAAGAACCTATGATTAATATTCGGAATTAAAAACTCATCTCCAACGTGTCCGTATATTTGTATATGTTTTAAAGTGACTCAACTTGTGAAAATAATGTATGTTTTACAGCTGTTTTTTTGTTTTATAAGTTACTCTATATTACAAAATAGAGAATATAATCGTTTATATTTTGTTAGATTATAAATATATATATAGATTATCAATATATTAGTTTATTATACGGATCATTATATATGTTACTAACCAACTATGTGTCGATGTAACTATGTTTCTATTTCACCTATCATTTAACCGCATCGGAGACATCTCATGTTGAATCATTATAGATAATTATAATGTTCATCCGTATCCATATTTTACTTATATACTTCGTGATAAACATTAAGAGCTTCTTCTTTTCTTTTGACAGTCAGTCATTCAACACGTTCATTAGGTGTCCACCCTTCTGGATTTTGGACGGTATTTTTACTTACTCTTTCAGAAAATACATGGTAATACCTTATTGAAGATTCTATATAATTAATCTTTTTCGTTTCACGTCCCGTTTTATGTCGTGATAAAGTACTATTGTCACTTAACTTGACTCAGTAAACGAACGTATACGTATTTTATAGAGGTTTTCGCATGTAATTTTTTTACTATTCTAAATAAAAAGGTCCTTTTCCTTGAATACACTGACTCCGACTTCCACCCTCGTTTAAAAACACGAAAAAAACCCATTGAAATGTAATAACTTGGTACACTCATGTTATATATGAGTTTTATAATTTTCATATTTGGTAATATTTTCGATTTCTGCAACAATTAAACACTTATTTGTTCTCAGACTACCATCATTAACGGAGAACTCATTTATGTATTATCACCAGTATTTTATCCCCACCCTTCCCAAGATAAATATAATGTCAAGAAGGAACCGTAGGTGTCACCTAATCAAACTTCTGGGGTGGGAATAAGGGGTGGATGCCTGTCCTATGGTTTTAGATGTCTTCGAGTTCACGGAATATATGTTAATTGATCATAAACGTACGTCCGATTCGTGTAAGAGAACATGTAAAATCTAGTAGAGATCTAATATGATTATTATGGATCACTTACAATTACAATACATTTATCAACATTTATGTACACGCATGAGAACTTTATCAACGGGTCACACACCGTTTAAGTTCGAAACGAAAAGACTTGAAGGATTTGAGAAAAAGGGTTATGAAAGTTTGACACCAACTAACTTAAGTGACAACGTCTTGAGTGTTTATATCTCCCAGTAACATACGTACAACTATATGAAACTATAAACAGATATATAGTATGACGATATAAAGGACAATTATTAGTTACTGTATGTAAAATGTCTTGTGACCTCCTTCATTTACTAAAACTCTTCTGTTTATTAATCCTACTACCGATGTACACAAATTTCGTTCAAGGATACCTCTGTAACCATTTCTGACTAAATTCTTACAATTGAAGAGTTCTCTCTGTTCCTACTCTATTCGGTGCACATCTACTTTCTTTCACTTCAGCGAGTCAACACAGGTTGAGAAACACTAGGGTACCTGATATCAGATGGTCCGAACAGCCAGGTACCCCAAGAGGTCCGTTCTCATGACCTCACCCAACGGTAAAGGAAGAGGTCCCCTAGAAGGACTGGGTTCCTAGCTTGGGTCCAGAGGACGTAACGTCCATCTACGAAATGGGAGACTCGGTGGTCCCTTCGGGTTACATATTACAGAGAGTATGGTGTTTTTACAAAATTAAACCAGGACAGGATCCCCTTACACTGTACGTCAGTGACATGTGTACATCGAAACGTTTGTCTCTTATGTCTAAACATTCTTGAGAAGGATTGTGACACGGTGAATTTTATGTCATCTGACTTTTGATATGTTTAATTTAGATAGATAAGAAAATCGTCAAATACAGTCAAATATAATTGATTATAATTTATTATTATACTCACTCTAAATAATCGAACAAATATAAGTCTACCAGATCAATATTTACAGAAAGATGTACTGACACTCATGATCCATTCCCAATTGTGTCACTCACTATAAAGTTTCTAGTTACTTCTAAAATGAAAGGAATCCAGAAAACACAATGTCTCCGAAGGGACCACCGAATCTGTCATTTCTTAAGTTGACGTTACACCCTCTGGACCCAAATTAGGGACCCAACCCTTCTATGGGACCTTTTCCATTACCGATGGGTAAGGTCATAAGACCGGACCTCTTAAGGTACTTGTCTCCTCGGATCGTCCGATGTCAGGTAACCCAGTGTTTCTCAACCTGTACTGACTCACTAAAAGTACAAACACAATGACTTCGGGTACAACTACTATTTGAGTCAAATACTTTCCGAGTCTAATATTATTGGTGTGTATACACACCGTCACGTCACTTGTAAATCAGTTATAGGTCATATCCTGTATTTTTCACCCGTACTACTGATTCATAACATCATTACGGGGATTTGTAAAGAACGAATTCCTTACAATAGTTTTTCACAGACCAGGACCCGTTACCTGGTAGACGTTTTTCAGTCTTATGTATGGTTTTTACCGAGAAGACGGTTTCCGAGTCGTATCTAAGTTGAGTTGTCGTCTTTCTTTCGTCGGTTATCACTTTTGTGATTATCGTCGTCTGTTGTTTTTACCTTTCTTATTTTGTATTCTTTGGTTAAGGTCCAATTGTTCTTTTGGTCTATTTATAAACTACATATAATGACCTTCATCGTACGACGACGACGATTTAGTGAAGTCAGCACAGGTTGAGACACACTGGGGTATCTACCGTCGGGGGTCCGAGGGGGTAGGGACCCTAAGAGGTCCGTTCTTGTGACCTCACCCAACGGTAAAGGAAGAGGTTACGTACTTTCACTTTTCACTTTCACTTCAGTGATAGATTTAACTACTTTTTACTTTCTGATATCTGAAAATATTTCCAAATGTTTTCTTGAAATGTTTTTCATGAGAACTAGTATTAGAAAGACATCGAGTCATTATGATGTTTCCTGTGTGTCCTCTAGTAATCTAGAAACTATTGTGGTCCACAAATTGATCCGATACGTAATCCTTTGTGTTTGATCGTAACAAACCCTAAAAATATTACGAACATAATGAATCAAAAACAACGACAAGTGAGTGATTCGATACAGAATGAGAAACACTGGGGTACCTCACGTCGTACGGTCCGGTGGGACAGGTAGTGGTTGAGGACCTCAAACGAGTTTGAGTACAGGTCAGTCACTACGGTAGGTTGGTAGAGTAGGAGACAGTAAGGGAAAAGAAGGACGGTAGTCAGAAAGGACCGTAGTCCTAGAAAAGGTTCCTCAGTCCGAGTAATGTACTCAACCGGTTTCATAACCTCAAAGTCGAAGTCGTAGTCAGAAAAGTTACTAATAAGTCCTCCCTAAAGGAAGTCCTACCTGAGCAAGCTAGAGGATCGACTGGTTCCCTGAGAGTTCTCAGAAGAGGTTGTGGCGTCAAGTTTTAGTAGTTAAGAAACCGTCAGGCAAAAGAGATATCAGGTTGAGAGTGTAGGTACGTACGGATGACCTTTTTGGTATCGAAACTGATCTGCCTGGAAACAACCGTTTCATTACAGAGACGAAAACTTATGCGATTCAACTAGTATTGAAAAGAAAGTTCCTTGTTTGCAGAAAATTAAAGTACCGACGTCAATGGTAGACGTCACTAAAACCTCGGGTTCTTTTATTTCAGACAGTGACAAATGTACAAGAGAGGTAGACAAAACGGTACTTCACTACCCTGACCCACGGTACTAGATTCAAAAAACTTACGACTCAAAATTCGGTCGAAAAAGTGAGAGAAGAAAGTAGGAGTAGTTCCAAGAGAAATCAAGGAGAAATAAAAGACGGTAAGTCAAGTCAAGTCAGTGAGTCAGTTCAGACTAAGAAGTGCTGGGGTACTTAGTGTCGTGCGGTCCGAAGGGACAGATAGTGGTTGAGGACCTCAAGTGAGTCTGAGTGCAGGTAGCTCAGTCACTACGGTAGGTCGGTAAAGTAGGAGACAGCAGGGGAAGAGCAGGACGGGTGTCAGAGAGGGTCGTAGTCTCAGAAAAGGTTACTCAGTTGTTGAAGTGTAGTCTACCGGTTTCATGACCTCAAAGTCGAAATCGTAGTAAGGAAGGTTTCTTTAGGGTCCCGACTAGAGGAAGTCTTACCTGACCAACCTAGAGGTACGTCAAGTTCCCTGAGAGTTCTTATAAGAGGTTGTGGTGTCAAGTTTTCGTAGTTAAGAAGTCACGAGTCGGAAGAAGTGTCAGGTTTAGAGTGTAGGTATGTACTGATGACCTTTTTGGTATCGGAACTGATCTGCATGGAATCATCCGTTTCATTACAGAGACGAAAACTTATATGATAGGTCCAACCAGTATTGAAAAGAAGGTTCCTCATTCGCAGAAAACTAAAGTACCGACGTCAGTGGTAGACGTCACTAAAAGCTCGGGGTCTTTTATTTCAGACTGTGACAAAGATGACAAAGGGGTAGATAAAGGGTACTTCACTACCCTGGTCTACGGTACTAGAGACAAAAGACTTACAACTCGAAATTCGGTTGAAAAAGTGGGAGGTGAAGGTGAAAGTAGTTCTCCGAAAAATCAAGGAGAAGTGAAAGACGGTATTCCCACCATAATAGACGTATAGACTCTACTAACTATAAAGAGGACCGTTAGAACTAAGGTCGAACACAAAGAAGGTCAGGTCACAAAGGGTACTACATGAGACGTATCTTCAATTTATTCGTCCCACTGTTATATGTCGGAACTGTATGAGGAAAAGGATAAACCTTGGTCAGACAACAAGGTACAGGTCAAGATTGACGACGAAGGACTGGACGTATGTTAAACGTATAGACTCCAATAAACCCAAATAATTATAGTAACCATTATGTGTGGGTCAAAAGGTACCTTGTACTGTTACTTTGACCGATAAGTGACCGATACCTAAAAAGATTGCCTACTTTTAATGATAAAAAGACATTCAAAAATCTAAAAGAAGATCGTAATAATGTTCTACGAATACATTGATTGTCAGTAGTGTTTCATTATATAAGTTATAAAACGAAACTAGAACTCTTGTCTAAAATAACTCGTTCCTAGTATTCACTCCATAGATTATTCGACAACTTCCTAACACAACTAATCGGTTACTTTAAAAAGTAAAGATCGTATAATGTAATTGAGGAGATTCGATAATTATTATTATCTTTATGGAGGGTGAATCATATGTTAACAGTCCCAGATAGTATTTACAAATATAGTAAAATGATTGAGAGTCCTGTTAGGATATCTCGTTTATGATACAAGAGTATTAAAATGGCTAATCTTTGGACACCGAACCTCTCCCATATCCTTTGTTATGACAACTTTATACATCGATTTATCCGATAAATGTCTTCACATCTTTCCTAACCCCTTTGGTTGTTCCATGCTGTAACTTTTTTTCTTGTCGTTTTTGGGTAATATGGAGATTTAAAGTAACCGTTCTTCTTGTTCTCTACTTTGTCGTCATGACTTTAACACATTCTTGACTTCATCTTCTTCTTCCCGGTCATACCTTGTAGGAATTTTTCGATTTTTAACTCAATGATATGTTAGATCGTTAGGGATAAGATCCGTATATAGGTCTTCTCCATGTTTGACATTAAACTTTTCTACGTGGGGTCACAAGCATCGTCGTGACAAATGTTATCAGTTCTGAGTCTTCGTAGGATTTGCAGGTAGGTGTCTACTTACTTATTTCTTACTTACACACATACACACACAACCGATAACCATTTTTTAGAGGGACTGTCACGTCCTCTGAGTTCTTTGTGCTCAAGCTAGGGACCCAACCCTTCTGGGGGTCTCCTTCTTTACCTCGGGGCGAGATTATAAGAACGGACCTTTTAAGGTACCTGTCTCCTCGGACCGCCCGATGTCAGGTACCCCGGTGGTTCTCAGTCTGTACTGACTGACTCGTAATACACATATATGTGTGTGTGCGTATATATATTACCTTATAACAAATCGTATTTTCTCTTCCACTAGGTACGGTAAACGTCGTTGTACCTACCTGGATCTCTAATCGTGCATTTCATCCAGTCTGTTCTCTTTCTGTTTATAGTATACTATGGTGAATATACATCTGAGGTTTTACTACTATGTTTACTAGAATAAATGTTTTGTCTTTCTCTGAGTGTCTGTTTTCCGTTTGAATCCCGATGGTTTCCACTTTTTCCCTTCCTACCTTATTTAATCCTCAAACCCTGATTGCCTACGTTTGATGATATACATTTTATCTATTTGTTGTCCCTGGATGACATATCGAGTCCCTTGATGTAAGTCATAGAACATTATTGGATGTTACCCTTTACTTAGATTCATATACATAGATTCCCGAAGAGACCACCTAGTCTATTATTTCTTAGGTGGACGTCACGTCCTCTGGACTCAAGTTAGGGACCCAACCCTTCTAGGGGACCTCCTCCCGTACCGTTGAGTGAGGTCATAAGAACGGACCTGTTAGGGGTACCTGTCTTCTCGGACCACCCGTTGTCAGGTACCCTAGTGTTTCTCAACCTTTACTGACACGTTGATTCGTGACGTCTCGTGAATATATAGTTTTCTTCCTGGTCTAAGATAGTTTGTCTTGAGACTGATGAACTAAGGGTCAGAACAATAGAAAGGACTATCGTACGTCAACTCGTCTACTACTAGAAGTCAACAGGGGTCACAGTATCGAAGTTGGTTCTCCGTTTTATGTTATAGGTAAAATCAATACCAATCAAAAGAGACCCAAGTTCTAGAGTAAGGATGACAACTTTTCACCCCAGACCTCACGATTCACGTCAATGACGATTACATCATTGTTTATAATACACCCGTACTTATATTAAAGGAGTCCCGTTAATCCATTTAGTAGGGTCACCAGTAAGTAGTCATCCCCAAATTCCTGTCCGTCACCTTACGTTTAGTTCCTTTTCATATTCTGTCAAACTTTAGTCCTTATCCTCTGTCTGACCATTTACAAGATTCTATTAGAATATTATTAATAAATTACTCACGAAAAATTGAGTAAATAGACTTTTGTGTAATACACTTTTACTTTCAGCGAGTCGACACAGGCTGAGAAAGCTGGGGTACTGATATATCAGGTACCTTAAGAGGTCCGGTCTTATGACCGCACCCATCGGAAAGGGAAGAGGTCCCCTAGAAGGGTTGGGTCCCTCATTTGGTCCAGAGGGTGTAACGTCCGACTAAGAAAGGGTCGACTCGGTGGCCCCTTCGGGTTCTTATAACCTCACCCATCGAATAGGGAAGAGGTCCCCTAGAAGGGTTGTGTCTTTAACTTGACCCCAGAGACCGTAACGTCCATCTAAGAAATAGTTGATTCGGTAGTCTCTTCGGGAAGTATAGTATGGTCCTTTTGGAGTATGAACTGTATATTACACCTAGTAAAACCTCATAAAGGATCTCAGGTATAAAAATTAACAGGTTGTACGTACACATCTTCTTTCGGTCCATCTTTTACATTCTAAGACCTTTCGAATACAAGGTCACTACTTTCTTTACCTCTATAAATAGGACCTTTTCCTTTTTATAGAATCACCTCAGACTACAATCTGATTTTCAATCGGACAGATCAATGTTATTCGTCTTGACCCTGGTAATTCTTTTTTCCTTACTAGTTTCTTATTTGAACTAAAACTACAAAATTTTTTTGTTCTAAGATAAATATCAAGATTGACGATTTAATATAGATTTCCCCCAACGCAACTTTCCACCACTCAAGGAACAGTGTTCTACTATACTTTCTGTGAAAACTTCAGATTCTAAGACACTTTACGCTAATTTGATTTTATAGTTTAAATTGTTATAAAGACCGGAGAGATACCAAAGAACAGAATGTCTCTAAACGGGTCTGTCAAGTTGACCAACTTTCACTCAAGGGTTTTCAAAGGTCTTTTTGTTAAAAAATTTTACGAAAGAAGATTTAAAGAAAAAATACTTAAGTTTTATTTAAAATTTTGAGTTGTCCTACAACGGTTTTAAATATCTCGAAAATAACAAGATAAAAGTAATTAATCCAGAAATGTCATATGTAGTTGAGAAATAGTCCTTAGTTTTCTCTTACTCTTAAAATTACATATTGAGGGTAATCATAAGATGGTAATCACTCAATTTCGTTTAATTCACAGCCGACCATGTTACAGGAAAAGGATTCTGTTCTATTAGAAAACGCAATTTCTTTAAGAAGTTTCATGTCCTATAGTATAGTGATTGAGTAGTGGTAGAACACTGATCTGAGAAGTATAATCTCACATTATTCTCTTAGTTGTTAATACACTCGAACCTCGTCTGTTGTATCCTCTGTATCCTCTTAGAACGGTTACCTACCGTTCTCAGATTTTTAGTTATCTAGAATACACAAAAATTATCCCTACTGTAACCTAGACATCTGACGTAAACCACCATATCATTACAAGTGATATAACTGAGAAGGATGGGTCCTAGTTCCTTATAGAGAACAGATGCAACAGAAGTTAAAGAAAGTAGTCACAGAATATTATAAGGTACGTGTAAAGAAAACAGAGGAATCCATTCAAATAAGGATCTATAAATTAAAAAACAACGTTACCACTTACCCTAACTAAGGAATTAAAGAGAAAGACTAAAAAGTAAAATTCATATATCTTTAGGTTCACTAAAGACACATAACTAAAACATACGATGTTGAAACGATTTAAGTGACTAAGCGAGATCATTAAAAGACTATGATAGAAGTCCCAAAAGATACATGTTACAGTACAGTAGAAGTTTGTCATTCTCGAAATGAAGAATAAAGAGTTAGACCTAAGGAAAATAAAGAAAAAGAAGAGACTAACGAGATCGATCCTGAAGGTCTTAATACAATTTATTATCACCACTTTCATCTGTGTAAACTGAACAATGACTAGAATCCCCCTTACTAAAGTCAAAAAGTGGTAAGTCTTATTATAAACGACAACCGAATGGTATATACTGGAAATGATACAACTCCAGTCAAGGAAGATACGCGTAAAAGACTTCTTTTTAAAAAAGTTTCCGAAAAATACGTAGATAACTCTAGTAGTGTACCAAAAATAGAAAGTCAAACAATTATACTATATAGTGTAACTAAACGTATATACGTTTCTTAGGAACGTAAGAACTTTATTTGGGTTAAACTAGTACCACATACTCGAAAAAATACACAACGACTTAAGACAAACGATTTTAAAACAACTCCTAAAAACGTAGATTCAAGTAGTCACTATAACCGGACATCAAAAGAAAAAAACACAACAGAAACAGACCAAACCATAGTTCCACTACCACCGGAGTATCTTACTCAAACCTTTACAAGGAAGGAGACGTTAAAAAACTTTCTCAAAATCTTCCTGTCCGTAATCGAGAAGAGATTTACAAACTATCTTAAGAGGACACTTCGGTAGACCAGGACCCGAAGACAAAAAACCCTCTAAAAACTAGTCTCGAAATTGAAGTCACGAACATTAACCCAACAAATATTAAAGATAAAGGAGGACCAAGGCAGAACCTTCTAACTTGAAAAGATTCTTAGACAGATACAGAAGGTTCACTAGGTAAAATAACGGTACATCAACAAGTATTATCAGAGAATGTTAGGAAACATAAAGACGTAACAGAGGAAAAAGTGAAGATTAAAACAACTAAACTAAGAATAGAGAAAACAAGACCTACTCAAACCGATTTCCAAACAGTTAAAATAGAAGAGTTTCTTGGTATAAAATCAAAATATTAGAAATGATAACAAAGAAAGTAAAGAAAAAGTAAATAAAGACGAGACTAGCAATACTAAAGAAAAGAAGGTGATTAAAACCCCACAAAAAAAAAAAAAACAAGAAGAAAAAGGTCCACAAAGTCCACATTTCAATCCAACAGATAAGCTACAAGATGAACAAAGAACTCTCTCCTAACATAACGATATTTTAAGGGAGAATCTGGATCAAAACGACGTGAGTTATACGGTCGTTTAAACCTTTTGGGTCGTCACCGGTGTCCTGGCCTTTTCCAGTCAAAAGTAAGGTTAGGGTTTCCGTTACGGTTTCTTACGAGTTTGATGACGTGTTAACGTGAGTAGAGTCGAGTCAAGTCAAGTCAGCGAGTCAGCACAGACTGAGAAACGCTGGGGTACTCCGCGTCGTGAGGTCCGGAGGGACAGGTAGTGGTTGACGACCTCAAGTGAGTGTGAGTGCAGGTATCTCAGCCACTACGGTAGGTCGGTAGAGTAGAAGACAGCAGGGGAAGAGTAGGACGGGGGTTAGGGAGGGTCGTAGTCTCAGAAAAGGTTACTCAGTCGAGAAGCGTACTCCACAGGTTTCATGACCTCAAAGTCGAAATCGTAGTAAGGAAGGTTTCTTTAGGGTCCCAACTAGAGGAAGTCTTACCTGACCAACCTAGAGGTACGTCAGGTTCCCTGAGAGTTCTCAGAAGAGGTTGTGGTGTCAAGTTTGCGTAGTTAAGAAACCACGAGTCGGAAGAAGTGTCAGGTTGAGAGGGTAGGTATGTACTGATGACCTTTTTGGTATCGGAACTGATCTGCATTGAATCAGTCGTTTTATTACAGAGACGAAAACTTATACGATAGATCCAATCAGTATTGAAAAGAAGGTTCCTCATTCGTAGAAAATTAAAGTACCGACGTCAGTGGTACACGTCACTAAAACCTCGGGGTTTTTTATTTCAGACTGT